>OX104063.1:117604269-117711416 GCA_944474145.2 Dicrocoelium dendriticum | reverse complement strand
AACCCCACTAACAGCTCCATCGAAGGCTTCCATTTTTCAGCCTTCTAGGGGGAGGCCCTTGTAGTGTACTGGAAAACAAGCTCTTTCAGTATTTTGTAACATTGGATTTTACGGTTGTTTTAACCTTCGAAACGTCCGTTTGTTTTACTGACTGCACATCCGTGGACACAAACCGTTTTGGTGAGCACCTCGCTGCACGTTTCTCGCTCTGTCTGATTCGCTTCCTATTCTTGTAGCCTGTACAATATACGTTGGGTTCAGTTGCCTCCGACTTCTATACTGTCGTATTTGACACGTCTTACGTGTCATTGCTTACCGACTAGTATCCCAGGCTCCGCCCAACAGATACTTCGGATATCAAACAACCGCAACATATGATACTTGACCTTTGTACTTAGAGCATCAGCCTTTACTTGTCGTACCAAATTTCAACCGAAAGAATGTCTTCTTGGACGAGTGGTAGTACCTTCGTAAGCTCAACTCGTCGGTACTTGTAGACAAGGTTCATTTCATGGGTTGACAAAATCGACACGCCAGGTTTTCTAACCAAACTTATATAGTTGATACAAAGTAGGGAAATTAATGTGCCGAGCACACGTCCTTGTTTTATCCCACTGATAATTGGACACGAGGTAGAGCAGTGGTCGCCTAAGGTGACTATCTCAGCGCAACCGTTCATGTATGATGATAGCCAACCCATGTTTGTGTTCCGAACTTCAAAGAAAGCTATCTGACTCGATAACCCTTTCTGAGGCACTCCATCGAACTTTTTCCTATAGGAAGAAATTCATCACATCTAGGCTCACTCAAACAGCCGTCACACGCCCGGAAAAGCACTGTACGCGCGTTTCATCCTTTCGGGAATCGTCAGCAGTGCGCATTCCACCGGGCCCTGGTTGGGCTCGAACCCGGTAATTCGACTGTTGCCAGTCCGTGGTTGAGACCACTGAGCTACGGGGGACGGTAACGACCATCGTGAATAAGTTACTAGGTTTGATATAGCGCCGCCCACTATCCACTGACTTACACGTTACTGGCGTGCAGAGGACAGGGTAGTTCCCTCACCAAGCGACGAGCTTACCAAACTTAAGCTGCCAATTAAATCATGGCATTATAAGCAGTTTGGTCTGTGTACTGATTGCCGAAGAGTAGTAGGGAGAGTTGAATGTTATAGGAAGAAATTCATCACATCTAGGCTCACTCAAACAGCCGTCACACGCCCGGAAAAGCACTGTACGCGCTTTTCATCCTTTCGGGAATCGTCAGCAGTGCGCATTCCACCGGGCCCTGGTTGGGCTCGAACCCGCAATTCGACTGTTGCCAGTCCGTGGTTGAGACCACTGAGCTACGGGGGAGGGCAACAGCCAACCGAAAGATTATCAAAGTATCCTGCTTGACTTCAAGTTGAAAAGCGTTCTCAATAGTCACGTATGATCAGGGTAAAGAGAGAATATCAAATAAAGCCATTTGCCTGTTGTATGACATTATCGAGGTACTGGTAACTAAATAGTGGTGTTTTCCCATTTGCGTTATTTTACCGTACCACAATGGAGATAATGACATTACTGGTAGAGGCTAGTGGAAGGATATCGACCTTATGTATCCTGCCTCGGAAGCATTAACTAATAGGTTTCGTATGTAGTTACACTGCTGACAAATGTGAAAAGCGCTGCCATTCACCTCCACCCCCTGTGCAATAAAGTGGAACGTCTCATCCGATTGATCGATCAGAAAGACAAGTAAAGTGTTACTTTTGACGTTTACTGGAATTAATGTAAATCCACCACCATCTTTAAACACACTAACTGAGAATTTCCCTCTGCCCGTAACTAGTAGAGAGACAGTTCTCTGGGCTGTTTGTTTTCTGCTCACATTGTGTGCTATAGAGCTGAGGTGAGTACAGTGTGGGAGAAAGATATCACATATTCGTTGTTCTTAGCTGGTTCGAATAATTCGCCGTTCTTGGTGTCCATAACCAGTACTGACCTCTGTGCCGTCAAAAAGGAACCGGCAACTAGATTTACTGTGAGTAAGCCATCGGTATTCTGGTAGTGCATACCACGCTGCGTTTTGAGAGAAAAGTGAATATTTTAAGCGTCACTCAGTCCATCGCCCTGGCATTGTTTACACCGCCGCGTAGAGGCCGATGCAAGGTAGCGAGGTTTTCCATCCGCAACTAGGCACTTGGTATTTGATCCATTAGCACAGTCCACGGTTGAACTTCCTTTGCAGTGTAGTGACTTAGTGGACGAAAACTTTTTTGTTATTCGGTCGTTGTCATGGTTGTTCTCGATGTCCCTTGTTTTCCACCAAAACCCTGACTGTTGAAGTGACTTCAGAGAGGAGCATTAATCATGTATAAGCACTTCCTCACAGTGTGGCATCCACATTATATACTTGCAACAGTCATGCATGGACATGAAACGACCAAAATCCATACAAATCAAAGGAAGGTACACTATTCATAAAAAGAAAATCGAGTACAACACAGAGAAGTCCATGGTTTCGTCAGAGGGCAGGATACTACGCGGTTGCCCAAGCCGCGGTAGAAACCTTTCACCATGTGTTGGATTCAATCTGCGAACAGGCACATCCAGGGTGCTGCATCGCAGTTGTTCGAATAATTTGGGCAAACAGCCGCCGAACACATATCGCCAAGGGTTAAAACTGGCCGAACATCGCTGATGTGAAATCCAGACAGCAAGGTGGAGCGGCGGATGGCGGTTTCAGTTGCCATAAATGACAGCACCCATTCATCTGGTTGGTGAACATGTGTTAAACTGGGGGTTAGAGACCAAATACAGTAAAGGAACTGGACAGCTTCAATGTTTGATGCGAATTACCTACGAATATACTCATCTTGTAGTTCAATAACACAAACTGACGGCCTAAAGTTTGACCTAGTACGTGGCATGTACTTGATTCCAGTAGATTAACTACGGGATTCATTTAAATGTTTCTGCATTTTCTCTCTCTCCATCGCAGGTTTGAATGGTATCATTGTTCAACTGTCTAGGTACAGGCACCAACTTTTACTACCTACAGTGCAAAATAGCATTGAAGCGGAAAGTTTATATATTAGGTAGATGATTGAACTCGTCAAATTCCGCAATACGAACCATTCTGTTGTCCTAGTTGTTAGTTGTCGCACCCAAAAATTTATAGGCAAGGGCGGTCTGCAGTGAGTAGTGGATTCACGATTCTCCTTTCTTCTCTTCAGCGGCAGACTGCTTGTACTTTCATCATGGGACTAACAAGCTCGGATAATTCACATCCTTCAGGCCTGTCAATAAAAGTATTCATCCAGAGTTGTGCACGTGTTTAAACTGCTTCTCACTGTCATGCTTGGTGCTTGTCTTGAATATCCTTCTCTCCAAGACAGTTTTTAATTAGACCGGCCTGTCATCTTTTTTCTCACCCCGTTTTTGTACTGCATGCCCTCCATGTTGACACCCACTGCCGTTTGAACTGGGGGTGGACAATTGTGACGTTTTGCTGGTGATGGTGAAACAGTTTATGTACTTCATTTGACAGCTTCAACCACTTACCTGGATGCATCCTAAGTTTACTCGCACACTGAGTGACACACGGGAATACACTGGTGATAGTCCACAATGAGTACTGCATGAATACCTTTCGGTTTATGGGTTTCTGAGATGCCACGGTAGCTGAAACATGTGGCCGCTCTGTTGCACATGGGGAGGGGGAAAATGACAAATGTGCCTGATTGATGTGAACACCGATTGGTATGAAGTGCCGTGGAGAAGTGAGATCAAGTGAAGTCCATTGGAAATGCTTATGTCAAACGGACCTGCTGTTCGCTTGATAGCGTTATTAAGGGAATTTGCGTGATAACCAGAATCTAGGTGTGTAGTAACATTTTGGGCTTTGAACGCTTTTTCAACGGCATTTGGTTTTAGTGTGAGCAGTTAGGTAGATTAAAGTCATGAAGAACATAATTCACCAGATGGTATCACAACATAGCCGTCTGCCACTCAGTACACTTTCGGCGCTACTCGTAATACACACGAAAGTAAGTAAAGGAACAGTCTGTAGTGTATACTTTCTCCCCATGCGGTTGAATGTGGCGTCCGTAGTGTAGAAGTACCAGCAACTGGATTCGCCAATTTTCACTTCACATTTCTCTGTTCTACACCTTTAAGTATGGACTGTTTGATGATTTGGCTGATTGGAAAGATATGCTTAACGATAACCCTCTAATACTATGCCCTATCTTATTATATGTATTCGATACCGCGGGTTTAGTCGATAACATTCTGTCCAACGCAAATGTTCTATAGCTGGCAAAGGTAATGATGTTGAAAACTGCATCATTCCGCGATTGTATTTCGCGTATCATTTGGCTTTCAGGTGTTACACATTAAAATGTCTGGAATGAAGCATACCGGATCAGTAGCTTGCAGCTTCCGATTTCGAGCTCGGCTTTTCTTAGCATTTAGATGAACCGAAGAAGGATCGTTCAGACTTCCGCTAGGATATCGACAAAACGGATAAGGTTCTTTGGTGTCGAATCCATTGTTCCTTCGCTTGGACATACATTTTCCGCTACCGAGTGCTCTTAGCCAGCCCAAATCTGTCAATTCCTTGAGCCATCGATCAACATTTCCCTCCTTTCCCACATACAACACTGCCGTCAACCGTCAGGAGAGACACGTGGTTTGCATTTTGCGGTTATCAACATTTGTACGTACAGCTTATTTATCTTACGAAAGTCAACTTTTCGATGCAGAGAAAAAGACATTGTGTGTGCGTGTTGTCAAAGTGGCAAAATGTCTTTTTCGAAAGGATGAATAAGCAAAGTCAACCAAATGTTTGTTGGAGAAAATGCTACACCAAGTACACATAGGTCTGACCTCCAATTCTGAGATAACATACTCGTTATTGCTTTTCATATGGTAAAGTTGTATAGACATACAAGGATGACAGCTAAGGACAGTAAATAATAAGATTAAGATATTTTTTTCTTGGTATCGAGAAATCGAGCCCACGAACGGACTGAACATATTTACATTACATTGTGCACACGCATACGAGGTTGTCAATGGTTTGTGCTTTTACAGGGTTACAATAGGGACGTCTTTGCGAATGTTTCCATTTGGGAGTTTTGTCGCCGTCTGCTACCAGTTCGCGGGCATTCTCCTTTGGTTGTTTACAAAGCAGCTTGCTGGTTGCATGATGACGGCGGTTTGATGGGGGAGGGAAAATGAAAAGGATGAAACGATTAGAGTCACCAATCGAAACCAGCTGACTAATATATACTCTTACTTAATACCATTCAACTCCCCCACTACTCTTCTGTAAGGCTACTTAATAAACTAGAGTAATACTATAGGAGCTATTTGTGAGTAGCAAGTTAGGAAGTTGTGAAAATAAGGAAAGGACTGTAGTAAGGTAACTCCAGTAGATCACCAGACTCAAGTTGCTTTATCAGAATAATATAGGCAATATTCACATCGTGGGGAGTTATGACGTAGCGTAGTATCTAGACGTTCTTTGGTCTAATTATGCAGTTGAATTAATTAAGTTGTGTTTCGGGCTGCCAGGTGGTTGAGATACAAGGTGAGCTCAGTTGCATTCCTATCAGCTTCCACTTGTCGGTTGAAATTTAAGGCATGTGTGAGTATGCACGTTATTAATGTTAAAATTGAGGATTAAACAGCTAAGTAGGCAAGGAAAGAAATGCCTATTCCCTGAAAACTCAGGACTTATTCATTGCATGCGTAGTTTGGTATAAGATGCCAAAGACAAGCTGATTAGGAAAGTGTGCAATAGTTAAGGGCTTTTTGGTGTACAGAGCTAGAGAAAATGCACCACAACTAAGAACGAGGCCATGGTCTAAGGAATAAGTTAATGGGAAATATTGGCCACAAAGTAGGACGTTAGACGTGAAGTAAATAGGAACCAGGAGCACAACAGATTAAGTACAAAATGAAGTAGGCTAAGAAAAAAACAAATGAAGTAGCACGGGCATTTGTGGAACCGTCTCCCGGTGACCTGCTTCTATGCGGGGTAGTTCCCCAAAAGGTTCCACCCGCACCTCCACTCCCCATCTGGTCATGTATCGGTGTGGTTTAAAAGCAGGCTGGACACTACTGATTTTATTCATCATTTTGTCAATTAAATTTTATCTGGCTAGCTAGCTACTCAAACCAATCAGCCCTTTCGTCATTCATAGTTTTTGCTTGCGTGAATACCGGGATCACCGATTGGAGCCATTTGCCATTAAGTGTAAGTTCGGCAGTTCAGAGTGGACTGTTTTCTTTTAATTTCTACACACTTTTTTTATTCACCAGTCGGTCTTCTTGTGTGGGTATACATGTTGCTTAGAAGCTTCAAACCATCACCTCAGGAGATCGGCCCACTCGTGATCAATAGCATAACAGGAGAAAACGAAGAAATAGTTACGGTAGGGGTAGAAATATCAACGAGATAAGTGGCCCGTTAGCATGTCTCGCGAAATTGTGCAATATCATATGATTAGGTGTGATCAAATATTGCAGAATTTCGGAATAACGTGTGGCGTTATTAATGAGTTGGCTTCTCTTTTCAATACTCACAAGGTGATGCAAATTATTCGGATGACACAGAACAGTAGAATATTTAAAATATACGAAGGAGAGACAAAACAATAGATACACATTTTTGGTTTCTCTACCTACAAGTAAGACTTCAAGGGTGACATTTTCGAGCATAAAATTATGGTATGATAGAGTGTGGTGAACCTGCATTATAGGTCGTATATTGTTTAGACTTGGTAAAATGAACACATCTGTAGACATCTGAAGACCGAATGTTTTCCTTATATTCTGCATAGTGAGAGATGCTCTCAAGTTCAGTTTAAATTTGGTTAGGTTCTCATTTGGTGGCTAGCTAGCCGAAGCAAATCCTCGTGGTGTCAGCTGAGTGGTTCGGGTTTACTCCGTTCCAGCAAATAGTTGGGCGGCAGTGTTCCAGAAGGTGATGGGTTTCTGTCTTGCAAGCGTTCTCGCTATAAAAAGGCACAAATGTCTGCTTATCAACAATGCCACGTGGTGGATGTGACTCGCGTTGAATATCCGGAAATTGCTATCCGACCCACGGATATCAATCTCTTATTCTCACATTCATAACGATTACACCCAAACATGCTACGGCGCATTCACAAACACCAGTTACACATTTATATTCATACACAGTTACATAGGTATATACACCCATACACACATTCACTGTCATACCAAGGATGTATTTTTGTACATTTTTGATTACACTGTGTTAGCTTAACATGATCATGCCTGTAAAGTTGTGCTCGCAGGGTCGAGAATAAAAATTTGTTTATTTAGTTAGTTACTTGCATTGGTAGCTTATTCCATGTTTGAGCATACTTTACCAGGAAGAAGTTGGAGCGCATCTTTAAGTTCCCATTTTTTATGGGCAGTGAGTAACCCGTATTTCTTATGGGATAGGTTGAGGAATTTTGCAGTATAATCTCTATTCCTGTCGTGTACACCCGGCGATGTTTAATGTTGTAAAAGAGAACTCGATTATTTCTCAGGCGGCGCAGCCAATGAAGGTCTACTTTAAGGCTGCGACTGTGGTCTTCATAGTTCAGGGTGGTGGACCGGCCAATAAGGCGTTTCGCGAAAGAAAGCTGAATGTTTTCTAAAGATATTCGATGCGTTCTACGCAGGTGGCTTTGGATAATTTTGCAGTACAACAGCATAGTTCTCAGAATAATCTTAAACTTTTACAGTCACGCTTCAGTTAGAACAAAGGATTTTCAATTGCCTTGCATTTACTATCTGATATGAAACAAGCTAGGAAAAGTTCGGCGATGCGGAACATATTACACCAAGGTCCCTAACTGAAAAGGAGTTTGGGATGTTTGTACGCGCTAGGGTGATGGCGCCATCCTGTACGCAGCATCCATGCCCAAGCACTTTCGATTTTTCAGCTGAGAAGTTTACGGATCAATTTTTATTCCAAGAGTCCTGCACAGATAAATCCTTATGTACGCTCCTAAGGCCCGACTCAAGGCTATCGGGTGGAAATGAGTAAGCGAGTTTAATACCGTCCGCAAAGCGATCTGATCGTCAATGTTTGATGGAATCACATATGGTATTTATATCCATTAGGATGAGTAGTGCTCCAAGGACACCGCCTTGGACAACTTCGCTTGTAGCTTCTCTCTAGGAGGAGCGTTGCTGGCCTATCTTAACGCTCTGTGTACGATCTTCTGGGTAGGATTTATACCAGCTTAGCAATGGGTTGCTGACTCAATAAGAGTGCAAGACAGACAGTAAAGACTTATGTGGCACATCATCGTAGACTTTGTGTATGTCTAGTGGAATAACAATAACTTCCTTGCCACTGTCGAAGAACTGTATTTGACAGGTAACACAGGAGAGCTTCGCACGAAAGTAGCGTTTTGCGTAGTTTATCAGGTCTATTCTTGTTAAGAAGTGAACAAAACCATCTTTGACAATTCGCTCCAGTGCCTTTGAGGCTTCCGCAGTATGTATAATAGGGCGATAATTAATCATTGCAGCTCGGGAGCCACTATTGTGTTTTTGTGCTATTATCAAGTGTTTTCACTGTGGAGGGAAATATCCACATTAACAGAGTAATGTTTTTGCCTCCATTCTTGATGACAGCTGGAGGAATACCATCTGGTCCTGGTTGAAATGATGGTTTTATGTAGAGTGTACCCCTTTGAACATCACTCAGGCTCACAGGAATAGTCGAGAGCTCTACATCTGTCTTCCAATTTAGCAGATGATGCGACACATTGATATCTGTATTGAATGGAGCAGCATAATACGAGTTCAATGCTTCACACATTTGGCTAACGTCATGAGTTGGAGTCATCTTCTAATGTCAGACTTTGGACTTGATAGTTCTGCTTTGGATTCCTCTTGTTGAGAAGTTTCACCAAGGTTTGTAACATTTGCGGATTGTTTAGCGCTTTGTTTTCTTTGGTGATTTCCGCTTGCAGTGCCTTATGTTTTAGTTTCAGTTGAGTATCATGAATTTGCAATAAGGTTGCAGTTATTGTTTTTGAGATATTTGGACCTGAGTTTCTTAAATTTGGTGATACTTTAAATCATGGCATGTTATGGGGGTTGTTCCACAGTGTGAATGCTAGTAGGTCGATACAGGAGATAATATTGTTTATAGATTCCTTCGTGGCTAAGGTTGGATCATATGTTAAGAAGAATTTGTCCTAACTCAAGGTATTGAGGAGATGGTCAACTATGATCGGGTCAGTGAGATGGATGCAACGAGTAGGCTTGTCAGTAACTCATAGTTTGTTTGCTATCTTAATATTCATGCTGCATAGCACAGTATTGTGGCCCCAGCTCATAAGTGGGATGTCAATAGTGATTAGCACTGACCGAATGCCCATGGTGAAGATCAGATCCAAGGTGTTAGTTCTTTTTGTAGGTTGTTTAAGTTATTAAGTCTAACTTTGATCTGCATGTTATGGATTATTCTCATGAGAATCCCTCACAATTTAAGTGTGGACGTCGTCCAGTCTATCTCCCCCTACAAACTTTTGTTCCTAGGAACTATTTGAGGCAGAGTTGATAGCATCAACTAGTTGTTCAGTATAGTGATTGGTAGCGTTAGGAAACCTATAGATGCAACCCAGTAGTAGGTCACTAGAAGGGATTTCTAATTACAATGCAACTTCTAGGTCATTGAGAGCCAGCAAATCAACAGGCTTCACTGTGAAATCATTTCGAATGTAGATAGCTCATCCTCCTCCACGTTTTCCCAGACGATCTTTTCGAAACAGATGGTATCCTATAACTTGAAGTTTAGAGTCACTTATGTCCCAGTTGCACCATGTTTCAGTGATGAAAACAAAATGGGGATTTTTAAAACAGAGGAAAGTTATAAAAAGAGGCAATTTAGGTAGTAGGAGACGAATGTTAATAACAGCGGAATCTAGAGAACATGCGGAAAGACGTAGTGCAGGGAGAGTCAAGAAGGACTGTCTGCTAGCATTGTTATTGGTGGTGTACCACAATGAGGCATTCGTGAGTTGGAGATCTCTAGATTTTCTTGACACCAACGAAGATGTTCTAGCACAGAGATCATCTGTTGATTCATGGGGTCTAGTGGTGGAAATTTCAATAGTGGGGGCAATGTCGGGGGAAATGATGTCCTATAAAAGGATTTTGAGGGATTTCCATGACAGGGAATGTTGGTGGGCATAGACTAGTTGTTGTGGGATCAGCTGTTGTATGTTATTGTGTGGATTAGGCAATACATTAGGAATTTCCGAATTTTGGTCACTGGCTGCAGTTCCACTTGTGTTAATGTGCTGCCATTTTGGGTCCAGAGACAGCTGTGGTACGTGAGGTTGTTCAGCGGAGTTTCTATCATTGATCCTACAGCTAGGTTTAGTGTCACTAGTTGACTCACGAAATCGTTTATTTCGGAAATGATTTAGTGAGTCATACCGACGCTCTGGAATATTCTGTGTCAAAGATGTTGGGCGTTGGACTTTATCATATCGTGTTGACGGAGAGCCACTCCATGATTTATAGTCATCTTTTTGCTTGGAGGTGGTGCATTTATATTTACATTGACTGTGGGGTGTTTCCTTGTTCCTCACAGCCTTAATTGAGAATTTCGCGCTATGATTCTGCACTGTAGGGGATACAGGTGTAGTATACACAACATCTTTTATGCACACGTCGCTCGAAGATGGAACAGCCGAGATAGGGTTGGTTTCGACTGTAATCTTAGTGAGATTTAGTTTAGTATAGTTTAGTTTATTCGGCGACTTAGTAGGTAGAATGCTGTTCAGTGTATAAGCGGCAAAGGTAAAGGTTTGGTACGTGGAGGATTTCTGAAGGAGACTAACGGTGTTCTGTCACGGTCCACTTCACTCTCCACTCCGTGACTTGGTGGATAGTGGGTTAACGCAGCTGGAGGCATTTTTTTAAGAACTAAGCGTCTTTCAAATGTCTTTTGGTCTTTCTAGACTATGGTGCTTTTGAATTCGTTCCTTGCAGTAATTAGCCGTTTGAATCCTAGAAATGTATTAGCAGTTGCTTCATCGGAGAAGTTCAATAAAACCGGACACGACTTCTTTTTTGCACTTACCGAAGTCTTATACAGACGCAATTAAACCGATCCATGTTACAGGAGGTGGGGAGGGCGGTTTTAAATTTTTTCGATAATCAGTCTATCAGGTTTATTAAATGGAATCATTCTTTTGATCTGCGCAAGCGCCCCTGGGTTTCAAGGGTGATAAGTGATAACAGTAAACCGGCCGTAAATAGGCCATTCAAATTAACGTTAGCCGTGAATTTGATTAATTCACAGAATGCTAAAATTTGGTCACAGTTGGTACTAGATTCACTGTGTTTGTTTTTTTAGTGAATTGATTTCTTCCTCGAGGAGGTTAATGCATTTGAGCATATCAGGCAGGATCTTGGAAGTATTAGTAACGTGTTTCGCTTCGGTTTCCTGTATTTTCTTTTGTCTAGTCGAGGAGGCATTCATACTTATTGAGTTAGCAGTCATTTGCAATAAGTTCACAGCTTGTTGGGGTCTAAAGGTTCTAGAACGGCTACTGAATAGAGCAGGTAATTGCCTCATCAAGTACTGTTCTCACTGCCGGTAAAGTAAGCTTCGACAATGGACCTCTAGACCTACCTATGCACATATCCCATTTAGTTCCTTTTGGTGCATAGTATTTGTGTTGCTTATCTGAGCGCACTCACGTGGTATTCAGCGCACGCACATTCACGCAACAATCCATCATACGGGGATGCTTTTGCGGCTTTGCATCCGTTGGCTAGGCTAAGTTTCCCAGAGGGATTCTGATATCGTTGATTTGCCAACGGATTCTCACAGCATCTGAAGTAAGTACTTGTCTGGCTGCTAAATAACAGTGAAGTTCTTGCTAACCGACCGCGTTCCGGTATTGCAATTCGTCAGATGCTGCCGGCGTTTTGACTAGCCGTCGGTTAGACTGGATCGGCCACAAAGGTGTAAACAACAACCTGTGTGGCATAGAATGATTCAGCTTAGGTGTTAATGATGTGTTGGCCTGCATGCTGGAGAGGTAGATGGGGCCAGAGGTGTGAAGGAGACGATGGATGGAGGCACTTCAGTTAGCCAACACCCCCAGCGAATTCGCGGACAAACTCTGTGGTTAACCGAGGTGGGTAGACAGATTGGGTGAACTAATAAACAACAGGAGGACAAATACAATTAAAAGTGCTTCCTTTTTTCCATCTGAAGACCGGAAAATTGTCTTTTTGCCGACATTCATGTACTTCCGTGTATGATTCCAAGGATACAAATGAAAGGGCCACGTCTTCAGTTTATATGCAGCAACAGACTGTTAGTGTGAGTGGATAATAGGACAATAAATAGGCGAAGGCCAATTCTACTTTGTATCCTTGGCGTTACTTCGTGGCAGACTTAGCATGTAATCATTGTGGAACTAGCTTAGTATGAGCTAGTTTAGCTAAGTTCAGATGGTATGATGGATAATGGAACAATGGTACAAAACGGGAACAAAGGCTTGATAAGCCCCCTTGGGAAGGTTGCTATGACGTATAAAGTTCAATAGATGTGACAGGAAAGTGGAACTCGTCTCTGTGGTCCCACCCTACTATCCACATTCACACACATGCATATCCGTCTGCCTCAGTATCTGTCTGCGCCTTGTCGGCACTCGATGAGTGGAATTCAAATCTCAATGCAGGTTGTATAATGCATCAGTGATTCGTTAAAAAGGATAACGCAGGCTCAGAAGTAACAAACATACGAAGAACGTTTCACTGCCGACAAAATCTGTGTGAGAGAAGTTCCGATGGTAGTCAAACCGACTGTATTGGGTGGATAGTTTCAGCTGGCGGCTATAAATTTTATGTTGCACTGGGTGCTTCAGGGAGAGGTTTCAAACGTAACTAGGGATTTTCAGTATAACGTAGGCCAAAATCTCACCTTAGTAGACGGTGATAACCTGCACCGTATACTGCCAAGCTTTTCATCAAAACTTAACCAGCACACATACTGCACTGACGCATGTTCTAGATGTGTCCCGGAGCCTAAAAAGATGACATTTATAATGGAAATGGAGAAATTTACAACAACGAATGCACATGAATGACGGTGGAAGCGATCATCTGCTGAAGGATGCACAAATCGAAGCAAAGCTCTGTCGTCAAAAAATCACAGCTATACGTCGTCTAAAAAAGCACAGCAATACAAAGTATAGAAGATGCTTGACACCGATCGAGCAGTCATGAGTTCAGAGAGGTTGGGTAACAATTGGTTGGTATATTCGCTTGGTAACGTTTCGCTCTTGACGCAAGAGTTTCGTCAGACCAGATGAATCAGAGTGCAGCTGGAGTGGCAGTGTATAGCGAACAGGGACGCTAACTGCGTTACCCGTGACTTGAGCCAAGGTGTCATTATAGTCACAGCTCGTGATGTTCCCTCCGATGGTTCAATCACAGTGGGAATAGTCCAGATGTTCCTTTGTGCGTCATGGCATTGACGAGTAAGCTCAAAATGCTGACAGTGGGAGTGGAGTTGCACTTTTCAGTCTGACCGACGCTCGTCAGGCTGGCCAGCTCAAGATCATTCACCACGCAGTAGAGAGTTCTACTCCCTCCATTCTATTCACACAGCTGTCCGAGTTTATAATTGCCAAAGGCTTGGCAATCAACCGTTGGGGCGTCGATCGCATACCCCTACTCATGACCTCGACGTTAGCTTAGTCGATCTGGTGACCCGTGTCTAATGCATGTACAGCCACGACCGAGTAGCTTAATATTTCCTGGTATTCAGACGCATTTGTCGGTGGTCTTGAAAGGCGTTTCCTGTGCTCTGAAATTCGTGTGCGTAACTCCCTCGCTGCCTGACTTATGGACACATGTACACAGTCCTTACATTTACTTTTATAAACACAGTTAGTAGTCCTATCATTGGTGATGGGGTCCTCCAGGTGTAACAGTGCTAAACGTAGCGTTTGAACTCACTGGAAAATCCCCACTGTATTCTCTTTGTTTACTACCCACCGAATTGTGTCCGAAGTGCTTTCCTTGTACGGAATTCCTACTGTTCCTCTCCACTCCGTCGTGGGTTTTATCTGTCGGTTTAGTACTTTGTATAGCTGGCGTTTGACTAACCGTTTTGGGTAACCAATTTTTAATGGTTTGCGCATTGCCTATTTCCGCGTGGACATTTTGTCTTCCTCCATTGTGCACAGGGTTTGTGCCATGTAAAACAGCACTGGGGCCATTTCCTGCTCAAACCTCTTTCGGATGACCGGAAGTGTAGTAGAGTACGCCATCAGTATTCGTTGACATGGGATATATGTCGTCTTTAATTTCCCCCCGTTCTTGTGAACCAGGCAGTTAAGAATGGTATGTTACCGCTACAAGATTCCAGCTCAATAGTCAACTGTATCCTCTCATCAATGGAGTTTAATTGATCAAATGACACATCCTTCTTATCCCGTTTTATCTGTACAAATGTGTCGTCTGCATAGCGACACCAAACGGTCAGTGAGTTAATGGTGGTTATTAACGCTTTTCTCGGAGCCTACCATATGCAATTTGGTTTTTCTGGCATTATCTTTCGTTTGCTATTCAATATATTTGTAAAGCAGTTTGGTGTTGCTCGCGAAATGAGTACCATGGTCCCGTGCCGTTCGTACTTGTCAACTTTAATGGGCAACATGCAAGTTTTTGTGATAATTTTGTATTTCTTCCATGTGGTATCGCATGGATCTAGCACATATCGTCGCCAAATATCGCCACTTTTGAATAGTTTACGCCTTCTTCTTTGGATCCAGGTGTTAATCTGGTTTGGCCCTCGTGATGATAAAAATATGAGACGCCTTGAATGACCCAGTTGATTTTAACTTTTGGTTTATTCCAAGCGTCGTTCAGCGAATTGCGCAGTTGTAAGTCCCAGTCAACTGCTCTCACTAGCTTGTGAAGCTTAGAATAGTCGGTAATAATTTGTCGAGTTTCCTGTTATTTATGAAGAATACTGACACTTAAGCAAACAGTAGGACTGTGCAATCGCTACTAGCTAGTTTACGGTCGTATGAAACTGACTCAACGCTCAACACTTCATTTTTCAGGATTAAGTCCAGAATGGACGGCTTGTTTGAAGTTCGATATTTGGTTGATCTATGCACAAGGTTATACAAAACTGCTATATCCAGAATTCAAGAAGTTTTCATTTGAAGGGTGGCCAAATGGGTGACGCTGATACTACTGAAAGCACATGGAAGTCGCCCAATCTAAGGTAGTGCAAATACCTTTTTAAGCGGTATGATGGACAGCGTTTAACAAAATGTTATCGCTGTCTGAGCGTACGTTCGGTGGTTTATAGACAATTGCTAAGAAGTAGGCATCACGTGGCTAATTCTGAGGTTCACCATCTTGACCTGTTAGCTTCTGTCGGCAAACAACTGTCTTTGGACGCACTGCGTCGGTCTGATCCGGTTAATCGCAACGGCACTGGCAAAACGGAGGAAACGGGTATTAACAAGTCGCAACAAGATTGCAGGCATTGTTGCAAGATCAAATGGATGACAGGTAAACAATAAGTGTTTATCTATGGATGAGGCTGGTGGCTTTCGTGAGCAGCTAGGAAGCGAAGGTCTGACGATTTCGTGTTGAAAACCCTCAGACATAAGTTCCATCTTTCCAGAGTGCAACACCCTGTCGTTCTGGCCTAGGAATCATGCTACACAAACATCGTTGGCGTCAGCCGTTTCCGGATTTGCCTGTTACCGTGGCCTCCACGGGGACAGCCACGGGACGCCTGTGCCTAAAGAGGGACCATGGGTGGCTTGCGTGCACCACCCACAGCTCTAACCGTACGCCCGATATCCAGTGTAAACTCGAAGGAATAAAACCGGGAGGCATGTGGATGGGAGTCACGTTTCATCAACGGATCCGGCCCACACTCCTTCACAGGTATACACAAGCACGCTGAATTAGGGGAATTAACAGCACACAAGGCGGTAGCTGGAGCGTAGTCCGCTCCACACTGAGTGCATGGAACCACTCTTCGAGCCTAGCACGCCACAAGGACCGTGCACCCCGTCCCCTCCAGCAACGACCAACTGTCTCCTAGAGCCAGTATGGACGAGGTGGTGGGTAATAGACAGGTAGGCACCTTGTCAACATGCAAGTCAAGCGTAACCAAACCGGGGATACCAATCAACATCCAATCACTTGAAATGACATTACCAAATAAAATATATTTGTTAAAGCATATGGTTATGCAGATATACCTCTTCGCTAAATTAAAATTTAAAGTAAATTGGTTGGCATTGCAACCGCGATAAGTACAAAATGTCCACAAGTTATTCAAAAAATGTCACAAACAGGATAAAGTTAACGAAGATAACCACAATTAGCGTAAGCAACGTGGCTAGTGATTAAAAGGTTATTCAGGTAGACAGCATAGACCTATTGATATGGAATAAACTTTACCCAGCTTAAAAAGACCTAGTTTAAGTGTAGAGGTAAGTTCGTTTTTGTCTAACAGAGACGAAGGAGCAACTTAACTGCAACATCAGCCTCAGCATGGGGCCAAATAACACACATAAGCGAATTAACGCCGACAAGTTGTCTTTCCTTCGTTAAAGTAACGTGCATTTTTGAAATAATGGAAGATACTTGCAACCGATCGAGAATTCACTAGTTCAGACATGCTTGGAAACAATCGGTTGCTACAGTTGTTTGGTAACGTGTGAATTGAATGGACGATGTAGAATCCCCCAGTGTGTGGAAAACAACCTCAATCCGGTCAGTGTGACGAACGTCGGCGCTCAGATTAGATGGGAAAGCGCAACTCGACTACCATTGTCAAAAACGTAGGCTCATCTTTCAATGCCGTGACGCACAAGGGAACATATGGACTATTCCCCTATTCTACAAAGCCTAAACCCTGTGCACGATGGAGGAAGACAAAATGTCCGCGCGGAAACAGGCAATGCGCAAACCATTAAAAAGTGGTTACCCAAAACGGTTAGTCAAACGCCAGCTATATAAATTACTAAAACGACAGCCAAGACCCACAACGCAGTGGAGGAACAGTAGGAATTCCGTACAAGGAAAGCACTTCAGAGGCAATTCTGTGGGTATTAAACATAGAGAATACAAGGGGGATTTTCCAGTGAGGTCAAACGCTACGTTTAGCGCTGTTACACCTGAAGGACCCCATCCCCAGTGATAGGACTACTAACTGTGTTTGTAAAATTAAATGTAAGGACTGTACACATGTGTACGTAAGTCAAGCAGCGAGAGAGTTACGCACACGAATTTCAGAGCATAGGAGACGCATTTCAAGACCACCGACAAATGCGTTTGAATACCAGGAAATATTAAGCTACTCGGTTGTGGCTGTACATGCATTAGACACGGGTCACCAGATCGATTAAGATAACGTAGAGGTCATTAGTAGGGGTATGCGATCGACGCCCCAACGGTTGATTGCCAAGCCTTTGGCAATTATAAACTGGGACAGCTGTGTGAATAGAATGGAGGGAGTAGAACTCTATACTGCGTGGTGAGTGGTCTTGAGCTGGCCAGCCTGACGAGCGTCGGCCAGACTGAAAAGTGCAACTCTACTCCCACTGTCAGCATTTTGAGCTTACTCGTCAATGCCATGACGCACAAAGGAACATCTGGACTATTCCCACTGTGACTGAACCACCGGAGGGGACATCACGAGCCGTGACTGTAATGGCACCTTGGCTCAAGTCACGGGTAACGCAGTTAGCGTCCCTGTTGGCTATACAATGCCACTCCAGCTGCACTCTGATTCATCTGGTCTGACGAAACGCTTGCGTCAAGAGCGAAACGTTACCAAACCTCTCTGAAATGATAGCAGTCCTTCGCACGGCAACTCTTGTTGAGTGAGCGCATCGGATACTGTGAGAGGACATGTGTAATCGCAGTGTTCGAGACGGTGAAGAGCGCCGCCCGTGACCCGAACTTATGGCCATGTCTCCAGTTAGACCGCCAGAACCGCAAGCACTGTGCTGGTTATTTAGTTTCCTTTCTTGTTTTCTCATTTACAATGTTACATCTATCGACGTTCTAATGCAACGTGTGCAGTAAAATGCACAACAGTCGTCCTCTTTTCCTTCTGTGAAAGCAAATGTCTGGTCATGCATTGTCGCACCGTTCGCTTCTGCATGTTGACCAACGACTAAAGCCACTGCGCCCAGGGTGTGGGCATGTCTTGTTTTGGGCATGGAAATGGAACGTACAGGTACCCGTGGTATAATAACAGATTTTCGACCCGAGCAACGCTGTTTCATATACTATGGTTGTAAAGAACGCAAGAGCACAGATAGGTTCGACTATGTTTACTATGCAATGCAGTATAATGCACTCGCGTTCATCGAACAGTTTTTTGTTTTTGTTTTCTATGGCACGCTCTTTGTTGCGTGCAGTACAAGTGGACTGGGGTAATTGCATGATGGTCAGCAGCTTTTGGCCTGCTTTTGTGGTAATAAAATAGGCAAGGTTTGATGAACTGAAAGGGCTTTGAATGCATTTCGCTTGGTGCACGTTATTTGCTAAACTGGCGTGAGTGTTGGAGATTTGTGAGACATAAATCGTGCCCATTCGGTACGGAACTAATAAAGAGCTGTTCAAAGAGAAGCGAAGGTCTCAATCCTGAATTTTGCGACTGTTTTCGTACACTTTTGCACGCTTGCGGTAGAGACAGCCGAAGTAGTGCCTCACTCAGAGATGTAGAGATCATTGACTAAGGGCCTCGGTCTTAAGACCTAGCGACTCAAAGATAGTTGGCTTAGAGAATTTGAAAATCCTCTCTTTCGAAATCCGTCCAAATAACAGAATTGATCAGGATTCACTTCAGAGTCAATCGTGTCTTATATTAGAATCCTATAAGGGAATGTAATCACACGAACAGTGCTGTAAACAAACCAACATCGGAAATCCCAGCTCTGGGGATGTGATATCGAAGGACAGGGAGGCTGTGAGTAAAATAAACTGGTTTCAAGTGGCAGCAACAAAAAACTAGAAAAACACCACCAGCCGATGCAGTTATGTAAAGCAATGTAAGGGGCTTTTTGATGAACGTTAATCGCAAAACATAGATAACATCCCGATATCACACTGCACAGAATCCACGCGTAAGTAAAAACTGGTATTTAGGTTTTACTGAATACTGTACGTGGTAGCAAGTAGAAACATAAATCTGTACACATCCATGGCAATATAGACAACAAGGTTATAAACAGTGCACTCCGTGATAATCGACTTGCTCGACAAATTCATATGTAGCCTTTTCGAATATCGGTCTTACAGTTTCACAAGTTTCACAAATACAAGATGTCCTTGCTAGTGTGCTCCCGTTCTATGAATCGAATAGGGCTGAAATCTAAATCCAATAACGTTTGAACGGTTATACAGATTTAGCCTCCACGAGTTGTTCTTGTAGACTGTTCCAAACATACACCACTCTCCGTTCGAAGCACAGGGGTGAGGTAATGCTTTTATTTCCGGCACCACAAGCTTCTACCTGTGTTCGCGTGTGTTCCATGGCGTTCCCAAATAAATCAGCGGCTTCAACAAGGGAAAAGCGCTGAGATGTAATAGACGGTAAATCATGATGAGATTGACTTCCACCGGACGATAGGACAAGGTATAGAGTCCGAGTTCCCCGTACCGGTGTTCTTACGATAATTCCCGTAACCCTGGAATTAGCCTGGTAGGGACGCGTTAGAACCGTTCGATCACCTGTGCCTCGTCTCGAGTGATTCGACAATAGGCAGGTGAGCCGTATTCCAGTTTTGTTCTTATGATAGAAGGGATGAGGTCAGTGGCGATCTCTTCAGACCAAGTACAGAAGATGCGTTTGATCGCCCATACACACTCCGTTACGATATAGTCTGTTGGTGTTGTCAACAGACTTCAAATCGCAGCGCTAGAGTACACCTAGGGCCTTCACAGAAAGTGTGGGATGTAGCGGCTAAACGTCAATGGTGTAAATTTGGCCATCACCACCCTTCCCTAGACATATCGATGCCGACTTGGATGGGTTGAGTGGGAGGCGGACTTCCGCAAACCCCATGAACAGGCGGTTGAGATCGTGGTGAATTAGGCCGCAGTCGTCTGGGGTGTTAATTACTCTCCAAATCTGCAGGTCGTCCACAAACAGGGCACACGGCGACCGAAGAAGCTGAGGCCGATCGTTGATGTGCATTAGGAACTGAGTGGGCCCCAGCACAGTGCCTTGGGATATTCCACTAGTAGAGGCATACCAGTCAGTTAGATGGCTGGCGACCTGTACCCTCCACTTTCGCCAAACGAGAAAGTCCTGGATCCACTGGTGCAGTGATCCACCAACCCCGCACGTTCTCAACTTGTCGAACGCTTTAGTGAACTCGATGTTAATTACATGGACAGACTTCTCCCGCTTTATTGCCTGAAACCATTCGTGCCTCGTCATCAGCAGGTTGGTAATGCATAAGCGGCTTAGCATGAAACCGTGCCAGGCGAGCGTTAGTAACTCGTTTGAATGGAGCAGCTCTAGTAGATCCATCTTCAGGATCTGCTCGGCAACCTTGGTCAAAATGGGTGTCAGAAAAATCGGCCTCTAGTCGTCCACTTTGCTGGGGTCATCGTCTTTCGAAATCGGCTTAATCGCTGAGCATTTCCATTCGCTTGGCAATGGACCTTAGCATGGTGACCTGCTGAGCAAGTCAGTCATAGCGAGTGAGATGATGGACGATGGAGGCTTGAGAATCAAGCGGTGGAGTCCGTCACGGCCAGCAGGTTTATTGTCGTCAAGGTTGGTGAGTAGTTGATGCACCTCTTCTACACCGCAAACTAGACTATCGAGCTCGGTAAGCGCGGTACACGTTGAACCCGGTACAGACACCTGGTCATTTGCAAACACGGAAGTGAAGTGCATCGTTAATGTGGACGCACGCTTAGTACTATGTATTAGGGGCTGTCCGTCCGTACCGTCTAGCCTTCGCAAAGCTCTTGCTGGCTTGAGGCGTCGCTCCACATATGCGGAGCTATCTTTTCGGAGGTGTCTTTGTGGCGCTTGCGAGCTGTTGTTTGAAATGCTGGCGCTTGCTTGCTTTTCCACTATTGCAGACAGTTCGCTGTCTCTTATACACCACGTAATCATTGGAAGAGCTGCAGAGGAGGAATTTGTCCCACAAGTTGCGCCTCCACCGAGCCGTTTTACCATGCTCCTTGTCGAACCAATGCTGCTTGACTGCTCCAACTTTCCGACACTTCAGTGGTCCAAACTGAGAACACAGGAATGTCCGTCTTTCTCTAATAACAGTCCAACCTTCATCCAGATGCAGTTTGCGGCTGAGACCAATCTACTTGGTCAGCGGCTTAACTTAGAGCATTAAACTTCGTTTTCCAATAGTTGTAAGCTGGCTCCAGCGGACGGAATACTACAATACAGATCCATACTGACTATGAGCACTGAGTGAGTGTTAGGGGTTTGAGGACCTGGACATCATACACATGTTGTTCACAGCTTGTTAACACCAAGCCCAGGCACAACGGAGTCGAGCGCGGCGTTATTCGAGTCGGCTGCTATATGTATTGCGCTGCTCCAGTTGCAAGTACTAAGTATACGAAATTGGTTTCGACCTCGCAGTGTCATAGCACCAGTTCAGGCCAGCAGATCCGAGGACTATTGAAATCACCCATGAGTAGAAAATGGGGACGAATCCTGTGGCTTCAGAGATGCGACAGTCAATTCAAACAACGGCTCAGGGGGTTGCGATAAATGCACCCCTCAGCAACTCGCAGCGTCTGAGATAGATCGAACATCGCAGCTGTTCACACAGACCATCTTCGCTTCTGTAGACGCTGACAATTCTCCCCCACAGAGAGAAACGGATGTAGAACAAGAAGCCGCGGCGGGCTTTCAATAGTCTATCGTAGCGGAAGCAAGAGTAGCCACTGAGTTCGATTTCATGGGCTATCACCTCAGAATTCAGCCGCGTCTCTGCGAGTCCTATTATGTCTGGCCGTTTGGATGCAACGAAACGACAGGGTTCATCGCGCTTGATCATAAAACTGCAAATGTTGGTAAATGCTACAAGCACTCAGCAGCAGGAAGCACCGGGCCTGCTTTAAGTCTGAGCAACCTGTTTATCTTGATTCGTGGAATCTTGGAAATGACCCGAAAATTTACCATACGGAGATTCGTTTCCCCATCACCAGTTTGTCTCTTTAGTTCAATGACGTCAGACTTGAGCCGTTTTCGATCCACCGGATATAAGCCTGGAAGAACAAGGAGCTTTAGACCTTTAAACCTATTTAATCGAGACAAAATAAGCCTCGGACTGACTTCGTTTACAAATTGGATTCTCATTGGTCGATTTTGTTGACTAGCTTTCTTTCCGAGACCGGTAATTTGCTTCACTTTCAACGCGTCCTCCCCCACGTCGAAGAGTCTGTTAAGTAAGCTCTGTAAAAGCTCGAGCTCATGATTTTAGTGTAGCTGGGGAGTTGGATTATTGAAATAAACTACGTGGAACATCAGGAGGTCAAAACGCCTCCGGTCGGCCAAGGTTAACCTTGCAGGATGAGGGTTTGCTCCTGCCTCACATGGTCTGGATTAATAATATGTATAATTCCAGATTGAACAATGAACAATGAACAGTAAACAATGACTTATCACGGGATAAGAGCAAGTGCTTGACACTTCTCGTAGGATGGTTGAGGTGAATATGATGAAATCAAAATAGATCTGGGTCACTTACCGAACGTCTGTAGAGATGAATACTTCGATAAATTACACCAGTGTAAAAGTTAAAAAATTATCGAGCGTAAACGTTCATAAAGATACTGGGGTGCAGCGATCGTTGATGTAAGGAGTGAGAAAAGTAAAAGATGGTCGCTCACTTGGATCTATTTGATACATAAATCCTGTTGAAAAGCATGCTTGGAGTAATCCACAATAGGGGAGTTTAGGTAACAAAATGCTGAGAGCTGAGAGCAACATCTAATCATTTTTTGAAAACGTCCAAGGTAGGAGAGGATACAACTGAATCTGGGAGTGCGTTCCAGGGTTGGCAAACCCGAAGGGAAAAGTAATTCAGTTGACATTCTAGACGACCATATTGTTCCTTCAACTTAAAGCTATTACCCCTGAGCTGCTTGTTGTAACTAGGTTTCAGCAAATGACGGCGTACATGGTTGGGATCACTCAATATCTGATACTCTAATATGAGGTCCCCGCGCAGTCTTCAATAGCGTCCGCTGAAAACTCCCAGCAACTTCAGCCTTTAGTGGTAAGAGTGATAGTGCAGGCCCTTTACATTCTTTGTTGCTCTTCATTGTGCTGCCTCTATCGTTTCTAGGTCGCGCTTCAACCAAGGTTGCCAAGCTTGGACGGCGTATTAAACATGCGGGCGTACGTAGGAATTGTGCATCATTGGGAAGTTTGATGGGTCAAATCTCCCCAATGCCCTTCGCAGCATGCCGACGTACTGGTTGCCTCTTTTCGCAGCTACCTCGGCCTGTTTTGAACAGTTGAGGTCGCTCTGTACCATTACACCAAGGTCACGTTCCTGGGAGCTATTCTGCAACCCGTTTGTCCCAAGTAAATAGGTGAATTTATGTCTATGGTGTAATTGTACAACACGATATTTGTCTACGTTGAATGGTACGGCGTTTTGAACTGACCAGTTCGACACTTTGTTAAGATCGCACTAGAGCCGTTCGTAGTCGTCCGGTCCTCTGATCCTTCGCCATATCTTCATATCATCAGCGAAACATAGGAAATCGGAAGCAATTGATCTTGCCAAATTGTTAATGAACACCAAGAATAGACGAGGTCCAAGAACCGATCCGTGTGATACTCCACACGTCATATCGATTTCATCAGACAATGATTCTCGGATTCTCACCACTAGCCGCCGTTCCTGTAGAAAATTGCCAATCCAACTCAGGATTGGGTCGCTAATGCTGTAATTCCGAAGCTTCTGAAGGAGAATTCGATAGTCTAAGCGATCAAATGCTTTTGAGAATTCCAGGTAGATGACATCGACTCCAACTCCATCATCAACAGCTTCAGTACAGCTAATAAGTGCAGTACTGCAGTGAGTTGCTCACTCACTGCAGTACGACAGAAGCGAAACGGGTAGAAGAGAAACACTTATTCAAGTCATTTGAACGTAACGGATACCCACGCAGTTTCCTCCAAAGTTGCTTAAACCGCAAGCCCTCAAAAACCGAACGTACGTCAGCTATGTCGAAACGTATGGTTCTGCCGTACAGAAAGAATGTGTCTGAAATGACTGCCAGATTGTTCAAAGAACATCATATCATGGTAGCCCACAAGCCAACCGCCACTCTGAGGGAAACATTGTCAAAACCAAAAAGAAAGCGAGAGATACTAGAACGACGGAATGGGGTATATAGAATAAACTGCGTGAACTGTGAAAAGCACTACGAGGGACAAACAGGAAGGAAGCCGTCCACCAGGATACATGAACACCAAAAAGTGTGCAAGAACCATTACGCAACCTCATTGGTTTCAGCACACGTAGAGGAAGAAGGATACAGGTTCGACTGGAACAAGGTAGAAGTCTTGACTGAAGGAGAAACACAAAAAGGGAGGGAGTTTCTCGAAGCTTGGTTCTCAACCACGAACTCAATCAACATGCATTTCGACCTCGGTCCAATATATCAACCGCTGAGACAGCGAGAGTTCAAGAGGATCAACAACCGTTATCCGAAAGAACCTAATCCAACACACGGACAACGAACAGCATGGTCAAGATGAGCCCAGACTACTCACCCATACCTGTTGCACCAATCCGAGTGCGATAAGCCCAAGCACGTCGCAACAGAATTTCCACAGCCAATGACAGTGACTCAAGCACACCCGCTTAACACAAAGGTTCACCAGTGAGAACGAGGCAAATTTAATTACCCCGTATACCTATATAAGGAACGGAGTGGTTGGTGACAGTATCCATTACTGGGTTTGCTTTCTACCAGCTACTGCTACTTAATTGACGTCAATCCCGCACTGAAGATTCCACCTCGAATGGTGGCGAAACGTCTGCAACCAAGTTGTCCAACTCGGAAAACTCCACAACAACTGAGCAAGCCTCCCGAGCTACCAATATTCCAAATCCTTCCGTGGTTTTAGTTGCCGCGTATGTGACATTCATCCGACTCATGAATGTGGGACACAAGGGGATTGAAGCGAGTGACAGCACGGAACTGGTCAGGTGCACAGTTCGTTGGGGAGTACTTACAAATGAGATTATCCTATTGGCTTCCCATGACTAAATGAGGGACCTAGAGGTTTGCGCGTGTTTGATTTCGCCAGCTTGGCAACAGGATCCAGTTGCATATATCTGCGCTTTCTTTCCCTTGCACGTTTCTATGTGTCACGTTCCGAATGCTCAGCTGTAGGCTGTACTTTTAAGGACTTGCAACGTAACATATCAGTCGCATGGGAATTTTCACTTTGATGGCTGTTGAATTCCGCTGGTGCTGGCATAACGGCTATTCCTCTCTCCTTAGCAGGTTCGGCAATGGGACACTTATAATTAAGGAACGATCTGCAGCGGGTAGTAGTAGAATCAATATTCTGGCCTTTATTCTCGATCTTTTCCTCCTGCGACTGAAAGCAACAAATGCGCTCGTATAACTCACTCCCATGAGGTGCAGCACGTAAGCTATTCATTCAGAGTGGGGCTTCTGTACATAACAATGTTAACTGCTTGTTTGTGAGTCGCAGTTCGAAGGATACGAGTTGTTAGACTTACCTGTCATCTCTCTTCTCACAGCTTTATTGAACAATGAACAATGAATTATAACGGGTAAAAAGGCAGGTGCTTGACATGTCCAGTAGGGTGTTTAGCGTGAAAAATATAGATCAAGGGATAAAGGAGTCGTCTGTTCGGGAAATTACAGATGTAATTGCACTGTCGTATAAAGGGAGTGTGAAATGAGAATGTACGCAGACGAAGCAATAAGGGGAGTGGTTATTGATCACATAGTAGGTGAGAAAAAAAATAGAAAGGACAACGCTTACTCGTGTGTAACTACCTTGAGTTGACAGGATACAGAAATGCAGTTTCTATAGTAGTAGCGTTTAGCAAATTCTCTGCAACGGGTTTGGAGTGACTCATTCTCGAGTGGGGTTATGGCACTATTCACTGTCTGTTGTTCATTTGTGCCAGCATCTGGTGGTCATGGGCTATAACACGTAGATTAAATGTGACAGAGGATCGTCAAGGCGTTTTTTGGAAAAGGGATAGGATGCGTGCATTAATTACATGTTCCGGGTGGGCGTTCCAAGGCTGTGACAATCGAAGGGAGAAATAGTTTCACCGACATTCCAGGCGGCTATACTGCGTGACTAACTTAAACTGGTAATCTCTTTGCGAGGTGTTTTGACTGAGTATTAGAAGGGAATGGCATGGGTGGTTGGGGTTTCTCAGGGTCTGGTACACCATTATGAGATCGCCCCTTAGACGCCGATAACGTCCACTGTATATTTTGAGAGTCTTCAGCCTGAGTGGGTATGGGAGGCTAGTTAAACCTCTGACGCTCTTCGGTGCTTTACGTTGTGCAGTATCGAGCGCGGTGAGATAGTGCTTCAGCCAGGGTTGTCACACTTGAATAGCGTATTCCGCGTGCGGCCTCACGTAAGCACTAAGCATTTTTGGAAAGGCTGAAGGGTCAAACTTCCCGAAAATTCTGCGAAGAAGGCCGAGGCACTAGTTTGCTTTCTTAGCTGCCTTTTCAGTCTGCCTAGAACAACCGAGGTCATCTTGAACTATCACGCCGAGATCGCACTCGTTAGAAGTCTGCTGTAGAATTTGTGATCCTAGGCGGTACTTGTGCATACTCTTATACCGTATGCTGAGAACTTTGCACTCAGTGACGTTGAAATGCAGCATGTTCTCAATGGACTATATGTACGCTTTGTCCAGGTCCTCCTGTAACACTGTGTTATCCACCACTGCAGCTATAGTACGCCACACTATTAGGTCATCAGCAAATAGCAAACAGTTAAAAGATAGCACGCTCGCGAGACCATTTATGAAAACCAAGAAAAGGCGGGGTCCAAGTACCGAGCCTTGAGATACGCCGCACTGCACTTCGATGGATTCCGGCAGGTTTCTTCTAACCCTCACATTCATTTGACGTTGCAAGAGAAATTCTCCTATCCTGCCCAGAACAAGATCGCCGATTCCATATTTCTGGAGTTTGTGTAGGAGAATGCGATGGTCTATACGGCCGAATGCCTTTGAGAAATCCAAGTAGTCCGCGTCGACCCCTACACCAGCATCCACAGTTTCCGTCCAACTTGCCTGAGCAATCAGCAGATTAGTGGTACAGGAGCGGTTTGGGCGAAATCCGTGCTGCTTTGGAAAGAGAATTTTGTTGTTCTCCAGGTACCACATCAAAGCCTCAGCCACAATGGACTCCATAACCTTGGAGATAACAGGAAGTAGGGTTATCGGGCGATAATTTACTGGTTCTGCACGGCTGCCACTTTGTAGGTTGGCGTAATGATTCCATGCTTCCACATCGTGGGGACGTGCATCTCGGTTCAGATATCGTTGACAGAAAGTTGCTGGTGGTCCTGACAAACTCATGTCAGCATCTTTCAACGCCTTCGGACGAATGCCGTCCGCACCCGGGGAGCTGAACTCGCGCAGAGACATCAACCTCTTCAGTACAGCTGCGGAGGTGAACGATATGTGATTAAGCCCTGATGGCGACGTTATCTGCTTAGGCAGGATGTATGATGATTGCACGCTTTGGAAGGTACGACCAAATTGTTGTCCAAGAATGTTGGCTGCCTCTTGTGTGGTTTGGGCTAACCCGCATTCTGTGTGCAGATCAGGAATACCTCGTTTAACACGGCGCAAATCGTTTACTTGTCTGTATAGCAGTTTGGGATTGGAACAAATCATTTCCACTAGACCTTGTTGGTTCTTCAGTTTATCCTCCCGGACGAATTTGACACAGTGGTTCCTTTGCATTGTGTAGACATCTTAGGTATGGTCGTTCGGGGAGGCTATGTAGGTGTGCCATGCTAAGTCCCTTAATGCCAAGCATTTACGTGTCCTGCTCCTCTATTGTTATATATCTCTTCCAAGTGGACATCAATTGTTTTCTCGAGCTGTGGTGGACAATAGCAGTGTGTCTTAGTGGGATGAATGAACCAGCGAAACCCATCAAGTTGACTTAAGTAAAGCATAAAGTGCTTCACTTGTTTCAAGTCATTTCACTACTCCCGCACTGGATGCGTCTAGAGTGCCGTCCCCAACACACAAAGACAAACGAGAGGAAATTGGAGATAGTACTGCATGAGTACTGCGTGAATACATTTCACCTTAACGCTTTCGGTGATGCAGACATTGTCTGGGTCTGAAGTACCTCTATCGTCTTGTGAGGGGAAACTCGATGACTGTCTCCAAATGATGTGGACACGGACTAGTAAGAAGGACCCTGCAATAAGGGACTACAAGTGAATTCCGTCGGAGTTGACTATATCAAAGTGAATTGGTGCATGTATCTTAGTGTTGGTAGATGAGCTCCTGTAGGAAGCAGGTAGTCATGCATGTACATAAACTTTCGTGTCAGGACTTCCTTTTACAAAAGTAGTTGTGTTTACTCTAGTTAGTCGTGTATTCGACATACACCGGATGTTAATGCAACAAAATTGCTCGCCTCTCACCACACAATAAAGGCTGTTCAGGACCCACCAACACAAGAACAATTGCATTAGGTGGAAGTACGAGCGCACAACTTTGCGATTTTCTTCCGATAACATCACTGTTTCAAGTCGACCAATCTAGTCTATACGACTAGTTTCTGTAAGAATGCCACATTTTACCACTAAATGTGAATTTTACGTCCTAACTTTCCTTATATAACCAGCACAGTGGGTTTGGACCATAAGTTTCTGCTGCCACCGCGCAGGAATCAGCGATGTGAACCCGCGCTTGTGCCCGATCCAATTACGATGGAACAACACAGATTTTTATCTTCCCACTCTCTATTATCAGTATTCAGTATTCAACAATAATGTCATCCAACAGTCGCTGTTGTGTAAAGTCTGGGAACGGATGTCGCAGGTCTATTAACTTATGCGTCACAACTTAAAATGTCCAAACTGAGTGAAACCAAGTAAATAGCCTACAGCATTTGAATCCGAATTCCTAGGTGTTTGCCTCCGTGAAACAAACTGAAGGAAAGCTTCTAAATTTCGGACACGATTTCGAACAACCCCATTGGTTTAGCCTATCCACTCACCTGAATATCAATGTTCCGTTATCAATTGCTCTTAGCCAGCCTGAAACCTGTCAGTTCAATGAGCAATCGGTCAACAATTCCGTCAATCCTCAACTCCACCACCATCATCAACCTTCAGGTGAAACACATGGTCTGCATTGTGCGGTCATCTGGATTTGCTCATACATTTAATTTGTCCTACTTAAGTCGCTATTTGGATACAGACCGGAGAGTCTGTCAGGTAGGGCATCAGTTGATTCGCATCTGTGTGTGCGGTCCAGGACTCAACATAACTGTAACTACCGAGGATATCAAAATGTATCGACAGCTTCTATAGAATTGTCAGATCAGAGTTCCCATAAAGTTTATGCATCATTGGATTTTCCGGTCGCCACTAAGTAAATACCTTAGAATGATACATTCAATTTCGTGTACTGCCAACAATTTGAACCTCAGCCCGGACACCAAATTGAGTGACAATTAATAAGAATTAAACCAGAAATGGTACCGATTATATTACTGAGGAAATCATCCTTGACTTCATTACTACGGACCCTGCAATTAGGTTGCAAATCCATTTATTTGTATACTCGAATTTGCCATCCTCAAAAAACATTTGGACATCGCACTCAGCTCCCTGCACGTTGGTACCTTCCTGCAATACCGAGGCCTATATTCCGGCGGTTTAGCTCAATTGAAATGAGTATCCACACTGATGAACGGAAATCGGTGCACTCAGGGAGCTATCCGATTGGTCCTTACAAGGAACAATTTTCCAATGTCACTAACATTTATTTTTACATGATACCAAATCCTTTGCAGTACAGTGGTTTTGATATGTTTTTATCCTATCGTTTCACTTCTGCGAATTTTATTTTGTTCCCATGTGCAGTCTTCGTATTCGCATTCCTCCCTCTGCTCAATCAACGGATCTTATTTAGTACATTCCTTGGTAACTATCATTAAATCTTGATGTTGTTCCACTTGAAACAAATTTTCGTTTATTTCATCAACTCTTCCTGAGCAGTACATGCAACGTTAAAATGAGGGGTCATTTTGAAACAACCGTGCGATTGTATTGCGACACGCAAGCTCAATCTCAGTCGGAGTGAGTCTCAGCCAATCCGGCCACTGGGACAGTACCCGAAACAAGGGACTTCCAAAGCTTACCTGCTCAACTGGCATTCCAACGGCCAGGATTCAAGTCCCAGTGATGCTGTACCTGCCTGGCGAATACAAGCGAGAGAGAATTTGCTTGTGGGATACAGTGTGCAACACTAAACACTGGTCAACGCTGAAGCACATTCCAACCGATCGTCTTCGACTGTTAAAGATGCCGTCAAACTCTCGATAGACATGTGGTTCCGTTGACTTTATCGGAGGCTGATGCAACTAGACTCACCGCAGTCGAATCCGTTATGGCATAGTATGACCCGCCTTAGGTGCTAATGCTGCTTTTGCCTCCCACCAGTGCCGGGCGTTGCAAGACGGCTGCGGCGGACGCGACAAGAAGTGCGAAGGCGACACTGCGTGGGCGCACTTCCGTTCGCTACAACCCCCAGAGAACCAACGGACGGAACCTATGATTCACCGAGGTGTATAAACTGAGTAGGCAAACGAATAAAGGGTGTCTGGTAGCACACCGTAAAAACAAGTGCAAATTCTCACCCGGCTTTGTTTATACCGGAAGTCTAACAAAATAGTATTGCTATCGAAACTTTTCTGTTTCATTCCGTGCATGGTCTTATGAAGGAACCTGCAGTACTAAATGTTCCAATACTCATCGACTCTATGTATCCGAAACCAATGACGGCATGCTTGCGTGCATAACCTTTATACAAGTAAGAGTCTATCACACTTATTTCACCAATGTACTCTGCAGTAGAATCAACGAGTAGGCTCACCGCCTTTAATTTACTCGAAATGGCAATCAAAAGTAATAATCACAATACTGAAAATAACAAAAGTTATTGACTGAAAATGTAATTCTAATGAGGTGCATGATGACAGGCAGCGAATGCGTTCCCCGAGACCGCATCCAAATGCAGAACGTAGATCGCAGGCTTTGGGCGACTACAAATAATCTTGATTCGGTGACTGGTTCTACCAGTAAGATATCGCATTTCGCAGGTGACAAGTTTTACTGAATCGGGTCCCTCAAAGATGCAGCCAGAGCATAAGAAGAAGAAGAAACTTCGGCTTCCAAAAGTCGCTCCGGCTATGGAAACGTTTCGTAAGTAGGCTTGGGAACTAGGGCGATATTAAACCTTAACTAACCGTGTATCGTTGCTTCAGCTATCAACGAACTTCCAATTACATCATTTTAATTGAGACCCACAAGCCAAAACTGGTCCTTACGAAGCATCTGACTCTCATCAACTTGTCATCAGCGCTCAAGCAGCAGTTCGGTTGCAGCCGCTTATTTATAGCTAAATTTGAGAAACCTAACCACATGAAATGAACAAGATTGTCAATGAAATCATTCGTCTGTTGAATGGTGCATTGTTAACCGCGTTACTCTTTGACTGAACAAAGTATGGCGTGTAAGCAGTCGTATTACCTCCTCGAACAGTTCGATGTTGTGTGTGCGCAACGGATATTGTGGGTGTAGTTACACTGGTGTAGACGCAGAGTGTATTACAGAGAAGAGCGCCACACACGAACCGAACTTCCAGCCCGCAGAACCGCAAACACTTCCCAAAGTATTTGTATTCGTTTCCTTTTTGCACATTTGCAAGGCTGCCACTAGTAATCTCTTAGTGCATTATTTGCGATAAAATGCATAACAAGCGTTGCCCCTTTCTACCATGATAGAAAATGTTTGCTCGTCCACGCTTTCATGGATCACTTCTGCATGTTTTCCACCGATTGAATGCACTGTTCTCACTGAGTGAGCACAGCTTAGTGACTACCGACTTCCGGTTTTCCCACTGCACTTGACAGTTACGTGGGCAGCGCTTGGTGAATCGCTTTTTATCTAAGGGGACTACTTAGCATTTAAAACAGTTAGTCCCCTTCAGTAGTTTGAACAAAGAAATGAGAAGACGAATATTGGCAGATGCTAGCATTTCGTATTATCTCATCAGTACCAATACAATAACAGGGAAATCCTTTTATATGTCTTACAGGGCACAGTTAAGCCAATCAAATTATGGTTGTGGTCATTGTTAATGGGATTAGGTCCACGGCAACCGCAGGTTGACAACTAATTGCTTTTGGACACACAAAGCTGGTCTAATTCGGCTTATCGCGACGGCCTCGGCAAATCGTAAAATGCGTGCATTGGTATGACGTAACAAGATCCGGAACGCTGATAGTGGATTAACCCGGTGACGAGTCGCCAAGATGTGCCTGCCTATGGAAGACGCTGGCGGCTTACGTGAGCACGTATCATCGGAGGTGGATTGAGTGACTTCGAGCTGAACCCATTTTGGTAAGTGTTCCTTCACTCTGAAATCTAAAACCCGTTCGGTCCTGCAGATATAACTGATACCGCAGTCACACACGAATTGGTAGCCATAATGTGATTTGGCGCCGACGGGTTCATCTTCCTTTACTGAAGGTAATGACATTTTTCTGGTTCTGTTGATTATTACCGCCTCCGCAGCACAGTATGTACGCTGAATAGCCGAGACAATGCGTCTGGTTATGCTTCTCGCTGCGGTGTCACCCTTGAATGGTAGCTCAGTGTACACCTTCTTCTTAGGGGCTGTCAACACCATCTCCTTGGGCGGTCTAACTTGGCTATGTTTATCTATGAATCGCTTTGAGTAGCCATTCTCCAAAAGTGTTTTAGTGATCAGCTCAAACTCCTCAGACAGGCAGTCGTTGGAACGGATACGTCTGGCCCGAGTGAATAATGCTTTTACCAGCGCGCGCTTGTGTGTCATCGGTGAGAAGCTAGTGAAGTGTCGGTATTGGCCGGACCACGTTGGTTTCCGGTATACAGATCGCTTAATCAGTCCATTACCCTGCGACTCATGAGAATGTCTAGATACGGGAGACGGCCATTCGATTCGAATTCATAAGTAACCTTCAGGTTGGCGTGAACATTATTAAGTTGGTCTACTAGTTGTTCGATTTGCATCTTCATGGAACCAAAAACAAGGATATCATCTACATATCGTTTATAATACGGCAGCTGAGAAATCTGTCCACTTAGTTTCCTAAGATCTCAAGAAGCACATCACTTTCACTTGCGATGCTTGATATTTGATAAAACAGCCATTTTCGCATATTCGCTTGTACATAACCGATCATGCCTTCTTTGGTGTGCCTCGTGTAACATTGATAATATCCGTTTTATTTTATTTTATTTAGCTATTCAGTGTCGTGTCACTCCTGGTCCTTTCAACGGTCAAGTAGACGAGCCGAACTGCTGACTTACCAGCACCAAACACGGCGGTCGTTTGTAGAAGCAGACTAATTCCGAGCTGTCCACACACTGAGCCAACGGTAGCTGTCAATAGAGTACGGCTGGATAACCATTCCTCATGCACTGGGCAGTACCCTCTGAGCAATTGCGCTCCCGGAAGCGCACACGTTCCTACACATGCATAAAGGGTGTTATTTTGGTGGTATTTTGCATGGCCGGCACTTCGTACTCTTCGAGACAAGATAATACGAAGGCGCACATACGCGAATTTCTCGTCTGTACTGTGTTGTCAGATTTATAACCTACACGTGAGCTACAGCTGACATCCTGTCTATGGGAGAGGCAGTCGAAACTGCATATTCTCATTCAGCATTCCGTGTGATCAATTCAGCCCGTCCTGACTCCCCTGCCAAACGACTGGTGCCAGTAGAGAGAAGATGGTTTAAATCGCTTCTTGGCAGGCATTTAATACATGTGAAATGCAAACGCTAGAAAACGGACTTCGGATGAAGGATGAGAAGGAGAACAGAAACGCTCAGTTGCGTGTAACGTCGTGTGCTGACTTGAAATGTTGATTAGAATGGCAGTTCATTAGAGGTCCATAGTCACATGCTGTAACTAAGTCTGCCATAACTGCCTCGGTGATTGCATCATTGTTGGGCCTATCCGCTATTATTTGTGAGCCACAGTATTATGGAAGAACATGATAACAGGAGCATGTGGTGTATCCGCAGATTAGTCGTAGGCGGTTGACATATTGAGAAGTTGGCTGTTTGGCTCCACGAATAACGCCTGGTACATCAATTCGCAATTCATCACACGGTTTGCGTCACTCACATTTACTTGGGATAAGGGCACACGAACGAAACGTGGATCAAGATTAACGTTGCAGTTGCTCTCGGTCCCTGCAAGAGTTGGAGCTGCACCTGAATGGTAAGGCTGCACCAACACTTCACAAAACCGCATACAATAGATTTCATATTGGGAGAGCGTTATGCTTTATCCGTCTACACGAGTCAGCAAGTGCTGCACCGCTGATTTTCCTCCGCTATGTCGTTATGTATTTGTTATTTCATATACAGAACTAATATATATCATAAATTCATTTATTCGGTCTAACCGATCATTCGCGCACTCTTCCACTTGGCTGCCACCTAACGATCTCTTCCATCGGAATGATAATGGAGTTGCATCAGCAATTCCCTTAACTCTTGTTCATTAGTCCCCCAAATGTCGCAAGCTAGGAAACAAATTTTGGCGCATATTATAAATCATGGTACACTTGTATGTTTGGTGTTTCGGGCCTGCCCAGTATGCGTATATGCGTCACTTACGTTTCCGATGATTTAATTAGCTAAGGTTCATTACAAATCGCGATCTGTGAACATACATTTGGGCAAATTCATGCATGACCCAAGACCTGGGCATTACATAAATCCGCCGAGATTGAACATACTTCCTGGCGTATTGTTGACACAATAATCATAGTAAACGCAAAAGGTTGTTTGGAACCACTCGAGAATGGGTAAGTGTACGTTGTTAGCGTGAGATGTTTTTTTAACATTACACCTCCGATATAGTTGTTGTACACTGTAGGAGATCCTCTCACGGTAGACACACAAGTCGGATATGTCAACTTCGGTGCGCCCCATTGCCTAAATGGGCTTGGCGTAAGCCGGGAGCTTATGACCTTGGTGGTTGATGATTATTGGATAGCACATGATATTCAATAATGTATGGAATTCCGATCGCACAAAGCGATCTATGGCTTCCGCACGAGCACCTATGCCGTATTTGTCGATTTTAACTTGGTAGCTACAAGTGATTCTGTAGGTGTCGCATATTGTCACGTCCATTACGTGTGCTGAGGAGCTATTGTTAGCGATTGGATCCGGCTTGATGTACCTTGATACCACTGGGATGCAAGGCTTCGGGATAATTTGGGCCTTTTTGCAACGGAGAGCGTTGGTTACCTGCTTCGCGATGTCGTTTTCCTTTACAGCGACCATGGGGATTTACTACACAAGACTGCGTGATGTGGGAAGGGTTTCATTTCATCGCATGTGCCCTGTCAGTGAACACCAGTTAAGTTTGAGAAGATTCGTTCCATGGAGCTTCGGCATTTTGTTTACAGCTTACCTATTCAAAGTTGGAGTCCTCTGATGCAAAGTGTGAGTAAATTTTCTTTGTGGTTTCTTATCCACTTGTGAGACGCTGGCGTCATAATTGTTACACTAGGCAAGCATACGCCCACAGATTGTAGGAGTAAGTAATTCCATGCCCTCTTTGTGCTATTATTTTCAAAGACTACTAGATTCCTAATGCTCACGGGTTTCATACTAAGGCTCTGGAGGGTAGCCGCTGAAAGCCCATGTTTAACCCAGCTGGTAATTGAGTGAGTGAGTGAAAGATGGTCTCCCATACCGTCCTTCCGGGAATCATGGGATCATACTAGAAAGGCACGTAACATATGCGCCATGATCCTCAACTGGCGCAGGAAAGTAAATGGCGCTGATCTCCTTGGGGATTCGCAGCTATTTTCCAAACTTTGCCCAGACCAGCCTATTCTTTGATTTGTGAGTCTGCCGATGGGCCACCGCCAATGACAGGCAACAGAGAACAAATTGGTTCGCAAGACGTTAACTTGTTAGTGTTGCTTCAGATGTCTCCTGTAGCTTTGCCTTAAGTTGGCCTAGCGAGTAGGGCGGGCGCTTACCTTTCCAAACAAATGGGAATCCAAGTAGCCAGGATTCCTCAAGGGAATTCGGAGGGCCCTATAAGGTAGCTGCTCAGTGTAGAAAATAGGAAAAAAATATTTCTGTCAATTTCATGTGGTTAGATAACAATTCATGCTGCAGAATATTCTCCATAACTAGACCTGTGTGTTCGATCAGGGACCCACCATCGTGCAAAAATAGTACATCATCTGAGTAGGCGGTATGACTGCTTTGCCCTGCTGGGGAACTTGTCTCTGTGTCAGTTGGTATGTGTAACGCTACCACAAAACGCATGACGAAGAGCAAGAGAGGAACTGGGTCTCCTTGACTGACTTCATGCCCTGAGTGAGTCCGCAAACCATTGACGCTTGAGATCGTTGGGGTGTAAATGAATTTTAGGTAATACAGAAAAATGAGGGGGCGCAGAAAGCGGAAGCTGTGAGATGCGACGGAGCTTGGAAGAGAGAATCAAATATTTCGAAATGTCAAAATAAGTAATGGAATATCTTAGGGCAGAGTGTAATATTGTAGGAGCTTCCAAGCAAATATTTTTACGAAGAAAATTGGATTGAGTGAAGTCAGAGTAGAATGCAGGAATTCATCGAACGACTAAAATTTAACTAAGAAGACGCTTGCAAAATGTGGTTTCGGAAATTGAGCGAAAGTCTTCAGTGTTATGGATTTTTGAAACAAACGTCCCACGGACCACGTTCATGAGAGGAACAGGACACTAATCTATCCTAAAAGGAAATGATGTATCTTGAATCCACTTGGCTGAGGTACTTCGGTGTGAAACGGACCACTCCGGGTGCAAATGCAGTGCTCGTAGTGCAGCAGTCATTTTCTCAATCTCAACAGGTTTTCAGCGATTCTAATTGCTATCGGCGCATTCGTATGGCGCCCGGTTATCAGATACTGGTGGTTGCGAGAGCACATCCCTCCAGAAGTCATTAAGGCCCGTTATCACTTCTTCACCCGACATGAATGCAGTGTTCCACAGTTCATCCAGTACTGTCGCGGCAGTGTCTTGCGTTCGTAGATGGTATTGTAGGTGGCACTGTAGTTGGCCGTATTGAAATCATCGTTTCTGATGGCTATTGGTGACTGTGGATGCTCGTTGTCTGCATTTCGTAGGCTGCCATATGTGTGAGAAGCAGGCTGAGCGTACCTTTACCATGACGTTACTAAACGTAGCCCTAGCGTGCTCCGTCTGCAGGCCTTCTGTAACTCTTGGCAAGGCGGCTGTACAATATGCAGTTTGTAAGGTTCATTGGGCCAGTGTTCCTTTGGCTTCCGCCAGAAGACGTTAAAACGCTGCCTGGTCGCCTGTGATCTTTGTTTCTGGCTACCATGTATCCGTAGTGGGCTTCTCGTTGTTATGGGTGTATTATGCATCCACATCGACAGGTGGGGCGATTCCGTATGGTGAGGAGAGGATGATGATAAACCGTGCGATGGAGCGGTGGGCTGTCGTCGGCCTATGTCATCTTGATGTGTCATGTGTGCTAACATTCAGCGTGACTGTGTAGTCGGCTTGATAGTCATCCAGTTTGGAACAGCTCACAATTGTGGTGAAAGCTGACCAATGAGGTTTAAACGATTTGGTGGGTGGGAACTTGACGTTTAAATACTGTATTGTCAGAGCAATTAGAAATTTGAATCTGTGTAACCAATGAAGATGATAAAAAACATAAATATTCCTTGAACTGTCAACACTGTGATCTGGTTTTGAATGCTCACGTTATACCATAGAAACACGTATAACTCACGGTAAATTGGGACGCACAAATGTGAAATATCAGTCAGTCTTCATTCTGTGAATCAAATACCGGGAAAAAGTACACCAAACAATGTTTTGAACTGCTGTACCGAGTATACTTCCACCATATGCTCCGGTAAGCTATTCCAAACATTGACCACCTGCAGTTCAAACCACAGGGGATAGGGAGCTCGTTTCAACCCTGAAACCACAAGCTTGTGCTTGCGTTCGCTTTTGCCGCAAGGTATTTGCAACTGAAGCAGTGGCCACAACGCGGAAAGTCCATTGGATGCAGAAAGCGGTATGTCATGAGAAAGTCGAATTGCACTCTGCCATATGCTAGGTATTATAGCCCCGGCCTTTATCATCTGTCTTCTTACGGTAAGTCCCACAAATTAGGGTTGAGTGTGGTAGCATCGTTTTGTAACCGTTCTATCTTCCGCGTCTCGCCTCTAGTGGTTGGGCAGTAGGCGAGCGAGATGTACTCAAGCATTGGTCTTAAGTTGGAGGAGAAGAGGCGAGTGAAAGCCTGTTCAGACTAGGTGCAGAAGCTGTGTTTGAGCGCCTATAACATGTGGCTTGTTCGTGTTGTCAACGGACTTTAAATTGCAACGTGTGATTACACCTGGGTCGTTCACGGACGGTGTGGGACGTAGCAGTTCGTCGTCTAGACTATAGGTTGGATCGTCGGCACCCTTCCCCAGGCTCATGAATACTGACTTAGATGGGTTGGCCAGGAGGGGGACTGCAATAGACCATATAGAAAGTCGTTTGAGGTTTGCTAAAGTAGGCCGCAGGCGTCGGTGGTGCTGATCACTCTTCACTTCTTCAGGTAATCTGCACACAGGGTACATGGCGACCGAAAATGGTGCAGTAGGTGGTTGATATTGTGCAGGAACAATTTACTCCCCAGCATCCTGCCTTGGGGGTACGCCAAATGGCCGACGGATATCAGTCGGTCAGGTAACTATTAACCTGCAACCTCCACCCTTGTCCAAGGAAGAACTTGCGGATCCCGTGGTGCACTGAGCCACAAATATCACATACTCGCAGATTATGAAGAAGGACTTCATGGTTTGTCTTGTCAAATGATTTGCTGAAACCAAGGTAGATCACGTAGACAAACTTCCCCTGCTGCATCACTCGCTACCGACCATGCCTTTCCACGAGCGGGTAAAAGATATGTGAATAAACTGGCATGAAACCGTATTGTGCGGACGGCATATCTTTTGACTGGAACAGCTGTAGCCGGCTCTTCTCCAAAGTCTTCCCGGTAACCATTTCAAAAATAAGTGTCAAAAGATTGGCCTGTCAATTATAAGCTGTACTTGTCTACCATGCTGGGATCACCGCCATTCGCAATCCGTCTTGCCACCGTGCATTCCTAATCAATCGGCAACAAACCCATGACCAGCGACTTGCTGAATACGTCATTCAACGTAGGCGAGATAATGGCCGGTAAGGACTTGAGTATCAAGGGATGAAGTTCGTCAGGTCCAGCCGGCTTGGTACTTTCAATGTTGGAGAGTAGTTGACGTACTTCACCCACACCACCATCCAGACCGTCGAGTTTGATACTAGTGATGTACGCCGAATTCGGTACAGGCGCCTAGTAATTGTAAACAGTGGAGGCTAAGTACGCCGCCAAAGCGGAGACACGCTCACCGCCGGAGGTTATGGGCTGTCCGTCCGCGCCTTTTATCACTGGTAGGTCACCTGTCGGCCTCAGGCTCCGCATCATGTCCGCGAAGATCATCCTTGTGGCAGTTTTACTGCGGCTGCCAGCGGCCTTTTGAAATGACAGTGCCTGCTCTTTTTCGCACTCTTGCAACTGTTTCGCTGCTTTTTATACACCTCGCTTTCGTCGACCGAACCAGAGAAGGGGTGATGGCGTGGTGTCTTGCCTAACTGAAATAGTTGAGCAGTTATCAAGATGTTCCTTTGCTCCTGTAATGTTCCAACTCAAATCTTCCACTTGTTTGTTATTGCCATCGTTTGATCGGAGGGGAAAACGGATGCGGTGCTGAATAAGCAGCTGTGGAAGACTGGGGCAAAAGTGTGCCATGTCTGTGGCGTAGGCCAGAAGTGTCTCGTCCTCTGGGGCAGACCGGTTGCACTGGTGATTGAATAGCCACGGCAGACTCCCTGCGTTGTAAGCGTCTGGAAGGGCTTGACGGTGGTGCTGAGACAAACCACGTTTGCGTTTGTACATGTTACTTCATGTTCAGCATTTGTACTCCGTCGAGTTGCCAACGGCATTATCAGCCAAAAATCTCGTTATGTTGCAGTGGTGGTATGCTAGGGGTTGACTTAAGCCTACACTTGTGGAAAATAAGCGCGTGCATAAGTCGCAGGAATGCAGGAGTACGACATTGGTCACTAAGTCGTCTGCCTGCTGTAAGTCAGATGACGTGAACGGCTGTAGAGGCGGTGCAGCTATTGATGATGTTATCGTGGTATCGGTTGGGGTACTTGGCCGCTTGGTTGATACATTTGGGGTAACTGGAGAAACCAGAGAACTGTAAGAATGTCGAGTGATTCCGATGGCACGGATAGGAAACGGCAGATGCCCAGGCATTCGTGATTGGTGTACAAGAGCCAGTAAGCCTGCTGTTCTGGCAATTCAGAACAAGAGGCGTAGGCAGCCAGGCCGAAACCTGCCTCGAGGACTATGTATAGGACCCAATGCGCGACAGGAGTGACGGTTGTGAGGGGATTGTGGGTGGATGGGTTTCCAATCGCGATATTGTGTCTCAGTGCCATGGGAAGGTTGGAAGTTGTCGTGAATGATACCTGATTACATTCTGGTTAGTCGCCAGCCGAAAAATCGTGTGACGCGTAAGAGTCCTCTATCGTTGATTGTGAGGTGCCAACTGTTCTGCGCGAAGCCCGCCGGACGTCCATTCGTTATGACCGTGGTGGCTTGGTCCACGTTAGATGCTGCAACCTCCACTTAAGTGTTGCCGGCGTCATCGTTAGAAAATGCCGATGAAGGCAGAGCAACAGATTCTTCATAGTGCTCTCCACGAGCTGCAGCTGTTCGGCTAACCACACTAATTCAACACCTTCTCCACAATGTCATGAGGGAGCGGTAGTCTTCGGGATGAGTCAGTCGGCAGTGCATTGTCAATGCTCTCGCTGAAGTAAAGGATCCGCTGCAAACAAAGCAAGCCGTAGATTCTGGCTGGTCGACCCGACGGAAGTCTAGTGAATATCTTGTGTGATATCTCGTGTGGCAACCCAATCCAGCCGGAGGGATAGGAAGCACGGCAGAGCATGCAGGTGTGCAGAGTGGGTGCAGTGGTGGTAGTAGTTAAAGTGGAGGTAGAGGGGAAGGTGGATGGGTGAAGGGAGTCCTGTGCAAAAGCCATGTTAAAGGTCGTTGACTGAGAGACGCAAGTGACTACAGAGCTCGGGCCACATAAATGTGTACAAAGAGATATAAGTGAAGATCAAATAAGTATTCCTTGGTAAAAATCGCATAAGGAGTCTAAAGCAAGAAGCCATCCAGTTTTGCACACATACAGGATGACAGTAGTAGTGATGTGCAGCTAATTAAAGGAACGGGGGCAACTAAGGCAAGAGATGAGTTGAAGTATTGAAGTCAATAAGTTAAGCAGACATACTAGGTACGAAAAAGAGTAAAGGTTAGAGGCAGCGGATACATGCTTCAAAGAACATTATGAACAAACTAATTCCCGTGAAGTAACCGAAACAACTACGTCAATTAGTTCTCCGCGAAAGTGAAGCTGCGAGTCAGAAAACTGTCCTTTTCACAGTAAAACAAAACACCAGAACCCTTAACAAGAGAAAGGAACGCAATTAGTTGTCAATAGCAAGAAATGATTTAATGATAAGTTTTACAACTAACAATCAGCTTGCAACACTGGATGTATCAAGCGACCATCAGGACGAAAAGCTAGCAAAAGGAAACAAAATGTATGGAAACTGATACACATACGGTTACCAAATAACTTATTGCTCAAATGGTTAAAAACAAGTTAATGAAAATGGTAGCGGATGGTTTAAATAAGCGAATTTTCAACTATTTTTAGGTAAATTTGTCCCAAAACAGTACAACTGGCACCAGTAATATCAAGAGAACTAATAGGTGCTTTTTACGTACGATTACACTTTAGTTCGACAATTATTTTTTAAATACGTTCCCGTCAACGAATATTTACTTCACAGCTGTAAAAAATCCTACCAGCGATTAGCAATTTCTACGTTTATATACAAGTCGTCGTTAGCCAGATTTTGGTGCATAAAATCACAGTCACAAATTAAAAATACCTGTACCTTCTGAGCCGCATGACCGATTCAGATGACTTAGCAACCATTAGATCGTTATAAAAATGCTTACAAGGAACTCTTGAACAGGCTATGCAATATTAAATAACAAAAGAGAAACTGAAATACAAAATTTGCCTAATCTATGGCAAACCAGCTGAGAATAAGCAAAATACGACGAAAACTCCCGTAACTTCTAGACAGCTGCACCGATTATTGTTTATTCGGTGCGTCGCTGAGAGCTCTGGCGTACATTTTTATTTGGCTATTTGGCTACAGTGACGACAATTTATTGGCCAGACAACAATGGGAAACTGTTAATTATAAGAATAAACTTAGGCTAGCACCCAATATCTGTAAAAAGAAACCGAACACAGCGTTAGAAAGAGCTAACCAAACTAAACACAGACAACAATAAGTGAAGGGAACACGGTCAAACCTGTACAGAAACGCACTACAGGCAAAGTTATTGTTCACCTGTTAGTCTTATGACGGTATTTCACTCTTTCTTGCTACGTCGATTTAAAATATTCCAAAAGTTTTGTTGATATATACGCCGTAACAAGAAACGAATATTTTTAACTAAGCTAGTCTGAAGTAAGACGTATGTGGAAAGACCGAATTGCGATAACAGCAGAAGCGAACAGAAACCAGCCGCGATCCCAATGCTTGCACTTTGCAATGCATTCAGACGAGTCTTTTAAAATAACCCCTCCAATCACGGAAAGCTTGAGAAGTTTTTTGAGCTAACGTCTTTCATCACTATTGGCACAGCTGTGATTGAACTAACTCCGATTTAATGCTAAGAATGAATCATAGGTGGTAGGGGACAAGTTGTCATGGAAGTACCCTTAAAGATGACTGTCTACATGAACTTCACATTAGGTATAAGCGACTGACATCCAACTCTTCTCAGTGGCGTAGTGGACTAACTTTATATGAATGGATGTAACATTCAAGTATTAAGGTGCATAAATTCTTAAAATCCAAATGGAACTAGTGAATGGTTAGATGGCACATGCAATGACCGAGGGAATCTGCAAAGCCCGATGCTCATCAGAACAGATTGTACTGCCTTTCTTAGCGCGTTTAAGAATGAGTCCGCAAAGCAAGCAGTAGAAACTAAAGATAATCAGATTAACATGTGACAGCTCACATGTATTCGGATTATGAATCAGCAGCTGCAACACTAACAACATGACTCAAATCGTTCGAAAGTTGACTTTTTTATCATATTTTCACTGTTGTGATTTCACGCTTTTTATGGATAACCTACTTGAATCTGCTGTGCAGCCACGAAGCGGTTCATCGCGCAACAATATGAGAACGCCAACACCAGCCGGACCGAGGGATTGGTATTGTAGGAGAGCACAGCGCAATAAATAGGTTGTAGGAAACTACTGACACAACAATATTGGAGATGCTAATTAAGATCAATTAACACAACTCGAACGGTTCACAGTCAGAGTTCAACTTGTCGTTGACCTCACATAGATTTGCGTCTGATCTCTGCCCGAGTTCGTTCTCCAATAGTAGGTCGATCCACTTTTAAGCCACGCTTCTCAGCTTGTACGCTGGCTCTCCGTAACACTCAATACTATCTGCTCATCATCTTTTCCAAACACAACCGGGCTACATTCACAATTTCACCTCATTTAAATGTACTCTACTTTACACCTCTTCAACCTTGCTTATATTTCTTCCGGTCATTAAAAGGGATAGCAAGGGTGATCGAGGTGTATTATAGATTAATCTACCATAGCGTGCAAGCACACCAGGCGACAATGAAGTTATGTTTATCAAGTCATAAAGAAACACAGCATGATTGGGTCATGGCGTGAAAAAAGGAATCCGGTGAATTGTAACCCATTGTATTTCGTAAACATTTACGGTGTTTATCTGTCCTGTGCAGTAATTAAGCTTTTAATGCCAATGACTCCATGTGCTCTAGCGTGAACTGTAAACGGGAATGCTTTTTTTGACAGGTCAAACAGATAGGTCGCCGTGAGCCAACAGGGTGCATTAGGTTAAGCATGACACCAGCAGCACCTGAAGTGATCCAACTACGTCTGTACTGACATTGACGGACGCGAAGCTCAAGGTCAAAATGTGTAGTGCATCCAAGCACTTCCCCAAACGCAAACAGCCATCCATCTGTTGCGCTGGATTCTCCATGATGACGGATTCTTAGCAGTTGCAACGCCCCACTGTTACCCGTGTTATATACAGGTACCGTACTAGGTACCGTTATGTCACGTTTTAACGCGAACAAATCAGTTATTTATTTATTTATCCTATCTAACAATATAATGAACTGGCAAGTGCTTACTAGGTCTGTTTGATTTTTCTGATCATGATATCCTCCGTTTTGCGACATGTTCTGCAAACGCATCCCAATGTGTCATGAAGAACACCATAACCAGCACGAAGATGAAGTCTGTCGCCACCCCTTTAAGAGTATGATGGACAAATTGGTTATTGGAAAAATGTTGCTCGTTATGATCACATTGCTATGCTCTTTGCCATGCTTAAATTTATTTTATGTGGGTATTTCTTTCACTGTATGTAGAGAGAAGATCCATGGTGATACAGACAGCGGTATTCCTTGCTTGAGTGTCTCATTATCTGGATTCACTGACCCAGGTCCCAACAGCAGTGAGAACGAGTTATGGCCGCTGAGGCTCGACAGTCGATTTGCACACAAACTGGAAACTATACACATCAGTCTAGTTAAAGAGAGTTGAACGAGAAGTGACATCTCAAGCATTGGAACTGGCTTGACTTGGGTCCATGGTGATGATTCAATACACAACACCTCCGCATCTCACAACTTCTGGCTGGGTCCTCAATGTCTTCAGTGGGCTTTTCATGAGTGCGATCTCGGCGTGTTCGTGCAAGATTACCTTGTTTAGTTGAGGCAGAGTTAAAAGTTAAGAAAGCAAATTAGCACTTCGGCCTCATTCGGAAGGCGTTTTGGAAGTTCGATGCCTCAATCTATACGAACATGCTCGGTGAATACGTGAGGCAACACGCGGAATGCGCCAAGCGAGCTTTGTAACTCTCGCGGAAGCACCACTTCACCGCGCTCAAGACTATACCACACGGGGCGACAAAGAACGGCAAACCTGTGTCCCAACTTCCTTACCAAATCAGACTGAAGACTCTAAAAGTGTATAGCGGACGTTATCAGCGTTTACTGGGCGATCTCATGGTGGTGTTTCAGATCCTAAAATAGTGGCCACACTTGCCACCATCGTTCGAAACTCAGCCAAAATAAATATCTGCGGTGCCATAAGTTTAATTAGGCCACGTGGTACAGCCGAGTGGAATGCCGACGAATCGCTTCCCCCCCTCCCGCTCCAATTTTCATCGCCCTGCAACTCCCGGCGCATGTAATGAATGCCTCCACTTTGTCACTATTCCAAAATAGGGTCAAATGATGGCCGAGCTAACTAAACGAGATGCTTCCGCATGTGAAAATGCATTCACTCTAATCTCATTTCACCAAGGATTGTAACAGCTTCTGAGCCACCCGATGGAATACATTGACCACGTGGTTAGCGTTATCCGTTACCGAATGTACCTGTTACTTCGACTGCGAACAAGCACAGGACGCCTGCGCCTACTTAACTACCATCGGTGGCTTGCCCTGTGTCACCCCAGCTCTATCCACATATCCACCTCCAGTGTAAACCCTAGGAAATAAGGCCGGGAGGCACGTGGACGCGGGCCACGAGTTATAGTAACCAGCCCACATTCCTTTAACATGCACCTCATTCATACATTATAACAGCGGGAAAACATGCTTATCATGCGTACACAAGCGAGCGGCTTGTCCGTACTCCTCTCCACACTGGAAGCAGGCAACCACTCTTTGAGCGCAGCTTAATTACGAAGACCGGGCACCCAGTCTCCCTCAGCATTGATTAACAATCTTCCAGTGCCAATAGTCGAGGTGGCGGTTTTCGACAGGTAGGCGTTCATATCTTGCGAAGCCACACCGGGGATATCAAACAGCAAACACCTAAATGTACAAAAATAAACACGCATACAAACATACAGACTAACAGTAACAATGATGTGGCTCGCGTGCCACATAGATTGCATGATTGGCCTGGGTTAATACGGAATCGCACGCAAAGTTATCACCAAACGCTGTGCTGATAGTTACCTATTCAGCTTACTCGTTACCTTTTCGACATTAGATCCTCGTGGTCACGTTGAGGGCTTACGACATCCGCTTGGCTGAGGCGCACAAGAACGTATGCGCTAAACCACTGTGTTGACCTCAATGGACTAGACTTCATCAACTCCTGTCGCTTCGGTAATCTGCGTTATTCCTCCACATATAACCTTACATTACAAATGCTTCCCAAAATCTCAAGTTAAATCAGTTCGTGATAAACTCATCTTCAGCATGTACTAGTAGCGCCCATACGGTTTTCCCAAATTCCTTTTCAAAGAACTCAGTTAGCCACATAGCTAGTGCTTCGGTATCTTTGTCAAATCTTTACCGCAAATATGTTCGAACCACCTTAGGTGCCGCAGCAGAAATATGCAGTCCACTCCATAAATGCCACCACTGAAACACGTCCTTGTCAACAACCTCGACACATCGAAGGATGCACCGAATCCGACGCAAGCACTGTTGATGAAAGCGCTCAAAACATCGGATACCCGCTTTATATATCGTCTATGTTTCGCTGGCCTATAGAACCAACAGTACCGTTGATTTTTATCTTAACCACTTCGTTCCATTGGTTAGCTGATGAATTCTCCAAACTCGATGTCCAAACATTCAAAATGCAGCACTCGCTTTCGATGAGCGGATGCTCAGTTCCCTTGGCATCTGCAGGTCGGTTGACTATACTCTCGAAGTAGCAAAATTTGGCCGACCGTTCCAAAAGTTCATCAGCGATCTTGCTGTACGTACAGCCCATCGATTCCATTCTTGATGACAACCGATGAAGACAAAGAGTCTTTTCTTTATTGATGGTGGGTCCGACCTCGGTCATAAACGAAGCGAGAGCCATCATCATACGTTGTAACTCATCTTTGATGTATGCAAACAATGCGCAGTCGCTTGTAAACAAGAACAAACGGATGGCTCTCTCATTCACTCTGGTTCTGGACTCGGAACAACGTACGTTTAGCAACCAACAGTTGTACGGTGCTCGAGACGGACATCGTATCCACATGCATTGAAAGCACTGAACAACATGACCGTTAGTAAAATATTAAGCAGTGCAGACGCCGAGAAGCTGTCTTGCTTCCTACCATAGACAGCATAACGGTTGTCCGAGGTTCGCTCATCGAGCTACACCCTGGTCTGCACACAAGTGCGCAGTACGAGCAAATTTAAACTAGCAAACTAATATTACACAAAACCAGCCACAGTGCCTCGTGGTTCACCGTGCCCAATGCTTTGGTGTTGTCGACAAACAGCGAGTACATTGGCTGGTGTCGATCTCTGCGTTTCTCCTGTAGCTGACGAGCCTCGAGCGCCATATCTATCGTGCTGTGGTTCGGACGGAACCCGTATTATTTCTCAACAAAAATTAATTTGAAGGCTTGTGTGACGTGGTGGTTGAACAGGATGCGATCATTCACCTTCCCAACGCAACATAACAAGATGAAGCCTAAAAAATTCGTGCAAAATTGCTTGCTCCTTTTGTTCTTGTACGGTGGTAGCACCAGAAAATCCGGTAATTCCTACGGCACACCTAGCACCAAGCATATGTGTTCCACCAAGTGTTATAGTGCATTTAGCAACGCGGGTCCGCAATGTTTCACCACTTCTAGCGGTAGCCCGTCTGCACATGCACATATGCCACTTCGCAACGGAGCAAGTGCTTCTGCACCCCATTCAATGTCGGTTTGTCGGCACGACACATCCTCGTCCCTTGCTGTTGCAGCCTGCGCAACATAGTTCAGCTGTTCAAGAAACAGTTAAAGCGATTTCGCCCCATCGGCACCAGCTCTGCATTATGTGTACAAGCAGCGCCTAAAGTAGCAGCGAGTAGCGTCCACAGCGAATGCAGCTTGTGTCCATACACGGTCTTCAATAAGCCAAAGAATTCCTTATAATGGCGGTGTTCGGCGTAGCGTTTCATCTGCTTGGCCTTACCTCTCCACCATGCATTCTTGATGCGATGGAGTTCTGGAGTCAGTCGCCGTCAAAGTTTGCCGAAATGACTCTGCTTGCATTTAGCATGGCCCACCGCGTGTGCGACGAATGCTGCATTCTTCGCCGACACCAATGCGCCAATGTTTGCACTGTTGTCATCAAACCAATCGGGCCGTTTACAGTTTGCTTGCTCGATGGCCGTATCCGTCACCTGCTCACGAACGTGGTGCCACAGGTTGTCCACCGAGGCTATGGGTTCGACAACACCAATGAGGCTATGCATCGCCTGTTCCAGCGTCATCCTCTTCTCAGTGGTACCTAGGGGCAAAACATCAAATTTGCGCCGGTTCATGGTAGGTGAGCAAAAGGTTGATTTAAAAATTATATGTACAATTTAGTCCGCACCAACGTGTGATGAGTTCCATATTCAGCCAAGGTATTAGACATGTCATGCGCACTTCGTGCATGTCAAGCTGGCGTACGATGACATAGTCAAGCATCTGAGCGTGACCATTCCATGGATGCGTTTAAGTAGCTATATCACTCGCACCCAGTTCGAACTTTGTGTTCTTGATCGTCAGGCCATGAGCGGCGCACAGTGAGAGCACCCGGTCACCGCTACAATTGGCTGTTCCAATAACATGCGGACCGATTACATCCATCGACACCGCGGTGTCGCACCCAAAGCGCGCTGAAACGACCCTATGGGAATAATCGATTGCTCTCCGACATCTGCCGTATCACGGAGGATAACTGAGTATAAACGTGCCCCCTTGCGTCACCAGGACAACACATGGTGAGATCACAAACGTTAATGAATGTTGCAAATTTTCCACGTCCAAGAAGTAGAGGAAGTGTCACTAATCGTGGACTGATACCAAGCATTGCCTTTATCATCTGGCAATGTAGGCGTGCAGCTAGTGCAAACCCGACCCATGTTCACGTGGTGCTGAGGTTCCGTTTCCCACCAAGTAGAACATGCATCCAACATCATTATTGTGCAACTTCCCTTGCTTACCCAGCCGTCCCACTGAGTGCCTCAGTATCAATACTGTAGCGAACGAGTTCCTTGGTGACCAGTGTTTTGCGTCGCGTGAGGCGCTCATTCGGATTACCGTCGAGTAAGTGGTGCACGTTCCGACACCCGATGTTGAGCACTTTGAGTGGAGGCATAGGATTGCGCTTGGCAACAGCCCAAATGCGGTCATGTACAAAGCAATATTTACCCACCTACTGCAACAAATAAAACGGACAGTTAAAGCATGCAGGTGGCCAAATCAAATGCCTTCTTTAGTTAACCTCATAATACATATTACAAGAAATGCTACATTTTATCAGTTTTATTGTCAGGCTTCCATCACGAACCAGTACCAAGCTTGACTTTCACCGAGCATAAAAGTAAGATGTCGCTAGGTGCAACAGTGTTGACAATTATTACTACGTCCGCGAACAAAGCCGCTCTCTATACACTTAGAATGGCAGGGATCATTTTAGTCACGAAGTCTCTAATTAACCGCAGTCGGTCAGTGGAACGTGAACTCACAGTTAGGTCAAAGAACCCTTGCAGAGGCATCGCGCGTTCAAAACAGATCATTTGCTCCTGTAATTGGTGGAATCGAGTTCGAAGGAACCAGCGGCGATTAAGCTAATGAATCTTGTGTATGGAGCATAATGCCAGGCAGCAAGTAGAGTTTGCAGTTATTCCAAAATGTTGTCGTACATGATGACTCCCGGTAACTGCGATTCCTACTAGAAAGTTAAGGAACATTGCATATGGTTTGCTCATTACAGTCCGCTGTGAGTTCTACATCCACCTGAGCTCATTGTCCAAAGGACTTGTACACATAAGAAAGCTGTTGCCATTGCAAATCACCAGCTTTTAACGTCAGTCCCCTGTATCTAGTTGCACACGATTAACGAAGCCAGAACAAGACGAAATAACTCGATTTTTTTAGCGCAGTAAATCTAAGCTGTAAATCTTGCTTGATACTCCTGAATGCTGCATGAATAAACCTGGTCTTTTTCTCCTTTGCGCTTGACCGACTGACGCGGTCGCATTCATGGTCACCCATCCTCCGCCCTGCTGTGCCTGTCGGCGCGTGCTCTTCTCATGGGATTCAGGGATTAGTGTATGAACATTCGCGTTCTTTTACTGAAGCACAACACAAATTGTCGCAATTTTCCTCCACAGGACTCAGGCGTTCTACCGTTTGTTCAATAGTGCTCATGTTGATTGTTCCTGTATAGCCAGCACAGCACCGCATAAACATACCTACATCAGTAGATGAGGTGACTATGTACCTGTGTGTGGGCGTGGGATTGTTAGCAGCTGTGTTGAAACCAGCCTGAGAGAGACATGCTCCAGACCAGCGGAAAAGTAACACCAAAGTTCGCTTCATACTACATGAATGAGGAGAATATGAGTGGGTCGTCTGCTTGTCTTCTGTTGCTCGCTTAAGTCCTAGTTTCGCATTGTTCTCTTTGCACCAGTCTGCTAATCATATACCATTAGTGGACTAAGGCTATGGGAAAAAGGCTGATGTCAACCAGATACCGGATGAGAGAACCGGAAATGTGCAATTCCACCTACAGTTATCTTTGCGAGTATTAGACAATCGCAGGTGACAAACAATTGTACAAAGTAGTAACTCTCAGGGCCCCTGCCTTGTACTGTCTGTTAAATGGAATCGACCTTAAAGGGATGTGGCCGGAACCGCAAAATTATGCATATATCTGGTGCAGCGAAAATAGCAACCCAACGGGAGGATATACAAATGAGTTAGGATAGCATCCTGCTACTCTTGACACTTCATGATCAATCAATTGACCGTACTTTGAGGTCAGTAGTGAGGTATAATCCACGGCACTCCTCATCAGTCCCGCTTTTGTTTGCACTAATGTGATGAAAATAAATTTTTTTAATTAAATGCTTCATTCTCCCAGGAAGAGAGAATTTTTAGCTCTGATTTATTACCTTTTTTTACATAAAACCCATACTCATGGGAGTAGAATTCAGGTAAACAACTTACCGTGAGACCACTTGGGCATCAGAACGGTGCTTCTCGCGGAGAGCGGAAACTCACATTCGACGTGCGCAACGAATTCACATGCCCATGTGTAAGTGTATCAGCATGTCTCAGCTTGGTGTAAAAATGAACTCATCGACAAGGAATCCGAATGTCCGATTCAAGGTACAGAAGCTGTAAAAATTAACTTGATTGAATTTAATAGGACAAAATTACTACACATGCGCAATGTTTACATGCACTTTTTCACCGTGCAGTTGCTTGAATGCGAGGTACGGTGCTCAGTGGGTCAGCGCAATGAATACTTCAAATAGAAATATTTAATCGCTTACCAATAAGATGCTCACCAGAAGACAATCGGCACGCTGCTTCGTTGACAATAACAGCGATAATGAATCTGTTTGGCAAGCGTACTAGAAGCAGTGCATACAAACGCCACAGATACGTTAGTTGAAGCGTAATAACAAGTGCCACTATGCAGAACAGCTTGAGGTTATGTATGTTTGTGTATAAGTATTTAGGTAATACTGTAGAATTTATCAAACTGTGCTTTCGCAAACGTTTTCCACATAAAGGATGAAACTTGGCAATTTAGGTGTTTTGTAGATATTCTATCGGTTCATCTTACCCGTGTGCCTGGAGGCTCATGCTGGTTTGCTAGGCAGCCGCGACCATACGAGATGTAGGAGCGGTTTGTAAGTTGCGTTAGAACAGGCACGTCATTCCTTGACCAGCGCTTGCGTCTCACCAACGTGGGTGCTGCTTTATTGATAGCCCCGAAGGGCATCACTGCTTTCGTTTTCATCAAATTTTTAGTTGGCTATAGCAATGAAGACTGGTAGCTCAGGTTGTTCATATGGCCGTTGAACTGTTCGCTGAGTTTAGCAATTTTGTTGCAAACGTTTCGTCACCAATCGAGGTGACATCATCAGTGCGTAGTTGAGTGGCGTCCAATAGCGTAGACTAGTGTAGAGGAGCCTCGGTGAGAGTGCGCTGAGCGTGGTGTCCGTGCGTTTTTATACTGCCGCGGTTGGCCGTGGAGCCGAGCAATCCTATTGGTTGGGATTTCGATCGGCGTTCAGCTTGGTTGATGGGCAGATGACCTTTGACCCCGCCTCCTTGTGTTTCGTGGCCTTTGTCTGCTTGTTCCTGCGAGGGAGTTTGCCGTCAGTTCTGTTGGACTAGTCACACGTTCCACCGGATTCAATCGATCGAGTTGGCGGTCGTTCCTCAGTAGTGTGGCGTATACTGCGTCCAGTTCGACATGTCAATGGCTTGAATGTGTTGTAGAGTACCAAGCGTCTAAATACTCCCTCGCGTGTTTTGTACTTCCATGGGCTAGGATCTTTACGTTCTCCAGATCGAAATGGTGGCCTTCTTGATCTTCATGCGCAGAAACCAATGAGTGTGGATCATGCCTTCTGACGGCCGCCTTGTGTTCGGTGATTAGTGTATAAAGTTTTCTTCCAGTTTGTCCGACGTAGTTTTTATCGCAGTCGTTGCATGTTATCTGGTAGAGGACATTGCATTAGTCGGCTTGAATGACTTTTCCTTTGGGTCTTGAGATCAATTTGCTTAGGGTGGCATTTGGTTTGTGCGCCCCAGAGATTTCATGTGATTGCAGCAATCTTCCTGTTAGTTCGGAGACGTTCTTGATGTAGGGAAGCACTATCCGTTTGTTTGCTTGATCAGATGACTGCTGCTGTTGCTGAGGCATTCGTTTCTTTAAGCTTCTTCTGATGAAATTTCACGGATGACCGTTCTTTCTAAACAATCGATATAGATGATTTTCTTCCTGTTTCCGAGATTCGGCTGTGCTGCAGCGCGTTCCCACTCTTTTGAACAGGGTTTGAATGCAGCTCTTCTTATGGTTTATCGGGTGGTTGCTGTTGTAGTTTAATATCTGGTCTGTATGCGTTTTCTTCCGATATATGTACGTTTCGATAGATCCGTCTATAATCCTTGTGACTAGTACATCCAAAATTGGCAATTTGTTATCCTCCTCTAATTTAATCGTAAATGTGATATCCTCGAATGTGCTGTTGAGCAAATCGTGCGTGGCCTGTACTCTGTTCCGTTTTACGATGACAAACTTGTCGTCCACGTATCGGATCCAGAGTTTTGGGCTGATAGATGGCAGTGCAATGCGCTCCAATTTCTGTATTACGGCTTCTGCAATGTGCCCCGAAATTGGTGATCCCATGGGGGTTCTTCCCAGTTGCTGGTACACTTGTCCATCAAAGCGGAAATAAGATTTTTAATAAATTGTTATGTTCAAGTCGCGGCGGCCAAGGATGATTTACCTGAAGCCGTCCTTGCATCAGGCTGGGGTCCGCCTAGTGTGAACATAATTCGCTCCTACGCGTACGCCAGCTTTTGGTCCCTTTTCACTCAATCGATGAGGCGATTTCCATGATAATAAGCTGTTAATGGCGCTGAGATCGTGGTAACTAAAGTTCAGTGCATTAGTTGGTCGTATTCGATGTATCCTGAAATCGACTGTTGGCCAATTTTACAAGACGGGATATTTCACTGAGCAAAGAATGGCGTATATATTTTCCCTTTTTTTAATACAACTAGCATGAGACTTTTGTTGCGAATACCAGCCACTGGAAACACATTTCCACTTTTCAGGATACATTAACAGCGGTTTTCCGTCTACCTGTAGGGCACGAAAACCGTGAACCTTCGCTCTCTGTTCAGCTACAACGACCCACTTGCAATCAGACGATGGCGGTTTAACAAACCAATTCTTGGTCCGCCGCGCGTTAGAAACGCGCATGATAGCGGAAAGTACGTTGCACTACCTAACAACTGAGGGCACATGGTCACCGTGGCCATCTGCGTGTCCCAGTGGCTTCAAACACCAGTCACCCGATTCACGACTGATCGCGATCCGTTGGTTCAAGGTGCAGAAGGTGCGGCGGAGTGCCAAGTGATATCGTGCATCGTAGTTCAAATGCACGATGCAAAATGCAAGTTGCAGCTTGTCATGAGTTAGTTGAGTCACTGCAGATGTAACTAAATCCATTGCCACCAGGACAGCAAATCTATTAATTTTCCTGGATTTAAGTGAAGACTCTGGCAGGATGCCGTATACAAAATTATTATTCAGGATCCGACGTATTGGTATTAGAAGCCCCTTGTTAGCAGGGCCAATGTAACACTGTTTTGGATCCCCTTTTCTTTCGAAGCACATAATGTACTTTGGCTTACGGTCTCCTCCAAGCGTCGCCATGCGGACCGATTACGCGATGTCTACGACTGAAATTCTGCTAATTGAGTTGTGCACGCAATGTGAGACGAACGTGACTCCGCATACAAAATCCTGACCGAAAGGAAAGCGAAGAAAGAAATTCACACATGCGACACAACCTCTCAGTTATAGCACAAATCACTCGCTACATCTGGCGTGTGTATTGGCAAAACCGATTTGTTCATGAAACCCTGCCGCGCCGAGGTTTGGAGGTCGCTTGCTCACACTGTGTGTGTCACGCAGCGTATCCCTTAACGAAAGCGAATATCGGAGTTCGTGCCGCGGGTGCCTATCATTGCGCAATCACATGACGTTCCCGCGATAGTACTTGCCCTACCGATAAAACTTCCCGATATTCAAAAGTTGTGTACTTTCAGGTGACATACTGTGTCCCATCGTTTTCGTATCTATCTCAGTGACATTAAAAAAGCAAAAATGAAACTACGTTTTCGAATTCCGAGGACGCAGAAATCGTCTATTCTTTCACCAGAAACGATTCTTGCGAATAACTGCAACGTATACATATTGCTCTTTCATTTCTAGAATTCTGGTGTCATCTGTGGGAAATGGAGCCGGTTTCAGAAAAATACAAATCCCTTTCTTACGAAGGTCACATTTCACATGAAGTACTCAAAATTCGTAATGAATAATCCACTCAATGCGCTCCCATTCGACATCCTGGCGTGCAGTTTTCGGGGATGTTTGACATTTTGAGCAGTACAATTATCCGATTGCAAAACCCAAAAGAACCATCGGATGCATCCGCAGATCCTTCTGGCTTCTTGAAGTTAAACCCAAACTATGTATGACACATGTGCTACTTTCACACAATTGCACAATTGCATGAGGTAGCATGCATAAGTGTGGAAAAGCAACACTTGAGAGGATGCAGAGGCACCTCGCTAAGTTCCACTGCTATGACTTACCATGAGCAATGTCAAGAAATTGGTCTCGATCCTTTATGGTTGCGGACGCTGATAATAATTTCGCTGTATCGAGTTTATTAACAATAGTGTGCTTTTTGGGGTCAACAGCATACACAAAGAAATCGTCGAAATGAAGCTACCTAATCCAAGGTGCAGCACTAGGGAAATAAGTAATTCTTCCTAGTAATGGATACAAAAAGATGGAACAAATGTTTAGAAAACATTAGCAGACTAAAGCCCTTAACTCATTTAAGAACGAGACAAGGGTCGGCCTGTATCGCAGCTAGATTGTAACCCATGTTGGTCAGCTGTCGTCCGCATGGAGCAGTAGCATAGGCTGTTGCCTATAGTAGTGCAAACACGTAGCATTCATTGATTTGGTACCCGTAAGTGAGCCGAGTTACTGTACACCATTGAAACGTAGAAGAGGGCAAAACGTCTAGTCTGGCTTGTAATCGAACTGTGTTGATTTGAAGTGAAACTAATTTGATGAGCGCAAGAAGAGAGTTATGGAAATATTTGAAAGCATCATTGGCGACTATAGCAAAAGCGAACAACCTATAAAATACTCTTCCAATCACTAAATTTTGTTCGTGTACTTGGCGAAACCTGCCTCTCCGAGTTTATGACCAGAAGGAATTGGAATAGGAAAAACGACCGGTCTCATTTTTCTGCTTTTTGGTCCTCGTTCCCTTCTGTGCTTAATGAGTCATGTCCACTTCAAGCGCTAAGGTAAGCATAAAAGCCGGAGAGAAGAAACAAACCAAGCACTTCCTCTTCTTACACACAAACTCTGCGCTACCTCGATATAAGGAAGTTTCAAGTACTATGTCTATCTCAGTTTTTATTTAATCATGGAATGTCGAGAAAGAGAAACGAATAGTTTCTTTTCAACTGACTTCCCACCTCCCAACACTGCCTTGATTAATATTATACCATGTGAATAAACATTTGGGTACAAGCTTGTTAACATTTTAATCCCCCGTACATGCCACTTTCCCCACTGCTCAAGTATTCAATGGTGTTCATCTCTTCATTCAAATTGATGGTGCTGGTTGTACTGATAAACAAACCGCACTTCCTTCTTGTGCGAAGAATGCTCAGCCATACCGATGCTGGTCCCAGAAATTCCAGAGGAATTTTTCGAACTATTGTTATACCAATTACTAAATTCTTCCTTACTTTTTGATATTAACACGTCGATATACTGATTACGTATAGCTATACTTTTGGGGGAATTTCGGTCATCTCTGTCAACATGTATCACGGATGCCTTCCTCAAGGGCACTGAACGGAAAAGTAGTACTCGAAACCTCCACAATGATTGGCTGTGCTGAAAAGAAAAAAGTAATTATATCATAATAAGCAACGTGTACATCCGCTGATACTCTACCTCATTCCTCGTAACCACCACACCTGAACATATAATTAACTATCTGCAAGAGCATGAAGCAACCGTAATACTTTAAACCTGCACCTGCTTTGATCAGCTTCTTGTAAAATGGAGAAATAGTTAATCGTTGCTCGCGAACACTGATAATTCCTTGGCATGCATTTCAATTGGCCACTTGTTTAAAAGCACACATTTCCGTCCTTCTGTCTACAAAGGAATGGTTACAATGCTCCTAAACTGAACTAAAACTGTGCACGTTGTTTCATATGGTTAAAAGCCTAATAAGCAGCTTATAACATAGTCGCGCACCAGAACCGTAAAGTCTCAAATACAAAATTGGGTGTCGCGCACACAAAACTAATGCACACTTGTGATTCGTTTCGATGTTATTACATTTCCGTAGATAGCAGGCATCGAACCTGGGACCATTGGGTTATTAGTTGTGACCGCTACCTAAGCCACCGGGTCACGACGGGCAACGTTTGACACAACGGTTTTAATGAACGATGTTGAAGGTCAATTTTGAAGTGCAGCTTGTGTGAGTTGATTGTGACGGGCAATCTCAACGTTGACCGCGATTCACATTAAACTGAACCTTTGTCTTGCGAGCACGAGCACCGTAGCTTAGGGGCAGCGACAACTAACATCCCAATGGTCCCGGGTTCAGTGCCTGCTAACTCTAACTGATGAGATGTAATAACATCGCAACGCGTCACAGTATGCAGTGTTTTCGGGCGGGCAACACCCAATTTCTATTTGCATCAGTTACGGTCATCGTGATCGAAAGACCAAGATTCATCTCAATAGGAATCACGGTCAGCATTGGGATTGTGCGTCGCAACCTATTCATACAAAGTGTACTTCGAAATAACCCGCATCATCGTTCATTAAATGATTTTGTTAATAGACTGCGGTGGCTGTCCTTCTGAAATTTTTCTCGAAAACTGATCCACTTTGAATCCCCCTTTGATGGTTCACAGATTCTAATACCTGCGGAGTTAGGGCACAGAGTGCATATTCGTGTGACTCAGGTCAAATTACAGGCTACCCCTCATTGATGTGCTTCGGCATAACTGAGCCGTAACCCCCCAGATGGAGCTCATTCTCCCAAAAACCACTCTGCCCATGAGCCCCACACACTCACCCTCACAAACACACACACGTCATCGTCATCTTCATTATACACGTTAGCTGCAGATGGAAAATACCACAGCTATCGTGCCGCAAAAAGAGAGCTATATTATGCCTAACGAATGAGATCGTGATTGGAGACGAAGGCTAAGCAGGAGGGGGTGGATAAACGAACTCACAACACAAACGCAATTGGGGTCAGCTTCTAGCCATATCAGCAAGTGTGTCCAACCAAACGTGTTCATCGTCCTTATGACCCCAGCCAGGCAGTCGGGATGAACCAACCGACACCAAATTCGAAGTGGAGGTTCACTTCTCTCGACCAAGTCATCGCTTGGTCGCCCCTCCTCGTCTTCCAACCACACCCCCTGCGCGCAAACAATGCACGTTGCGGGAGTCGGTGTACTGGCATGCGCAATACGTGGCCCAGCCGTCGGGGCCTGGTGCGTGACATAATGGTGCTGAGCGGTTCAGTAGCTCTTCCTGCACCAAATACGCGACGGCGAACACAACCATTGCTCACGCGGTGCTCCCAACAGAGATGAGCTTTGCGAAGACAAAGATGGTCGAAGGTGACTAACCTCTTTATGTCTGTCGATTTGATGGGCCAGGTTTCATAACCGTATAGGAGGGTTGAACGGACGGCAGCATTATAAACTTGGACCTTCAGGGCAAGAGTGATGTCGCGTCTGCGCCACAGGGGGCAGAGATTTGCAAAAGCAAATCGAGCTTTCGCTATACCGTTCTTAATTTCAGCTTCGATCCCACGGGCGCTAAGATAGCTGCCAAGGTACTTGAATACCTGAACGACTGATAGCTGATCAACACCAAGCGTCAGTGCAGGGGTGGGTTCCTGCCAATTGTGGAGAAGAACTTTGCGTTTCGATGGAGCAAAGCAAAGCCCAAAACGATTGACAGCCAGTGCTAATCGGTCCAGTACAGCCTGGCATGTTTGGGTGCTGGCACATATGAGGGCAATGTCATCTGCATACTCCGAGTCCAGAAGTCGCTCACCAGGAAGTAGCTCCACACCTTCTAGGTAGTGTGCAGCGAAAGCTGTTTCCACGACTTCATCAATATCGAAGTTAAAGAGGAAAACGGACAGCGGACAACCTTGTCTCATACCGCTGGAGATACTGAAGGAAGACGACAATTTGTCATAAGCCCTCACTCTGCCCGAAATATGCGCGCATAGCGCTTTGATAATTTTTACATATTTATCGGGCAACCTATCTCAACAGACAGTCTCAAAGGGCACATCGATCCAAGGAAGCGAAGGCACCTTTGATGTCGAGAAACACGACAACATTGCGTCGCCAATAAGCATGGCGGTGCTCCAACCATTGATGCAAAGTGAAAATGGAATCGACGCAGCCTCGCTTTCAACAAAAACCTGCTTGTTCTTCGCGGATTTGGCCTTCATGAGTGCCAGTCAGTCTGTGGAGAACGACAGAGGTAAGCAATATAGAGGCAATTGAGATCAGACTGATCTCTCTATAATTGCTGCATTCCGACCGCGAGCCTCCCTTGTAAATTGGAACTATGACGGAGCGGCCCCAGTCTGCCGGGACAGTTTCTTGCTCCCAAATTTCCATTGGCAACTCTTGTAAATCATCTACTAGAGCAGCTCCCTTGAATTCCTAGAGAGCTGTTGGAATTCTAACTGCACCATCGGTCTTACGCAATTTCAACAGTCTGCTCTCGCGTTAGACTTCTGCGCGTGAGGGCGGATCTAAGGAGACAGCCCATGGAGAAGAGCACTCAATTATCGAAAGAGAAAACGATAACTCAACTTGACTAAACTGACATGCAAATTGTTCGGGCCAACACTTCACGCGTTTTGACAGGCTGTTGATGGAGTGTCCACTCTCGTCACGTATAGTCTCGCTAACACCAGGTCTCCTGCTGCCTATTTCCCGTACCAGACGGAATAACGTACGATGCTTACCAACGGCAGAGGCTGTTTTTACTTCCGATGCACAATGAGACCACCAGGCTTTGCGGTCTGTCTTCAGGCTAACATGCAATTTTGTCCTGTGATTTTGAAGTCTCAGTGTATTCGCTTCCAGCCGGCATACGTAGGTGAGTATTCATAAGTCCCAGAGACTTTGAAGAGACCCAATGTCTAGGTTGACAATTTGATTTGCCACATGAAGGTAGGATTAATGATAGTAACGCTTGACGAATATTCGACCAGTGGTCTTCGAGGGTGTTCAGCAAGTGCTTACTCAGCCCAGAGGTCAGCGTAGTTTGAAAGGAATTCAGAACACCTGGCTTCGCCAGCCGGCTGGTGTCAATGAACTCAGAGAGACGTTGCGGACGTCCACCGAAATGTACCCGCAGGTCAGCACACACAAGAACGTGATCGGAGTCCACGCTGGTGCACCAAAGCGAGCGACACTTTTGGACACAGACTCTCCAGCGGTAACTAATCACGATGTGATGGATTTGCGTCCATGGCTTGTCCGAGGCTGGTGGGCGCCAAGTCACTCTTCTGCGAATGATGTCAAAACTTGCCTCTTGCGAGAAACAGACGAGCACCTTCACACAGGTATAGCAACCGCTCACCATTATCATCACGGGAGCCTGCGCGGTGTTGGCCGCCCAGAAGAAGCTCATGAGAGGACAATTTTCCGACTTGGAATTTTAGATGGCCAGCCTACACCACAGTATCCATGCTTCTTCCTCTGTAACGAAGAAGATCGTTAACTTGGTGATAGAAAGCATCTTTCACCGAATCAGGGATGCAGTTTGTGGGTGCGTACGCCGCAATGACAAAGAAGCACCGGTTGTCACCGCGCGACTCCAATTCCTGAACAAGCCAGCTAATCTAACGGGGCATATCTGGCTGTTGGCTAGGAGCAAATCGATCCGGGCAGCTTCAGTCCAGGGACTCAAAACAATGCCGACGCCAGCCTGACCTGCATTTATAGCTACGTCATCGCCAGACAGGCGTAATGCGAATGTGCCGCCAGTGTCGCATGTGGGGAATCGCAGCGGAAGCACTGAGCTCGAAACTGACAGGCGGGTTTCCGAAAAGCAGCAAATATCGATCGAGTAGGTCTCGAGTGTTCGGGCAAGCGCGGCCTGTTATCTAATCTGTTGTAAATTGCGTAGGTTGAGGCATGCCAGTCTCGGCGTGGATCGAGGACTCCAAAGGAAAACGAATGAACTGACGTTGTCCGCTTGGTTGAACATCGATTTGTCGACTGAACTGGAGCGACGCCCTGCGATTATATGTGAGTTGAACATAGAAGACAAGTGACTATTAAGCTACTTGGGGGGGGGTCAAGAATTAAGGGATTGAAAACGGGGGGATGAAAGTGAAGTTGGAACGGGATGTTAAAGATGAAAAAGCGCAAGAGGAGGAATAAGAAGGCGGGAAGGATTGAGCAGTGGCATCCAAACCCATATCCACCCTGCTCGATGCAGCAGATAGGGCGCCGTTTATTATCCTCTGCAACAGCCTGGGCATCAAGAAGTTATTAGAAGTAAAGGTCATATTGTATGCACAGGTAGGAAACTGTCAGGTTGCTCAAGCCAAGACAAGAGAACGACTGCGATTCTCTGCCAAAGCCTTTGGTGCGGAAACCTGACCGCACGGCAGCGGTGTTTTGGTACTTGACTACAGAGAGCCCGTTTTATGGAGCAAGGAGTCACCCTCACTCTAACCTCCAATCTGTAGGACCAGGAGAATCCGTCTGTTTGGCCTCTAACCATTGACTAATCTGAAGGTGTAAAAAGCACCACCCAGCATAGCTCAGTGGATCACTGAAGCACACAGACCGTCACCCCAAGTTAAGCTCCAGTGTCATCGCAAATATTTGAGGTGCTTGCCACGGCAGGGTGAAGGCGCATCCATTCCCCCGTGTTCAAGTGAACCTAGAGGAAACTACTTTAGGAATTTCTTCGCACACTAGTACAATATTAGTTGTAGTGTCGATTTACCCCGGCACCCAATTAGAGCTTTCGCTTGAGCCCAAAGGATTAGTTGTAGCCGTTCATTGCTTGAACCCTTCAATTGGTGGCTTAGGATCAGGGCTGTCGCAATAGGAGAACGCTAAACAACGGTGGACATAATTCATTTGTGATCCGACAAACGAAGCCGAAAGCTTTCATCCAAGTTTTTGAATTGCCTCCTTCAAGAATTACCCACACTTAAAGCGATGTATGCGTGCAACAGTGGATGAGACAGAGGTAGTTCTGTTGTCTGCGGATCAACTCCACAATGTCTTAAGTGGAGTGCGCACGTGAAAAGAAGGTGCAGCGGATTCAACTAACAGAGAGAGGAACAGAAAAAGTGAAGCTAAGAAAAATGCGATTTCTCTCGGTGTTCCTGAGCTTACTGATACCTCTTCCGACGATGCGCAGGTACACGACCGGGAGCAATGGCACTGGATCCGTAAGGCTCTTTCTCACGAAAATGTCGTGACCACCTCGTTGACAAGGATCCGCTTATCACCGAACTATAAGGGGTGCGGTCCCAGGCAGCTGAAACTGGTGTCGCAATCAGAACTAACGGCACAAACGCTTCTAGAGTACTGGACTAAATTCCGTTGCAGGTTGCCAACAGAAATTCTACTGAAACCATAAGGAACACCACCACCTTCAAATGATAACTCAGTGGAGGCGCAACTCTTAACGAAAACACCAACTGTAGGATCTGACTCGGTGACGGTTTCAACAGTAGCTATAACATCCGGAGGGACACAGCAGAGCACTAGCGAACACCGGGATTCGGGGCATCTGCTAATTGAATATATACCAAATTCGTCTCGAGAGTCTGCAAGCCATCCAAAAAATGATTAGCCGCCCACCTTGCATCGGTCGGCGTAAACCCACTTTATTCATTCATTCCACCCAACACAATATTGGTCTCCCAGAAGCTCTCATGCATGTACACAAATGCGCAATATCTACTCAGCAAATTAGCTGAATTAAGACTTAGACACCCGTCAGCAGCTTGGGACCTCTTCCCTGTCACCGAAACGTGGTTGCGCTATGAGATAACGGATTCCGAAATCGCGCTAGCAGGTATGTCTGTTGTCTGGAATGATCGAGCCAGCAAAGGTGGTGGGGTAGCCCGCTACTTTCGTAACAACCTGCAGTGCGAACCCATACATGATCCGGAAACCGATGTACCTGACTCCATTTGGTGCAGCTTCCTGCTGAGCGGGAACGATCTTGGCTTAGTAGTTGTTGTTTACCGCCCACCATCGTCTACAACTGAGATGGACGGTAACTTGGTGGTTGCGTTAAGTCAGGTGATAAACAGGAAGCGCGGTCACATTCTTGTCGCCTGCGATTTCAACTTACATGCTATAGAATCTCAGGCCACACCAGGAGAGCAATTCAAAGCAAACCTGCAAGATGTTGTCTCAGATTTTCCGCTTTATGGCCACATCACTTCGCCCACCAGGATTTGGGGAAACAACAGGTCATCCATATAGGACCAAATATTCACTAATGAAGAACTAATAATCAAGGGAGTAACAATCGATGCTCCTCTAGACTGCAATGATCATGCGACTTTGCATTTCACGTGCACTTGCTATGCTGAATATCCAGGGGACCCAACACAAACAACGCGAACCGTAGCCAGTTACGACACTTTAACCCGACTACTTGAAGCGACCGACTGGAGTTGCCTAACCGAGGATACACCCACTATTGCCTGGGAATGTTTCATCAGTAGGTTTAACACCCTGGTTAGTGAAGCATCGGAAACCAAGACTATCATTTCGAGAAACATGACGTCGTATATACGGAGTAGCATCCGCAAACGCATGGTCCTGCGCAACGCGGTGTGGTATACCCACAAAACCGATCCGAGTCCGAGTACCTGGTAGACGTACGCTGTCCACCGCAACCACAGTATCCAATTAGCGCTCGAGGAAGTCATTCATTTTCATTCATTATACACATCAGCTAGAGGTGGGAAAACACCTCCGCTATTGTGCCGCTCGAGGACTAAGTAGCTTATCAACATGCTTTAGCCGAGCGATTAAGTGCAACTTCTAAGCTCCGGTACAACGGGGTCCGAATCGTGAAGCTTTTACCGAGAGCTCTCGGGCAATTTGAACCGTCGATTAGCGTCAAATACTTTGCGCTTACATACGCCCACATGTTGAACATGCAATTCAACCGTGGCCTTTATGGCTAAAGCAGGATCTCACGGTCTTGAAGCTTCCAAAACGTCTGGCGACCAAAATGTCAAGGGGCTGCACCACTTGTCATACGAACAGCGCCTCAGAGTGCTTGGTATTTTCAATGGACCTTATTGCCGTTTGCGTTGTGACCTTACCATGGTTTACCAAATATTAAACAACGCTCATCACCCCTGCCATCACATACTGAAGCGGAGTCACAACAGCCAACTGAGCGGTCATCATTTCAAATTGGCACAACAATATAGTCGGTTGGATTGTCGAAGAAACTTCTTCTCGCTACGTGTTTGCCACACGCGGAATACCCTGATAGAAGCTGTTATTCCAGCCTCCAAGTTAACCATGTACAAAGCACGTGTCAACGGTTCAGCTGCCGTACTACACCATATCAAGGAATCCAGACGATCAATCCAAACAGCAGAAAAACAAAAGCAAAGTAACCCACCTCCATTTTTGCCCGGAAACCACAGACGATAATATTGGATGGTGCATAAAACGGACGGGAACGCTGTAATCGGCAAGTTCGCAATTTGCAATTGTTCACTATTTGTCCGAAACGCGATCACAGCCCTTAATCGTGTTCATGCCGCCTGCCCGGATTCCCTCCCACCTGCACTATTTAAGGATGGAGGTGAGGTTCTCTGCAGTGCACTGACCTCCTTATTCAAACGTATCTGGAAGGAAGAGAGTGTCCCGGCTAATTAGAGCGAATCGATTATAGTGGCAATATACAAGAAGGGCGGCCGTCCCCGTTGATGAAAAGTGTCTCCCATCCGCGTGCCTCCCGATCTTATTCCTTCGGGTTTACACTGGATATGGGGTGTGTGGTTGGAGCTGTGGGTGGTGCAGCCCAAGCCACGCATGGTCCCTCTGTAGGCGCAGGCGTCCTGTGGCTGGCCACAGTGACAGGCAAATCCGAAGCCGGATGCCGCCAACTATACAAGAATGGCAGTTGCACAGACTGTTCTAACCACAGGAGTATTAGCCTACCGCCAGTTGTGACAAAATTACTAGCCTCGATTCTCGTTCGTCGCCTCACTGCAGAACGGGAATCTCGAACTAGGGAAGAGCAGGCCGGTTTCCGCCCAGGACGTGGCTGTATAAACCATATATTCACTTTGCGGCAGGTGCTAGAGCAGCGCCACGCATATCGCCGATCGACAATAGCTGTGTTCCTCGATTTCAAGAGTGCGTTCGATTCAGTTGAGCGATCGATTCTGTTCGAACTACTTGCGCGGAAAGGATTTCCCACGAAATATGTGAACATCCTTCGTGCTCTGTGCTCCAACACTACAGGCCGCGTCAGGGTCTACGGTGTCCTCTCGGATTGCTTTAAGACCACAAGTGGCGTTCGTCAGGGTTGTCTGATTTCCCCGTTTTTGTTCAATTTCGTCGTGGATTCTATCATGGAGTGTTCCCTTGCGGAATCTCACAACGTAGGCGTTGAAGTGCTGTCTGGTGAAAGCTTAGTTGATCTTGATTATGCGGACGATATCGTGTTGCTTTTCGACAATGTTGAGGCGGCACAATCAATCCTGAATAGCCTGTCCAGAGTGGTCCCATTATTTGTTATGCACTTCGCACCTTCAAAGTGCAAAGTGTTGCTGCAGGACCACCAGCCACTTGATGACCCCTTAACGCTTGCTGACGAGGAACTCGAGGTGATTGATAATTTCACTTATCTTGGCAGCTGCATCAGCAATGATGGGCGCATAGAAACTGACGTGAGCTCACGCATTGCAAAAGCCAGAGCTACCTTCTTGAACCTGTGGCATCTTTGGCGACAGAAGGGAGTTTCCCTCCGTCTGAAAGGCCGGGTATACAAGGCCACTGTGAGGGCCGTTCTGCTCTATGGTAGTGAAACTTGGCCCCTTCGGTCTGAAGATTTGAGGCGCCTCCAAGTCTTTGATCATCGTTGTTTGCGAAGCATTGCTGGTGTCGGATGGCACTAGCGTGTCCGCAATGATGATGTGCGTAGGCGAGTATTAGGTGGTGATAATCATGCTAGCTCCCTAGAACAACAGATAGCACTGAATAAATTGCGTTGGCTCGGGCACGTGCTACGTATGCCTGGTCACCGCTTACCTAGGAGGGCCTTGTTTAGTCTACCAGGTGTAGGGTGGCGCAAGGCTCGCGGTGGACAGAAGTTGACTTGGCAGTGGGAAATGAAGTCACTGACTACCAAACTGGGTACCGTTGGTCCGTTGCGCCTTCCGGGCTGGAGTCCACGTGAGTCGCCTTGTGCTTGGCTCGAGACTTTACAGGACATGGCTCGCAGTCGACACCAGTGGCGCGTCTGCTGCCGTCTCCTAATCGGATTGTCTGTTTAAAGTGTGTTTGGTGCTGAGTTCTCTGCGGGGTACTGGCTGATTACGACGCATGGCAGTGAAAGCCGCAAGGAAGCTGTCTCGCCGATGCCGCCTTATCTTTGCACGATAGCCAGCTGTTTGTGACGGTATGTTGTCTACACAAGGTGTAGGCGCCTTGACCCTGAATGCATTCTTAGGGCATTAAGGTTTTCAGTAAGTCCCCCTTCTCTCCCTCCTTTTATTCCTTATTGCATAGGTCCCCATGGTTGTTTGGCAGCAAAGCATCAGTTCAAATGGCTGATGTACTGCTGTTGATGATGATGATGATGATGATGATTGCCATTTTTGACTTTATTTTGCTCACCCCTAACAGATCATCTGGCTGGATAGGTTAAGCTTCGGCTCATTTTTCCGCAATATAATATTAACCACTGATCATTAACCATTAACACATATCCCAGACGGTGAGAAATAGCTTAAATATATTTCCTTGCCTTCTCATTCACAAACTTGGTTGAATGTGGATTCAGCAGTGTTATTTTCCTAACAAAAGTGGAAACATATTGGACACCACAGAAAGAAGAGTTATTCGTCTCTCACGGTCAAGTCTGGAGACGGACATAAGCAAACTTGCTCAAGGAGATAAGGCCCAAAGTTCGCATAAATAACGAGACAAACATTGTTAAGAGGGGACTACACGGCCTCATTCATGACATGCCTTATAGTTAAATGCCAAAATAATTAAATACAAGTTGAATAATAATGACGCCTTTCGTGTAATTACAGACAAGCGGCTCGGTGTTGCGGCACAGTGAATGTTATCTTGAAGCTGTGAAACTTAAATATATGGCTTATAAGGGAAAAATAGTTATAACAACATTAAGAATTTAACTAGCATAAGAAGTATACTAATACGGCCACTGGAAATTACAGAGTTGCATCTGGTGGGCATTGCGCTTTGCTCAAAATGTAGCGATCACGTGTGGAGAGCCATGAGAAATGGAAATGCTCAAAAAGGGGCCACGGCCGAATAAAGGTTGAGAATGCCTGATGTAGAGCAATCCAAAGCCCGATGGAAGCTTCTGGTCCACAGTTTGCATTGGTTTCCTGTGATTATCACGAAGCACCAGTAATCCGCGACGAACAATGGAAGACTTTTCGTACGCAGTGGTAGCATCAACGATTTTCGGCGAGTAGTCGAACTGTCTACACTTCATCTGTACTCAAATTTTCGGAGCATACTAAATGCTATCTCACTCTCATTCTAAGGAAGACTCATGAATGACTTCGTTGGTTCAAAGTCAACAATTTTGCTGGAATTGTACGTAATGCCAATTCCCAAATGACTATTTCTGTAAGCGTGGATGAATTGCTTTACCATGCAGTACAACCGGCATTGTGATTTCTGTAGTAAGTGCTGTATTTCTGACTGGTATACCACTACGTCCAATATTCGTCTAAACCTTGCATTATGTACCTTCTTTCTGTAGAAAACCGCAGTTGGATGTAATTCTTAACCGTTAAGTCTCGCCCACTACAATTTACTACACCACCCTGTATCCACTTACGAAATCGAGGGTGTTTTAGAAATTACGTCCGAAACTAGGAACGGCTGTGCTCACGTGCTGACATACTCCGACACGCTGCATTGTCAACTGTCCAATGGCGCGAATTGCTTTGTCGAACCTGTCGAGTGGGGTGAGCTGGGACACAGAGGCGGAACGTGTGTCTACGATCGCAGTGCGCACCAAGGGAACCGAAGCGTTCGGATGTGCAAAGAGAGTGTTAGTCAAACACTGGAGCCGCACTGGCGTGTCATGTCTCGATCGATTGGTAGTCGTCTTTCACGCAGGCGAAAAAGCCAGCAAAATGGATCTTTGCGAAATAGCTAGTGGCTCGCCGTCTCAGCAATGGAGCAGGAACGTACCCCCGTGTCGTCCACGTATCCACAACCGCAATCATGTACTGTGCTGGTCCATCATCATATGGTCATTGTGCTGCTGGATGGTGAGTGTAGGTCTAACACGGCAGAAAGCGCAAAGCGCTATAACATTACACATTGCGTTGCGCGGCTCACTGATGAGTGGTATATGCTTCGGGTACTGAAGAAATTTGCTGAAACTGGCAACATTTGCAACATCAAACAAACCGGACAGCCTCGCAACCTCACAGATGAAGTGTCAGCTTGCGCGGTTTTGCGAGATATACGCAGTAAGAGCAGTCTCAGACTTCCGCAACTTGCACAACATTGTGGAACGAAGCCGTATGTGGTGCATGGCACATGAAACAAAACTTCGGCGTTGCAATGCACTGCAGGTGCAGGTGTTGAATACCAACGATTCACAGAAGCGCCTGGAATTTGCCAGTTGCTTTTCAAACAGTCTGAACGTGCCTTCCACATTGTTTACCGATGAAGCGGTTTTCCGTCTGCATGACGAAGGAATGCAGCATGGCAACAGCAAACCCACGACAATCTAGCGCTTCATGTGTGTAACATAGCGCGAAACTCGTGGCCTGAACTTGAAGTAAACATTGCGAACGAATGTAGCCAGCTTTCGCTGGAGACATTGCCGAATGTGCTCGCCAACACCATCCGGCAAATGCTGCTCTGCAGCTAAAACGATCGAGAGCCCTTCGAATACCTAGTTCGTTGATATTTACAGACATTTCACACATTTCATGTAAATATAAGTAAAGCAACGAATAAATGTATATTCACGATTGCACACAAGAAACACCATCGAAGGCATGATCAATTCGTACCACAAACAATTATCTGACTGTGAGGGCAATAGTTGAATTCATGACTAAATTGGCTTGCTGTGGAATGGTGCCGCTAGTGCGTCTGAGCAGATTGAAATTTAAGAACGCTGTCGAGTCAAGTCAAATATTCGCTTTTATGCACCCATGAAGGGTGGTTTTTCAGCTGTAACAAGCACACAATCAAAAAGGAAATTGAACAAGACTCTAAGCTTAGAAAGTGCTCCTGGCAGTATGATTCCCCTTAGCAGCGAAAGCCGCCTAATGAAAGTTTCAGGGTTTGCTGGAAGCCAGTTATGAGGCCATGACAGCTGCGGTTGCGATTGTCCTTTGCCACGTATTGCGAGAGGAACCGGTGCTCATCGGTCGTTTCATAGGGCCAGGCTATTCTTCTCTATTGCAAGAACAGCGAGCCACTAGCCATTACGCAAGTATACATTTTGCTGGCTTTTCGCCTGAGTGAAGGACGACTACCACTCGATCGAGACATGACACCTCCAGTGCTGCATCAGTCTATGGCTAACCCTCACTTCTCACAACCGAACGCTTCGGTTCCCTTGGTGTGCATTGCGATCGAAGCATGACACGTCCTGTGCGGCTCCAGTGTTTGACTAACACTCTCTTTGCACATCCGAAAGCCTCGGTTCCCTTGGTGTGCATTGCGATCGTAGACACACACGTTCCGCCTCTGGGTCCCAGCTCACCCGACTCGACAGGTTCGACAAAGCAATTCGCGCCATTGGTCAGTTGGCAATTAAACATGCCGGGGTAAGTCAGCACGTGACCGCAACCGCCCCTACTTTCCGACGTTATTCCTAAAATTTTCAACTTTTAAGTTCACAATTCCATCATCGATTTCGCAGCGCTCAAAGTGTAAAAGAAAAAACCGACCATGTCGATTACTGATGAGTAGGAGGATTTTAAATGAACTGCGAAGTAAAGCGTTGTTTTCTCTAGGATAATGGTTCTCAACTCCCAAGAAGGTACAGTGGAAGTTTACGAAGGTAAATATGATTATGATAATTGGGTTATCAATTAGTTGCCATACAAAGTAATAGCAAAATCACCTGTATCAATACATGTAACCAAACATCATTATCACTATTGATTAGCTATCAAGGAATAACCATTAGCTAGTGGTAAGTTTTAAGAGATTGTTGCATCCCTATTTGCTACGTATGCCGGGATTGTCTTGCTTTCGTTGCAGCTGTAACGCTCCATAGTGAATGCTGTTTCTCAACGTTAAGTATCGTCCCTGCTCTCAACGGTTGCAATGAAGCTGACAAGGTTTGCTCTTCTGCTTTCTAAAATTCAATGGTTCAATGCTGTAAAGTGAATTAAACAATTTTCGGTAATAAAATTTTTTACCTAAAATACGAATACAAGTCTGCAAAGCAGCGTAGCTATTTGCTTGCTCTTCGATCGTTGATCTTCTGAACCAGGCAGTCGCTGGCGGGGTTGAATTACCGAGTTGAATGGACACTGGTTAGCCGACCATTTAGAGGAGCGAGCGAATGGTTACTAGGTGGAAGAGATAAAACAGGTGCTAAGTGTTTAGGATTTATCGATACAGTGTTGTGGTTGGAAGCTGTCACGCAGGAAGGAAATGAAAGGTGTGGTTGAAGAAGAGAGAAGCCACTACCATCTGTTCATGTCTACTCAGGGATCACACACCAAAGCAGGGAACCGAAAGAACTTGCGGTAAAGAACTTACGGTATTAGCAAAACCGCACCAAATATATCAGAAATTGTTAGAACTAAGCAATATCAACCGTTTCACTAACCAACAAAACCAGTTGATTATTTAAGAATTACCTAAAAATAAATGTTTTCTTCATTTGAATGAACAAAAGTAATTAGATATAGCGCTCATTATCCTTAATTAAAAGAAAAACTGCGATAGTTAATAAGTAAATAGCTTTCTAAACTAAATTTTTTAGTAATTAATTCTCATGAAACCGCTTTATGGATACAAAACACAAAAAGGCTGAGAACCACTGCTCCATGGTAACGATCGTCGTGGGCGATAAGCTGAGGAGAGGGTGCGCGCTGTGTAGGTTTTCTCCCCTTGATTTCGGATGTAAACTAAATGCGGACGGCTGTATTCCTCATGGTTATTGGTTGGTGTGTCCCAAGGTGATCCCCATAAAATTACTGACGAGGAATAGATAAGCAAACAGACACTGTCCATTTTCACAAGGTCTGACTGTATCGCGGGATCAATTAACTGAAAAATGTTTCATCGAAGCTATGTTAAAGAAAAAATGATGTTCTTCAAGTTAAAATGCAGTTGCTTAAGAACTCTCCTAGGATGGCCAGGATGCGAACCACAAAAATGGAAAAAAGTAAAATTTGGTGATATTAAGAAAGGCTTTTTGGTGGAGTCCCCCATGGCTTCATACAGAGGCATGCGTAAAACAGCCTACCTAAATAGTGCAAGTTAATACTGGTTGTCAAATTTTGTCACGTTATATCGTCTGTTGATTTACACAGGGCATATATAGGAATTTAGGTAAATTAGGGCAAGGTCAAGGTGTTTTTACGAACTGCCAGTGTGCGGGTGAAGGCAAGGTGATTTGCAGGGTGTTCCATCGCTGGAGAATCCCAAGAAATTAAGAGTTTCGCCAACCTCCTACCCAACTTTATTGTGTTGCCAACTTAAGCTGGCGGCCCCTCAAATTTGAGTTAGGACTTAATTGTACTAGGTGACTGCCGATGTGATTGGTGTTCCGCAAAATCTGCTAGGCCATTATTAGATCGCCACGTAGGCGCAGATACTGACCGATGCACAACTTCAGGGTCTTCAGCCCAAATTTTTATAGAATGTGGAACAACCCTTTGCTTGACTAGTAGATCTTTGGCAGAGCGTCTAGACCGCTGTGAGATTTTGCTTGTGTTAGGGCTTCCAGGCCTGGATAGGATGTGCCACATGAGGCCGAACGTATGTGTTAAGCAAGTGCGGATAGACAAAAAGAGCATACCGCTTGAATGTCCTCTGCAGGTTACCAATGTTATGGATTCCAGTTTTGATGCCTTTACAATTTGTTCTGCGCAGCCTTAGGTTTGCGCTCCTGGATGATTGCTTGCAGGACGTGATCATCAGGCTTGTATAGGTTGTTCGGCCGATGACAAATGTGGACTAATTTAAAAGAGGAGCCGATTGTAGCATGACCATTCATACGCACTGTTCACGTCTCGCTGAAATTTATCGTGGTTCCCTTGGTTGGCGATCACCCGCAACACGGGAGAATTGCAATTGCATAATCGTCATTCACCCATTAGTCTAGTCTATTCTCCGCCTTCAAAATATAAAACATGAATATTCGCCACTACACCGAGGACCTGGCGGATAACTGCGGTCCTCGGCGCATTGACTGCACAGCAATCAAGGATATTAGATGCTTATATGCAGCGCAGGAAACAAAGAATTACATCCCGCTTTGCACTTCTCTGAAGAGGCTATCTTATCTAGTCAGAAGAACATAATTAACTAGGCATGAAAAACTACGAGTAACTGCGGTGGTTGTCTGAGACCGAACAACCGCCCTTACTGCGTTATTCATACTGGAGTGAATGCGACTAATTCCTTCAACGCCGGAAGGTTACCTATTCTCACATTCATGTACAGCCTATGTGATCCATCGATTGGCATGCATCAGTAGCTGAAGCCTTCAATGCGGTAGTGGTACTAACATTAAGGACTAAATAGCTTAATTCCGTTTCAGGATTCCGAGTACATTGATATTTTGCCCATAATGTTACTGTTGCCAACCCACCACATGCATATTTGCGCTCACAAGGCGGGTATAGCAGCACCTTAGTAAGACAGTATTCCGCCGTCGATGGTGCCCATATGTGCGCCTTTTAGGTATGAATAACCGGCTTTCGGTCCCAATCTGCCCCACCTTTGCTCTACAGGTTCAAGCAAGGATAAAACTGCTTGTAAGGTGCATTGTAACTAACAAACAACTCCCCACCAGAGTAAATTGCATGCATACTACCCTGAATCCAGTTCCAATGGAACCCAGTTTATTCTATGGCGCTAATTCCATAGTCAATCCTTTTCGTAGCTGGACATTACTTTCTATCTCTGCGACTGTTTCGGCTAGGCGCTGCTGTTTTTGTACCCAATATTAGTGACTACGCTAAAGTTGCAATTGCGTCTCGGTAGAGCGAAGGTCACCTAACTCGTGCAATCCAATTTTTAATCTCATAAAGAGCCTTATATAGTTCCTTGCCCATAGGGATTCCGTCCCGACGCAGCAGTGTATGTAAAGGCGCGATTATATTGCTGAAGGTACTGTAATATTCTACGCTACTAAAGACAATCCTGGTGCTAGTGTGGGTGTCAGAAATGGAGCATTACTCTAGTTGTTAACTTCTACTAGGGTGACGTGCTCCTCCCTATCATCTCACTTATTGACTGATTAATCTGTCAAGCCGTTAAACATGTCAGAATTTCCACCTGGGTCTGCATAGTTCAAAATGAAATGTCCCAAGAAACAACTTGTAATGTAACACCTTATTCAACTTATATGGACTGTAGATTCCGACGTTACAATTACGGCATCAGCCATAGAAAAGCGTAGTGTACACTAAACATCTCAACTGGTATCCGCTCTAAATAAAACACAGTTATCTAGTGTCATACTGCGGCTTGTTGCTTCCGTTCTTTGACTGCAAACCGCCAGTAGCTAGATTTTAATTTAGACAGTGAATGGTATTTGCTGGCGTATGTTGTAGTTCGATACTGATGGCACTGGAACAAAATGTTTTAGTTTGCTAATATTTAGGTTAGCAAATTATGCAAATCGGCCATAGTTTCCACTCACATTTTTGTCCGTGACATGGGAACGGAAACTCTTCGACAGTTGAGGATTTACTAACTTTGTTTCTGAACAGTGAAGATTACGTCATGCTACTGGAATCGGTACGATGGAGTGTTCAGTCGCGTGTAGATGATTTGCTCCATTGCGTAGAGTCCGGTATTAATTCCACTACTTCTCAGATGGAAACGCAGTTAATGATCCTACCCTGCACGCAGAGCACTTCACCCCAGATGCCGAGTGGTGCGATCAGGTTCAGTGTGGTCATGCTTATTTGTTTCCGCTTCAAAATTAAAAGTATGACCGTTGTAGTGGATAACGTTGTGCGAAAATCGAAGAGTAATTTATATGTAGGTGGTCTCCAGGTTTGTTCATGAGAAGATAGTGCCTTTCAACAAGGCTAATAGTCCCGATGTCAAACAATTTAGCGCTGATTCCTCTACCGAATCTTGTAGGTAGAGTGGAATAATACCGAAGGATATCAAGCTGTTAGCATTATATTCATCTAGATATGTAGTAAATCCAATCCATGCGAGTGTAGTCGGTTCGTCCAAACCAGTACACTCGTGACCAAGATGCGTGTCATCAATACTTGTCGTCGGATTCAAGGCTTGCCCATAATTATTTGTGATGATTCCGAACATGCTGTCTTTGCGTGTGTAGCAGTTTTCGAACATCGATCTATTAGTATGTTAGCTTCTTGGCTATTCGGTTAAGCCGTTATGTAAGTTTTGGGAATAGATGGATGGCAATGTCTCAGGGCCTTCGTGGATGACAAAGGGCACCCATTTGCAAAGAATGTCTAAGTTCATAGGAGTATACAACGAGAACACTAGAAGTGACTTGTGGCTTCGACTAGTTACTGAGCTGTTATCGAGATAATAATTTGCCAGAACCTATTTGCGTTGTTTCACCCTTCAGTGAATTCCTTGCCAACGCCCCTAATCACCTATTCCCCAACGCAGTCCCCAATACGACCCCATTGTTTCGCTCCATCCCTGCATTTCGCCCCGGGTTATAAAGGTCAATGTGGTGAACCGCATGGAAATTTGAGTAGAGATATTCAATTAGGGGCGCGTATTATGCAAAAGTTTCGGTACACGTTTTGAACACTATGAGAACTAATAGCTGATTTGATTAAACAGTCTCAATCTTCACGGACTGCCAGCAGTTATGAGACGGCGCAGCAATAGGCCCGAAAGTTGATATTTATCAGATTATGCGGATACCAAGTAATTAGCAGTAGAATTACACGGCTATCGAGCAAGAGCTAGAACCGTGGTAAACAAAGAATAAATATGACTTCCTTAGACAAATAAATCAGCAGTGCTCCTCACATGTGAAGTTAAATGAGCTAATAGGACACCGACAGGTCCTTAGTCGAGTAGCTCAAATTTACACATTTGCGTTCTGTCGTAGGAAGCAGAGAAAAGGATGCAACCGGAGCGTTTTTTCATTGGAACCCAAAGGGCGCCATTTAACCACCCACAGCGCGCCTATCAAAATATTCTAATATTGTAATCATCATCCGTTTGACATCCTCAGTGTCACTGTATTCAGAATCATTTAACTACTTTGGCAGCGAATAGCTCGGTGTGCTGGCGAAAAATATTTAAATGACGTACACAAACATATGTGTAAATAGTTAATGAATATATATATATATATATATATATATATATATATATATATATATACGAGCGCCTCTCCGCCACCGCAATCGTGTGACTCTGCGTAAAGCATTAAACATCTGGTGCTGGAACCTGCGCACACTATTCGACCGACACATGAGTGAGCGACCCGATCCACGCCCCGTACTGGACGCGATGGCAATGCTGCGCTACGACATCGGTATTAATTTGCTCGGTGAGACTCAGTTCGCTGACCAAGCCAAGCTCCTAGGCTGTTTCTGGTTACACTTGCTACTGGGTGCGAACCGCCACCACAGCACCACATGAACACGGGGCAAGATTCGCATTATCTGATCGCCTAAATAGCTAGCTGGTGGCAGAGCCTACATTTGATGATAACTTGCGACTTCGAAAAGGTAACTTTGCCAATTTAATACTATGTATGATCCCACCATGTGTTATCCTGATGAAACGTGGGGTCAATCCATTGTACACTCTGTTATCCTCCATGATACCATATGTGTAGAAGAGCGAGCGGCTGCACCTATTGGGTGACTACAGCTCGCGTTGGTGTGTGGACATACATAACCGGTCGGTATGTTATTGGCAAAAACAATTGGAACCGTAATCGCCTGCTCTCACTGTGCGCCACTCACAATCTGGCGATCAACGACACAAAGTTTGAAATGGGTGCGAGTGTGATAGCAACTTGGACACATCAGCCAGTCTGTTCGTGACTTAGGTTTAAGATATTCTAGTTCGTTAAACTTTAGCGAACATACAAATCATATCGGTCGGGCTCATATGTCACCTGCTAACCTTGAAAGAAACCAGACTAATTGCTTTCAAAATCAGTATCTGGCCTTTGCTTGAATATTGTTGTGCTGTGTTCAGTAACTTGCGAAAGGCTGACTTGATAGCCATTGAAAACGTCCAACGCGCCTTTATGAAGCGCATATTTGGCTGTTCAACCGTTTTTTCATACCGAGATAGGTGCAAGCAATTGAATCTTGAACCTCTGTGGTTACGAAGAATGCAACTAAATCTGTGTTTCCTCCACAAACTCGCGTGGCGGAAAGCATATATTGGAACCTATCAATTGCACTTTCGGGAAAACACCATTTATGAACTGCGAGATAATGAATGCATATTCTATTTACCTAAATTCAAGAGCAGTCTAAGGAGAAATTTCTATCTTCTTAGCTATGGCTCCATTTGGAACAAGCTGCCAAAAGAGATTAGATGTATTGAACATTTCTGCATGTTCAAGAAAATGATAAAGGCTTATCTGTCAACGGACAGAGAGAAGTGGATCTTAAACATTCAATTTGATGATGAAAAGCTGTATGAAGAAGGACCGGATCATGTATGATACCGAAGAACATCAACTCTACTGCACCAGAGAAAACTTGATCAGCTAGGATGAGCTGCTACAAACCGCTTCTTATGCTATTCCTTAACGCTACCTTCCATGCGGTTTTACTCCCTTTAAACTTAATTCATTTCAGCTGTCTTCTGTTTAAAACCGAGAGCAAAATTATTTACTGATGTGACGTCAGGAACTATTTTCGTAATTTTCCCCAGAAATTGGTTACTTAGTAATATTGTTCTGCGATCCCTTTCGCTACATTTGTTCTCCAGTGCTAATCATTTTCCCCTCTTTTCTGAAGTTAACAGTCCAGAAACATAGACTTGAATTCAGTGCTGGCAATAACTGATTCCTTATGCGACTTTTGCCTATGGACAACTCGTACAGTCATCTGTCTCCGGCTGTCACGCTACACAATTTATCGTATGATCGTCTTGATCGATTTCTACGCCGATGTACAAAACATACCTGCCTATTTTTTACATTAACGATATAGTACCTCTTTCACATAATTCTTCTTTTCTATATGCTTCCTTATTTCATAGTTGGTCACGACTGGGTTGATCTCCTGTGGTGACGAATTACAGCTTCCAGATTATAAAAGACGTTACCTATGCAAGGCAAATTGCCACCAACTGACTGGCATATAAAAAAGAGCCATAATAGAATGATCCGCATGACGGACTGGGCTGAGCCTTCATGGCTCATAATACATGTTCAAAAGCAGCTCTAAAAAGAACAAAACATATGATATACAGGTGATGGCTCATATGCTACTATGCCACACCGGCACACGGCCAGTTATTGCATGGAAGTGCGAACGAAACCTTTCGAGGGAATACCTTGCATGGAAGCAGGTCCCCTGGGGATGGTTCCACGAGTGGCCGTATTACTTTAGCTGGACATCTGTTTAAATCTGCTTACGTTATTGTTCCTGCTTTTTAATTTCTTTAATGCCTTAATCCTGCCAATTAGTTTGGTACCTGTTTTGGATCCATTGTAAAAAGCGTGAACAAATTGATTATTCTTTTGCGATCCTGTTGTACACATTGATCAGACCACATAGTTGGACTGCACCTCGAATCACCGGGGAATATACCATTTATTATTTATTATTATTATTTACATCGATGGGATGGTCACCCCCATCTCCTCGACTATGTCATCGTATGCCGACGTGATATGCGTAAAGTGCGCATAACACGTGTGTTGCGTGGAACAGTGTGGCATTGTTCACCAATTTGTGCGGACCAACGTGAACATATAGTTTCGGAACTATATGCATTACTCACCTGTCGTAAACCGGCGCAATTTCAATGTTCTCCCCTAGGTACCATTAAGCGGATGAAGCTGGAGAAGACGATGGTTACCCGCTTTGGTGTTGTCGAGCCCATAGCCTTAGTGAGCGATTTTTTGGCCCAACGTTCGTGTAAAGGTGGCGGATGCTGCCAAGAAAAGCACCGGGCGCGCAAACTGTAAGCAACCTTATTGGTTTGATGACAACAGTGCGGTCATTGGTGCTTTGGTGTGGGCGAAAATGCATTGCTCACTGTACATGTGGCGGACCCTGCTAACTGCGAGTAGGAGAGTCAGTCGTAAATATCAACTGCGATTGACTCTAGTGCTCCGTCGCATCAAGAATGCATGGCGGACGGAGAAGGCCAAGCAGATGAAGTACTAAGCCGAACACCGTCAGCAAAACAAATGCTTCGACTCGTTGAGTGCTGTGTGTGGACTCACTTCGCAGACGCTCAGGACGCTGCTCGATACTACTGCAGGCGCTGCTTGCTGACAAATAGCAGACATAATGCAGATCTGACGAAATCGCTTTGACCTTCTCTTGCACAAACGTTCAGAGATTGGTTGGGCTACGTTGCGCAGCCTGCAACAGCAAGATATGAGGATGTGTCGTGCCGACAAACTGACACTGGATGGGGGCATAGAGCACTTGCTCAGATGCGAAATGGCAAAATTTGCATGTGCTGACGCGATATCGCCAAAATTGTTGAAATACGGCGGGCCCGTGTTGGTAACTGCGCTGCACCAGTTTCTGTAACGCGTGTGGATTGAATAGGAAGCGCCTGCTGATCTGTAAGACATTCATGTACTACCACCGTACAAGGGCAAAGGGAGCAAGCAATGTTGCACTAATTATTGTGGCATCAACTCGATGTTTTGTGGGTAAAGCGATCGCTTGAATCAGCCTTGTTAATCAGGTCGCTGAACCGCAAGTGGCGGAAGAGCATTGCGGATTCCGTTTGGGCTGCAACACTACAACTTTGGTGTTCGCGGCTCCTCAGTTGCAGAAAAAATGCCGAGAGCAACACCAGCCATTGTACTCGCTATTTGTTAACTTCACTTAAGCTTTTGACACGGTGAGCCGCAAGACATTGTGGCCGGTGTTGGGTAACTTTGTTTGTCCCAATAATTTTTTAAGTTTACTTAGATGTCTGCACGATGGTATGTGGGCGAGTGTGCAGCTCTGTGGGTAAACCTCGGATGTAACTGTCGTCTCTGGTAGGAAGGAAGACTGGGTCTTATCACCTGCCCTGTTTAACATTTACCTTCATGTAATCATGTCTTGTAATTTGTATGCTGTCTGTGATTACAGTGTCTGTGTAGAACACATTATTGTCGGTGGGTTGCTGAACCTCCGTCATTTCCGGGAGAGATTCATAGTGTGAGACAAATAGATAAATAAATAAATAGTATATTCCTCGGCGATGCGAGGCACAGTCCAACTATGTGGTCTGATTAATGATGCAGTTTGCCGACGACTGTCTGTTGTTTGCATACAGCGCAGATGAATTGCAGCACATGAATTCCGCTCTCTCTTTGACAGCGCCGAATTTCGGACTGCTCATCAACACATGCAAGACTGTTCACCTTTGCCAGCCTTCACGCGGAATGCAGTCCGTGAGCTTGTCCCAACACCAAGTTGCTGATGACAGGTTGAAGACAGCATAGAAACTTTGCTACGTAGGGAGCTTATTATCAACGGACCTGGAGTACCGAGTGTGGAATAACCCCCAGCTGACGGTTGGGGCGAAGCTGATAGTATACAAGTCTATGGAGCTGTCCGTTCTTCTATACGGCAGCGAAGGCTGTACGATGTACCGGATGGACGTTAGATATCTGCAGCGAGTTCCTCAACAGTGTCTGCGTCAGATTCTGTGCATCGGTTGGTGCAACAGTGTTGCAGATATGGAGGTGCTACGCCGCAGTGGCATATGTGCAGTAGAATGCATACCTCTATCGAGGAACCTGAAGTGGCTGGGACATGCCATCCGAATGAATTCGAGAAAGATACCCAGACATCTTTTGAACGTCCAACATAGTGCAGTGAAGCAGCACGTTGGAAAACCGAACTTGCGTTCCCACGACATGAGCAACCTGAGTTTATCAAGACATAACGTTGAGTTTGGATGTTGGGAACCAAAGACAGCTGATCAGCGCGAATAACTTGAGATTATCAAGAGGGCGGTTGGCTAGCTGCACGAGAAATCTTGCTGAATACGGAAAAGGTGCCAGTACAGAAAAGACAAGCACCGCTGTAGTCTAGCCGGTCCACGTCGAGCGCATGGTGCTGTATCACATGCGGCAGCAAGTGCCTGAGACAAGTTGACATGGTAAGACACAAGCTTTCCCACTTGTGGCTGCATCCAAAAGACGAAGGATCAGCTGAGTACATAGGCATAAGCGGCGCAGCGATTGGTGGGTGCGCTACGTCCTCTTCAATTCGATTTACTGATCCAGAACAATAATGTGGTTGATCTGGTACTTGTGCAGTTGTTCTGTACTTGTGTCTGCGTGTTGAGTTCCTGGGAGTACAGGGGTTGTGTTCATAGATATCAGCGGGGTGGCTGGAATTGATAAGAGTTTTGACCAGGTGCCAGCATGTCTACTACTCACCAACTCGTCTATACCGGCTCCAGGATATAGGTGGTCGTTGCTGGAGGGGAGGGGTGCAAGGCCCTCTTGACAATGCTTGGCTCAGGCAACGGACCAGCCACACCCTTTTGTTCGTCCGGTACGCATGATACCCTAAATAGGTATGAATGCTTCTGCTCTGGTTATTGAAGGAGTGTGGGCCGGCTCCGTTGATGAACCGTGGCTCCCATCCATATGACTCGCGGTTTTAATGCTTCGGATTCCGGATTTGACTAGCACTGCTGTCTCCATTTGATAACAGGACGCCCGCGCATACACAGGGATCTTGCGTGGCTGGCGCTGCACCACCCAGAGCTCCATTCATACACCCCATATCCAGTGTAAACCCGAAGGAATAAGACCAGGAGGCATGTGGATGGGAGCCACGTTTCATCAGCGGAGCCGGTCCACACTCCTTCAACATGCACAGCAGCAACATTCCTGTCTATGTATGTAGGGCATCATGTGGACCAGGCTTACACAAGGCGGTGACTAGATCGTATCGGTTCCACACAGGAGATTGTTGACATTGACAGATGTACCTTTCCGAAGTGCCTGTTAAGCCTGATCAGTAGAGATAAGTGATTTTTATCATGGATATACGGAAAGCCTCTTAGCAAGGGAAAGGAAGATTCTCAGTGTATTATGTTTGGAGTGGCTTCTGCGTTGCAAAACTAGCCATTTTTGTAGTTTCAATTGACAAATCAAGATCGGTGGGCTCCATGTTGAGAACTACTGAAGAACAACATATCCAAAGTGACAGTTTAAATTTATTAAACTGACTCATTAAAGTTGTTAATCTTCCGACATCCGGTTCGGATATTTTACAGCCGTCGGAATTTAGGTCATGTAGGGAGGAGCTCTTTGTTGTTTACCTTTTAGTTCTGTATGGTAACTTTATGTCTCGGAGGTTACTATCGAATGCCATCTGCCGCCACCAATTGGGACGTCATATTACTGTGTATAGTCAGAGAAGAAGAAAAGCAGGCGAAAAAGATGCATATTGTTTTGGTTTCACCTCTCATGCGCTTCACTTGCGGTTTGCTGCAGCTGAAACTGGTTACGCCATACAGTCGGCTGGAATGTCACCGGAACTATATTTTCTTTTCGAATATGTCACTCCTGGAACGCCCTTTCGACCTTTGTCATTTCTGCACTCATGCTACCCGTGTTTAAAAAACCACTCGACGATGCATTACAACACCTGCATTATCTAATTTGATTTCTGTTCACTTAGTGCCAACAGGACGCAGACAAACCTTGTGCTCTCCAGCCGCCACAAAATCGGTGTAAACGGATATATATGCGTGTGTAAACGGATGCACCTGTGCGGTAACTTACAGAGGGTTTAGACTTTATACTACGTATACTGCGGTATGTCCACCGCTGTGAACCTAAATTTGCTGACAATTTTTCTATATTTTGTACATTCACTATAATCATCTCGCGGGACCTGTTAAGCTTCAGCTTTTTTGTCCGTATAAAGGCATTGTTCCATTGTTTCCCTCAGTAGTACGTTTTATCACAAGAACACCTGGGGTAAACAGCAGCCGAACATTTCTGCTGATCGAAGATTCCATTAAGTAGGCCTGCTAATATTTTCTTCGTTGGAAGTCGCAATGGATATAAGGCCAGATCAGTTAGCTTAGGATTCACGGTTGGGACTGTCTAGCAGATTTCCTTGTTTATGAGCTGGCTATGACCGGATAACTCCCGAAACCTTGTAGTATCTTTGTAGTAGACAGAATGTAAGATACTCCGGCGTTTTCATAGGAAGTGGAGTATCAATGCTCTACGGGAAAAAACCACGACACTCTAGCCAAGCCACACGGGAATGGTGGGGGTATGCTGTGTATGAGCCGACTATGCGCATTTTGCGGTGGCAACTATAAGGGCACCCACTACATGACCAATGCGACTGATTGGCCACTTGAAGGCATATGGAGCATCTGATGTTATGTCCAGCGCCTAGAATCGGAAGGGCGACCAAATTCGTTAAAGTCTTCTTACTTAGCAGATTATTTAAAGCTGACTCCTTTTCTCAGCCAATAGAAACCTATTGGCAGCTTAAATTTTATAAGCCTTTAATGTTGCTCGTTTACATAGACCCACTTCTTATTCTTATACAGCTGGCTACAACTTTTTCTCACAGGACACACGATTTATTAACTTTAATTCACTGTGTGTATCCAAAACGCTCTTATTTTGAAATCTCAGATGTAGAAACCCTGGTGATGCTGGGTGATTCCCACTAACCGATGAAATTGGAACTAATGAACAATTGAATAGGTCCGTCAAATGTCCACCATCCCGATGGCCGTGATGAAAGCTCTTTTGCCTGAAGCGGTCGTCACAGCACCTTCAATGTAGGTGGGTTTTGTTTTCCCACACAGTGAGGAATAACCATCTCAGCGACTAATGGACAACAAATCCCAAGCAGATAAAATCATTGTCATGTCTATATTTATGTCCACTATCCCCAGGTGCATAATGAATTCCCAGTTTTAGTTGCGAGCACAGACTTGGGGAAGGGAACATGCAGTCTAGGAGTATGTTTTTGGCAATTCGCACACATATTGGTCGCACCTACGCATGTGCCCTGAGCAATGGCTATCTGCAAATTAGAGTATTTTATGATATGCTCAAATACGTGAGCTGCAACCTTGCTTTCTAGAACACACCATGCCTCCTTGTTTTGGTCAGTTTGTGTCTATTGTGCACATGACAGAGCCGTCAGAGGTGGATGCACATGGTGGTGGGATACACACGCGGTAAGTCGGCGTCGGCAGATGCACTGATCTCACAAGATAAATTAATGGGTACGATGCGTCCGCCCAGAGTAGGAGCAATTCTGCGCGTAGCTGACTCATGAAACTCGAATACCTGCAAGGTAGCAGAGAGAACAGCTAACTGCGACTTACCATTCTGTAAATACTGCTTGAAGAGAGAATGAAAGTAAGCTTTTTCATCGGATGCGTGCGAAATAGCGACGATGAGTAGCCTCACTATCTTATCAGAAGAGCTGTATCTCGGATATCCCTCATTTAACTTGATGTTCAAATACGCCAGTTAGGAAGCTGTTGTTTCGCAGTACACCAGTCCACAGATGTTCTGACGAATCATGCAGATCCATGGACGTAAGTGCGATACAACAAACTATGTGGCCCTTTGCCGCATCTTTGCTTGTATTCTTCATGTCATACGGTGGTCAGTCTTCACTGGGTTCAGCTCGCTTACTTCCTTTACCGTTAAGATTACGTAGACTGTGATGCAGTCAGAAGCACTGTTTGTTAAGACGTGATAGAGCAGCAACGTCTTATTTTCTATTTCCCAAAAGTGATGAGTACTGTCTTCTGTCTAGGTAGTAGGATGAGATGGTGGCGTGAATATTTTAACGCTTCCATTCATAATGGAAGTCTTCATGAAACCTACTATCACCAATGGGTTGGTTTGTGTTAGCTTCAGTTTATCAGCTGCCAGCCGGAGAATCTTACATTAATTCACTGGAATGCGTAAAATAAAATGCGGCATTCTTAAAGTTATCTTTTTTACACCAGCGTGTAACAAGATTCAGCTTCATGCACGTGTTTTTACTGGTTTTCCATTCATTAGTCGCTTGTGATGAATCTAACTATGTCTTTACTCCTCAGCTGCGGGGTCGGGTATTTCAACTGTCATTTAATAAATCTGGCAACGTGCTTCAACGGATCTAACACTATGTGGTCAACGGAAGATCTTCACAGTGTTACGTACTCACGTAAAATACCAGAGTACTACAATCATGCGCCCTTTTCGCATTTTGGAGAGATTTCTAAATGAGGTCGGTAATTAACAAATACGACAGACAGCAAACAAATAGAGAAATCTGAAGACGTAAGTTAAGAGATGAGGTCATCCCACGCAAGATGGCGGAGAATACAGGAAAGCTGATATCATCGCACAAAGTACGTCTTCTGACTTTGCTGTTTAGATACATAAAGAGAATTTATTGTTTCAGATAGCTATCCACTAGTATTCGACTACTCGTCGTAGGCTGACATTGCGACTTTTAATCCCGCTTCAAGCCAATGTTATGTCTGAAGCACACATCTCAATGAAAGGAAACGTACCTAGGATGGGCGAAAACTTGGCTAACCGATGTATACAACCTGACTGATGTAAATTTGCCATCACACATTGTATTTGAATGAAAAAGACTGATGATCCATTGTCTTTTCCGTACTTTGCTTTCTGTAGGTGCACAGATTTCCTCCATGTCAAGCAATCTGTTTTGTTTTCTTGGTCATGCTGCGTGGGAGGATTGGACAAGTGAGCGACACACAGCGGATTAGTGTTTATCTCAACTTGAGGTTCGATCCAATTTCACAAGGAAGTAGGAACCTGCAGAAGAAGTACAAATTGAAATGAGTTGGCAGGGTTCGTTGGCTTGCGAAAGGGATGCTATGGCAACAAGGTAACAACGGTATAGTACGGGTTTAAAACAGCAATTAAGTTAGCAAGTTCTGCTGGATGGCCAGAATGAAAACAACAAAATGGCAAAAAGAAAACTTAGTGACAAGACGAAAAGTGTTTTGGTGAAAGCACAACAAGATTCACACTTTGGCTTGCTCAGAAGAGTTTACTTCGACGGTGCACGGCACAGCTGGTTGCTGCACCATTAGTCACCTTATGTCCACTTCCGTTGTACAGGGGATATACTTCATACATTAGGAGGGCTAAGGTAATTTCACAGTGTTTTCTTAACACGGATAATCTGGATGTGAAAATAGCCTAATTGTGGAGGACATTCCTTGGCTGCTACACATAAAGAGAGTGAACGTTCTGGTGAAATAAAGGACCAGTGCACTACACGGCCAACTTAAGCTTGGGCCTCACAGGTTCGTGTGGTGATTGAGTTGCAGTAGGTGACAAGACAAGAGGTTGGTAGTAAAGCTGTCTCTCCTGGTTGCAAGTATAATCGAGGTAGAAGTATTTTGCTATGTAACCATCTTGTTAGCATTCACCTCAAAGATAGTCCCACCGCGGATATCAAAAACCAACAGAGAAGTTGAAGGAAAACACGAACATAACATTGACAAGGATTATGCAGCACAATAACGAAATTGAGCAGAGCACGAAAAGGGAAATACATTTTATATACTTTTAAGATCTATACTTTTACAGGCAACTTCAAGCGTAGTGCTGATAAGTTAGCCTGTTAAAAATTCAAAATAGCATGCTGTTCATTCAAGTTCATACGTGCATCAATGTATTCTCTCCCTGAGGGTTTACCTGCACTCACTATCAGTGATACTCTCATTGGTCATGTGACACTGGCCAGTGGGACTCCCTGCATGTAAACACAGGGCTAGATCTCTTCGCCTATGGGGGACAGGTATACTCCCAAGTAGGTTGACACATTGGTGTTAGCGGACGGCAGACGGGGATGAGACCGTCAGTACTAGTGGTCATCAACGGTATGCGTGATTGAAGCTGGGTAACCTAGGATGAGGTGTTTGCATACTATCCCTCTGCACCCCTTTAACGGATCTTGTGTCGGAAAGAGTTACCATGGGTTCGTATTCTGATCTGGTCGGTAGCCGGTGTCCATGTGCCAAGTTTCCAGCGCTTGTCCGGGCAGTCTGAAACGCACTGAGCGCACAATATGTGAGCGGTCCAAGGGCCACGGTACCAGTGGCACCTTTAGAATCCAGGTTAGTATTGCTCGGGTCGAAACAATATACCTCAGGATAATAGTACCAATGACAAAAATGAGCAAATTTCTCCTCAAGTGAAAAGCTGTGACAATATTTGGCACAGAACAAGACACGCACAGATGATGTCATGCCTGTGCAAGAGCCATATCTAGTTATGTTCGTATATTTGTCTGCATTTCTGGCAACGCGTCTGCCCCATATATGTGCCTTATGCTATGGTAGGAGGCAACTTTGCAGTTTGCGTATTTTGTAGACACTAAGGACTAATTACATTGCGTGAATGAGTGATGTTACACTCAGTAGACGTTATCTGGGCTTTCGGTGAATGGATGTTCAAATGATCTTCCCTGAAAAATTGACATAATGGTGTCCAAATAGCGGAAGCTTCCCAACTTACTGCGAAAGGATTGCACAGTCTCACACGACCTGATGGTGCATGGCAACGGATTCCACTGAGAAACATATATGGTGAGACAAAAGTTAGACCGCAAATCTTTGCTTACCTCATGGTATACTCAGGGTAAGGTCTTTGTTACCTAGGTCTCGAGTGTAATTTTGCCTCAATGTTAGGGTGAATGGATGGCAATTGGTATTGCCATGAATCAGATTAGCCAGCAGCCGGAAGTTATCTTTTAGTCTTCGCAGCCAAAACGGATCGAGATGGAGTTGGCGGCATTGCTTCCAAGAGTATATGATTGAACATTTTCTCAATACTTGCTTAGTAACTGCCCGTTAAAGGGTTTCTATTGATATGCTGTCTGATTTCCTCATATTGCCTCAGATTATGCTGTAATACTCCAGGATTGGACGATTAAGGATTTTAAATAATTCACCGAGTATCACTGTAAAAATATCATGCATAGGTATCTAGAGTGATCGTTGCGTTAGTACAAATGATTGTCTGGCTCTTGGACTCTGGAGTACTACAAGTTGTTACTAACACCATAAAAGGCCCTGCAGTCGTACTTCTCGTTTCTTCAAATGAGACATGCACGACCAAGCATTTAGAAACCCAGCTACTCACACAAGCGGACAACGAGTTAAGAAACAGCTTAGGAGGACACTTTGTGGATCCAGGACTCGTTACTCGAATTGAGGCTATTGCGTCAAACCTGAATGGATCCTCAATCGAGGTACGCGTCACTTTTAGGTAGAGTACTATACGCTCTTCGTGCCCCGTCTCCAAGCCACCCGTTGTAGGGGTCCTCCCGAACGGGAATGTGCACGGTGCCTCACACGTCCTGCTCTACATCAAAGAATTATCACCCAACATCTGCAAAACATTTGGACGCCATATTTTTATTGTGTGAATGATAAGAGACAAGTTGCCTTTAAGAGCTTCGAGCCTGCACGAGAATTACGAGGGACACCACTAACTCGCTATTTTCAAGAGAATGACTTGCGGTTCCCAAATGAATCATGGCGTGCGGCCACATCCTTCACGCCCCCGCGTTGTATAAACCATATCCTCTCGGCAAAGCAATCAACCATCATGTCTTAACGGCTGCGCTACATCACCCGAGGAAGAGAACCGCGTCTCCCTACAACTAACTGAGACCGACGAGATCGCGATCTTGGAATTAGAGTTACTCGCTCTAACCCTTCAATATCTCACGAACAGCGAAGCCCTAATGCCAAGTCGCCAAGTCGCCAGACACAGTCCATGCGTCCTAGGTTATCAAACATAGGAAATACACACAAACTCTCGTGCTAAGTGATATATTGGCGTGCTATTAAAACCTTACGACGCTGCCTCGAGCCCCCCGATACCATCAGAGCCCTATCTGCCGTCGCATCGATATTAGCGGAGCCACTATGAAGACAGTTGATAGAAGATTGCTCGTAGGAAGCAACTTGCATAGGCGTCACCATTGTGCTTAACATCTGATTGGAGTATAACATTAATAGCAATGAGGTATTATCGAGAACGTAGCACATGGAGAATTCCACCCTCAAAGCCACTTCTCTGTGACTACGAGCGATTGTGTATGCTAACTTATTCCAGGTATGTATTTTAGCAACGAAAGCACCTATTCCAACCTAGCCTACACTTACTTTTATACGTACATTGCTCAACTCGAGAGCGCTCTCGAGCACACCAAAGATTTCTCTACAACCAGAAAATACCGAAGGCTATGAAGCACGAAAGTCGCGCTGTGACTTGTTCTCCTTTGGTAAGAAGATATAGCATTAATCTGTGGAAATAACGTCATCCAATCCCATATCCAGCGTCATGGTGAACCGCACATGGAGCAACAGTTTATGAAGCAGGTGACGCGCCAAATTCCTTGAGTTGAACAACACCAAACATCTTTATTAATCCACGCAAGGCGGAAATATTCCTGAATGTGACTACTTCAAGGAGGGGACCACAAAAGCAATCTAAACACCAATGAGTTATCATAATCAAGATCCAGCTATATGGCGTCTCAAACCAAACTCGCCAGAGAACCGTTATAAATGAAACGCATATCCCAGTCTAACCATCAGTATGAGCCTGTCACTCTCATGCAACCAGGCAAGGGTCCTATCATGCCTCAAATTGACAATTCATGTGCAGCTATCACACACAATTTCGAGCTCATCCAAGCAGTTAATTATTATGTACATTATTATTCCTTAGTTGTTTTATTCTCTCATATTCTATATTATCAACAGATCTGGATACCCAAGTATACGGAAGTACACCGTTCTTGTACACAGAGCTAAGCCGCTCTCACTGATTACGTGTGATAGATTACTAATCGGCGCGATGATCAAACGACCCAGCGGACAATATTGAAATAACTATGACTAGAGTTGGGTGCTAAATAACGTACATCAGCCTCGTCTGTAGGTCCGCACCAAGTCCTCTAAGCGAATGCCAGGAACTTCTTGAAATGAGTGGTAGTACATCCAAAAGCGCAACTCCTCGGTACTTGTGAACAAATGTCATATCATCAACAGTTAAATACGGCACGCTATGTTTGTTAACCGAATTGCTATCCATGACATAAAGAAAGGAAATTAATGTGCCGAACGCAAATCCTTGTTTAACCCCGCTGATAATTGGATGTGGGGAAGAGCAGTAGGCGCCTAAGGTGACTATTTTCGCGGGACCATTCATGTATGATGATAATCAACCCATTAACTTGTTGCTGACTTCAGAGAAATCTATCTGATTCGGTAACCGTTTGTGAGGCACCCGATCGAAAGTCTTCTGCAGGTGCAACCTTTGAATTAATATAGCATACTTTGTGTCAGTGTAGTCAGGTATGTAGTTAAGCTAATGCAGCTACCAGAATATCTATGATTGTTAAGCAAGGAACCGTTTTAGGACCAGTCTAGTGTGTGCATGCAGATTGGCTGTACCCACGGACGCCGCGGATTTTTGCTTTACCGTGCCGGATTCTACTTTAGCTTTGGACGTACTGTGTGATACATGTTTGCTCTGTGTGAATTTTGCACCAATACTTTGCTGGCAAGCTAGAGGTCAAAGCGCATGACTGGGATGAATGGCGTTTTATTCGTGAAGTACTCTCACTCGAAAATGTTATCGCTAATTCGACATCAAGGTTACCGCTATCACCTAACTACAAAGGGTGTGGTCCCCGAGTGATGAAAGTATCATTGCACTCCGAACTGATGGCAGAACATGTGATCAAAATGTGGCACAAAAAGCGTAAAATGCTGCCATCCGAAAATACGTATAAAGGCAATAGGCACCGGGCCACAGATAGACAATGTAACACTGAGCAAGCAACTTACCAATACAATTCTGTCACCGTGTAGCTCAGAACGGAAACAATGCCAAAACACACCGGCAGCTGAAGGAGGACAGGATGGTCACCCTCTTGTTGGCGCTGAGAGCTCTATACAACAACCTGAACTGGCCCTAGGGCCTGCGTCATCGGTCCTACAAAAACGACCGGCAGCCGACCCCGCAAGGGTCGGCATAGACCCTCACCGGAAACCAGCATTCACAAACACGCTTCTGACCACCGATGCCCTCACCTGCTTGTATACCAATGCACAAGGTCTTCTCAGCAAGCTAACCGAACTTCGTATGCGTCAGGTCTCCACGCCTTGGGACCTAGTTATGGTCACCGAAACATGGCTGAACACGGAGATCACGGATGCTGAGATTGCACTACCCGGCATGACTTCCATACGAAACGATCGACCTAGCAGAGGAGGGGGAGTGCTCCTGTATTATCGATCCGACCTGCATGTTGATGTCATTGAGGACCCAGAAACGCAAGTCGTCGACGCTCTTTGGTGTCGTATGCACCTAAGACGTGGTGATGTGTGTTTACTAGCAATAGTTTACCGCCCTCCAATGTCCACCTTGGAAATGGATCAATGCCTAGCTTCTGCGATGAAACGAGTCCTGGCACGACCATACAGTCACGTCCTTCTGGTGGGGGACTTCAACCTGCACGCAATCGAAGTTCCAGCATCGCACAGCGAACAATTCAAGGCGGATTTGCAAGAGGTGATCGCCGATGTACCTCTGTACAACCATGTCACCTCTCCCACGCGATTCCGAACGGGTGACACACCCTCTGTTTTGGACCTTGTGCTCTCCAACGAGGAACTAATGGTCGACACCGTGACCATAGATGCACCACTTGGCCGTAGCGATCACGCGATGTTGCTCTTTCGTTACATCTGTTACTCGGAGTACATCAGTGAGAACAACGTGGAAACCTATGTCGTTACACATTACGATATACTGTCCAACTTCGTTCAAGAAACCGACTGGTCCTTCCTGGCCGAGAAGCCGCCCGATGTCGCCTGGATGTTGTTCGTCACCCAATTCACTGAGCTAGTGGCAAATGCGTCAGAAAGCAAGGTCCTTCGCCCGAAGCAAGTGAATTCGTTCCTGAGGAGCCGTACTAGAAAATGCATGGCCTTAAGGGATTCAGCCTGGCGCGCTTACAAAGTCTGTCCAAGTAACCTGACCTGGGGTGCTTACACAACTCAACGAAACCACTGCGTCAAGTTGATCCGCGAAGACAAACTCCAGCACCAACAGAACTTAGCGGCGAAATTCAGTACAAATCCCAAGTTGCTGTATAGACACGTCAACAAGCTCCGCAGAGTGCAGCGCGGGATCCCGGTTTTACGTGCAACAGATGGTCTTGCGCAAACCGCACAAGATGCAGCCAACGTGCTTCGCCAACACTTCATCCATACTTTCCGGAGTGAATCATCATTTCATCCGCTTTTTACACAGCTTCCATCGCCACCAGGGTTAAACCACGTATCGTTCACGGCAGCCAATGTGATGAAAACGCTAATGTCATTGCGCGTGCACAGCTCACCTGGCGTGGACGACATCAAACCGAAGGCATTGAAGACAGCGGCCATGAACCTTGCCGAACCATTAGCTCGGTTCTTTCAACGTTGTCTCGACGAAATGCAGGTTCCGACAATGTGGAAACATGGACTAGTCACTCCTATTTACAAAAGTGGTAATCGTTCGGAGCCCTCGAACTACCGTCCAATCACTCTCCTCCCAGTTTTATCCAAAGTAATGGAACGTATAATTGCAGAGGCGCTCATGGGATATCTTGAGAGCAACAACATCCTAGTGTCACAGCAACACGGATTCCGCCGAAATCGATCCTGCACTACAAACTTGCTGCTAGCCCGAGCAAGCTGGACAGAGTCAGCCGATGCCAGAGTGGGAGTCGACGTTGTCTACCTGGACTTCTCGAAAGCGTTCGATCGTTTGGACCACCGCATTCTCCTTCACAAGCTTCGAAGCTATGGAATCGGTGACCCTATACTCGGTTGGATCGGCAACTTCCTCGCTCAACGTCAGCTGAATGTGAGAGTCCGCAGCTCCATTTCCGACCCAATTGACGTCCAGTGTGGCGTGCCTCAAGGATCGGTACTGGGGCCACGTTTATTCCTCACATTCATTAACGATCTTGCCAGTGTACTGCAGTCGAATTTCTTACTATTTGCAGATGATATCAAAATTTGGCATGATATCAGGACATCGGATGATCACATGGCATTGCAGAGCGATCTCGACAGGGCTTATGCGTGGTCATCCGACAACCGGCTCCAGTTCAACGTGACCAAGTGCAAAGTCGTAAGCATACGCCATCAGCTTATCTATGAATATCGACTTGGGGACCAGCAGTTACAACGTGCTTCCCAAGAAAACGACCTCGGGGTGATCGTGCAGGACGACCTTGGTTGCTCGAGACAGGCTGAAAAGGCATCAAAAAGAGCCAGTCAACATCTTGGACTCTTACGGAGGGCTTTCGGCAATTTTGAGCCATCAATCTTTCCGCAAATGCTGAACGCCTACGTGAGGCCTCACGTGGAATATGCGATCCAGGCCTGGCGTCCCTGGCGCAAGCGCGACGTCGATGCACTTGAAGCTCCACAACGTAGAGCGACCAAACTCGTTAGAGGATTGTTTCATCTCTCCTACCAACGCAGACTGCAGTCCCTGAGATTGTACAGTGGTGAATATCGACGTCAGCGAGGAGACCTAATCATGGTTTACTTAATACTGACGAACCCAACTCACCCATGTCGCAATCTGTTGCAGCTGAGCCAAAATACCAACCTGAGAGGCCATCAGCTCAAACTGGCTACGCACTACAGTCGACTTGATTGTCGACGAAACGTTTTCTCCCTCCGTGTGTCCCGTGCCTGGAATGCCCTTCCGACTCACGTTATCCTTGCCCCTACATTAACGCTTTTCAAAAAACGCCTTGATGAAACGCTTTCAAACTTGCATTACTTGATATAGTCCGTTCCACTTGGAGGACGAAATAACGCAAACCTAACCATGTGCTTAACGGCCCTCTCCGCAACGTGGCGGTGAGGATACATGCAGAAGTGTCCATGTGATTAGCCTGGATGTAGCTAAACTGGATTAACCTATCACATCTGTCAAATGAAGAAACAAACGAGTGAGCGTTGTCGTTTCCTTTTTTATTTCTCACGCACTTACTGAACTATAACAGCTCTCTATACTATTTTGCGTGTGCACATCCCATTCCCACTTCAAACTATCGTTATGCAGTAGTGCATTTAACTCGGTGGACGCTTGAAATAACGATTTACTTATTCGATGATCCTTCAAATTTTAATTTTTACTCCAACCATCCTACGGGACTTGTCAAGCACATGCTTTTTTACCCGTGATAAATCATTGTTCATTGTTCATTGTTCAGTGCGTTAATGAACTTCCTCACATCTTTTTACCAATTAAACGAATAATGCGGCTAATAGGAGTGTTATGGCTTGGCCTGTGATTTTCAATCTCTTGTTTTGCGCATCCCTTGTGGCGTGGGCTGATAAATGAAAATTTCCATTGATCTGCAAACTACTCGGATCCCAGTGGAACGGCATGCATTTATAAAAGGAACAGTGACATATCAGGCACTCCCGTTTTCAAGGCGGAAGTGAGGATGTCACCAGATTCCAGCATTGAGCATGGTTGAATAGATTGCGTAGCTTGGCGGATACTGCGGAGAACAATAAAAATTTAGATGCCGCCTTATTGTTAGTTTAGCATTAGTGTCAAGGGTCATGTATATGGAGAAGAAAGAGCTAAATGCGTGTGGATGTTGTCCACAAGTTCAGTGATAAATGAAAAGCGTGTGTTGGTTATTCGACCGAGAAATCCGACCAGCTCTTTTGCTTTACTTGTCATTCGTAGGTTTGCCTTATCTTCTTGTGTTCTCCACGTCAACTGTGTGTTTGATTTCAGAGGTGAGTCGGTGCATCTGTGGAGTTATTGTAAAATATAACATCCATTTTTAGCGCGCTATCGGTTTGCTGTATTTCTGACTCATGGAACGTTTGGTTGCATCATTTTAGATGTCACCGATTCGGTTTGCTTGTGCAGCAGCGAAGATTAACGCTTGTTGAATCTAATGATAGAAGTGCTTCACGGCTGTGCATGCATTGCTGAAGAGAAAGAAGGCATCCCAATCGCTGGACCGGATTATTTAGTGGAAGGGTTTCCAGTTAATACTGCGCTTTGTGTAGTAGGAAGGATGTACTTTTTTGGTGACCATTTTAATAGTGAAGATTAAGAGTATCATCATGCCGTCCCTACCAGAGCTGTTCTCTGAACGGTCACACCGTACGTTGACCATACCAAATGTAGACGTCACGTCTAATGTGTTCGACAAGCTAGTTGTTAAAGTAACTCACTGTGTCCAACCAACGCTGACTGAATAGATGAAAACTCTGTGTCTGGGAAGACCAGTGTATCTTCGGTATGTTGAAATCACCCACAATTATGCTTTGTTTGTGCGTCAATTCCGATACAAAATCAAAAGCTGAGGAGATACCGACACCTTCATGGCTGATGCATTTGGCGGGTTGTGGATAGATGCAGGTAAATCGAAGCTCCTGAGATGGAGAACCAGAGAAAATCAGGGAGATTTGCCAGCGGTGGATGTTTAAACCGTTCAGCTGTACCTATGTGATGGACTTACATGAAGCATCCTCCACCCTTTCTTTTATAGCGATCTATGCAAAAAAGATGTTAAAAAGGATTATTGGATTATAGTCTAATATATCAGCGGGGTACCACGTTTCGATAATGAGGATTGTCTGCAGCTCGTTTAAATGTGCAAGCTTTCTTAGGAAATACCGTTTGTTGAGAATCCATCTGGCGTTAATCAAAAGTAATGAAAACATACCACAAATGCTGGAAGCAGCGTTCGCTTCACTGTTCTGAAAGTCATTCTAATCGTGCATCATTTGGGCGGCAAATAAGTGTGGGAGCACTGGGAACGTGTCCATTGCTAATAACGTGGTGGGTAGGGGTGGTGTGTCGACCGCGATCGCCGGTATACCTTGTGAAAAGAGAGGGTTGCTATATATATATATATACATATATATATATATATATATATATATATATATATATATACTGCATTATCTCCTGGCGCAGCTCCATTATGTTAGCCCCATGAGCGCGTTCCAACAGTTTGTCTCGTAATATCCCCGTAGCCGTTTACCCGAAGTGTGAAGCCGAAGACGTAGAAAGTTTGCTCCGATGAGCCTGCTGATCATATACCCCACATGCCTGCCCAGTTTCGTTACATTCTGGATAGGCTGAAGCGAAGAAGAATACAAATGACTTCTTACGATCACATGGCTAGCACTGCAGTTGTCGCGTACTCCTTCAGTTCATGGACGATGTGATTGCGACGGAATATTTTACAAGTTGTGACAAATTGCAAAAGGTACTAACGACTAAGCACTACGCGTCGTGGTAAACCAAACGCTCGTTCAAAGAGAAATTTGGCGGAGTACAGTGTAGCTGTCACCTAACGGAATGTAAATAACAACATATGAATTGGACACAGTCACTCCAGGCCGATGATCCACATCAGACTAGGAGTCACAAACACTTCTCAAAATGGGACCATTTAAAAGATTAGGAATGCAGATGGAATCAATCTAGTACATCCAGTAACTTGTCTGCTAGCCACAAGGCTTCGTCAATCATATCACTCGACAACGAAACACATCACTTTGCTACAAAAACTGCCGTATTGCTAAATGCTACATCCTCCCCGAAGGCACTACGACAGGGCAAATAAATAGTGGCGGCGCACGAAGTTCACTCGGGTAATTCAGGTAAATAAGGAAACAAGCCAAACGTTGTTCTGCCATTTATCGACGTCCTTGCAGCTTGTTGTGAATAATTTGCAGCGGGATCAGTGCACGTTAAGCCTGAAATAGACGACTGTTACAGACAGCCAAGCATGCAGCCATTTTTGCACGCGGTGACATACATTGCTGCCGAGGTGCAAGCTACACTGATGCATGTTGTCATGCGCAAGCAACGGGATCCTGAATCATTGTTGGACGATGACAGTGGCTCGATAGCGCATGCTTACAACGCATTTACAGTGCTTACAACAGCACAGTACGCAGGCAACGCCTATGGTGAAGCGCAAGTGTCTGGCATGTCCAGTTTGGATTTAAACAGCAACTTAACTTGGTGCCCAACCATATGCTCAGCAGCGTACTACTTTTGTTCTCAATTGACGGTGACGATATCTGAATTTCCTGCCGTTTTAGTCTACTTTGAAGGGCATCGTTATGAACACTTTTTTCTTAGGGTCGTCGGACACTCGTTCGTTCCCGGTATCTGCGTTCCCGTCTGACTGCTTTGCTAAGAACTTCTCCGGACGTCCATTTTCGCTACCATAAAGGAGGCGCGTTGCAAATCATATGCAATTGCTTCCTCTAACGTAGCTGGCTAGCTATCACAAAGATGGTACGAACCGGAGCTCGTTTGTAATTCCCAGGACACTAAATGTCAAATATATGGTAGTGTACCATTTAGGTTTCTCTTAAGCGAACATCCAAAATTGGAAGGCGTTGTAAGATTCGTTCTCCACTGTAAATTCGATTGCGGGGTAACAGTTGCTTAGCACAAACAGTAGTTGTCCTACTTTCGCGGCAGTGTGTACAACGACGAAAGTGTCCTTTGTGTAGTGGCTATATGAATGCACGTGGTGTATATTCCAACCTGATGATCTCTGTATGTGACATATCTAATCTGCTAAGTATATGTAAAGGACTGACAGAAATACGCAGAATAGTTAACTTCAGATTATTCTGTTGAAATGTTGTCCCTTCTTGCTCTTTTGACACTGGCAGTTGTTCGTTGTGTAGTTCAGCCTACTGTGGTCGAAACAGTGACAGTCTTAGACGAGACCAGCAATCACTGTTCGCTTTCAACGGACCGACGAGATAGGCAATAGGAGAGCTAGTCACTGAATACCAAACAAGATGCATTTTGTAGTGTCGAAGGTGCGCAAAGTGAAACAACTGTGGTCTCGGAAAGATTTGACAGTGAAAATATTCATGGCAAGCAGCACGCCAGAAGATCCAAAAACAAAACCTCAGATAAGAGAAAGTTAATTTCTATAGTATTAAAAGTGGAAACTCAACATTCCGTGATATTTAAACTAAGTAAGGATACCAGGATTAAGTCATTTAAGAATCTTGTACCATGCATCTTGTTTTGCATAGGAATTCTTAGTTGTCTCAAAAGTATAATTTCTTTGCACATGATTGTGGTTAAAGTTAAGATTGTGCAATCACGACTGACGTTGTCTGTGTAGCCTACGAAATTGTATCAGAACCACTGTCTTGGATCTGTGTCTGCCCGTTTCATGGAAAGGTGAAGTCATTGTGCCCGGTTCAGAACTACTTCGGTCAGCCTCCGCCTGGTACATTTTGATACCTAAGTTAGCCCGGATCGCATAGTAGGATAACTGTATGTTACACCAGTTTTGGAATAACTCTGTTTCACTGCACTCAGAGGACAACATAAGCAGGCAGCTACGGAGGAGAATGACAGAGGGAACGCTTCAAAGCTTGTAGGCTGCAACCGTGTGAACCAGGCTTGACTGCCTTCCTTAATAGACCAGCATGGCACACAGTGTGTCCACCAGTGCACCTGATGTATCATGGGCAGACTGTTGCCATGCGGAGGCTTGAGAAGCAGACACTCAACGTCATCGCGCAGCTGCAGTGAGTACGTGAAAGGCTTGTCTGGTATTCAAGACAGATGCTTACGGGGTCTGAGCTGCTGCACATGACTGGATCTTTAGCAGAGTACGGCTGCAACATATGACTGTCGGAATGCTACTGACTACCTATTCGTCCACAATACGTGCGACTAAGGCGACTTTGCCGTGTAACTAGTGTGTGTGTGTGAATTCAGTGCCTATTTGATTTCTACTTTCTGTACTCTGGTTGCATCTGAATTCCTCAATAACTGATCTTGCCTACAGTTCTTTGTCTTCTACCACTTACGGATGCTCGTTAGCTACGCGCTGTTAGTGCGATACACTAAGAATACTGAATAAAGTTAGTATAAGGGATAGGTAACCTGTGGGTGATCAAAACTTGATGCCCTTAAACATCATGACAATTAACGCATTGAGTAAGGACTATTGTTTCCTTACGTCCAACTAGCCATATTGCGTAAATGACTGGGAAATATTCGCATCAACGCCGAAATGGCATTAGTTGGATACAATGTGTTATACATACGGCACGCGAACAGCAGCGGAATCTTTCCTTGAGGATGTAAATGCATGCATATGTAGCATTTGTGTCCCATGCCGTGGCGGATGTTGCATTCTTGATGCTACTTGACCGCAGTTGGGCTAAACCAACGTACACTTAAACTAGGTCTTTTGAAGCTGGCTAAAGTTCATTCCACTTTAGTTGGTTTGTTCTGCCTACATGAATAATCTTCTATTAACTGGCCACGTTGCTTACGCAAATTACGCTTGCCTTCGATAATTTGTTGCGGTTTTATCAATTTCAAGTAACTTGTGGACACTTTTCACTTATCGCGGATTAGTTGCTAACCAACTTACTTCATATGCCAATTTAGCGAAGAGTTATGCCACCGCATCTGTGTGCATAATTCCATTTATGTTATTTCATCTTGTCGTTTCGAGTGATTGGTTGTTGGCTGATATCCTGGTATGGCTGCGCTTGATCAGCATGTTGATTAGGTGCCTTCCTTTCTACTACCCAGTATCTCGTTCATACTGCCTCCAGGAAACAGTTGGTCGTTGCTGGAGGGGACGGGGTGCATGGTCCTTGTAGCCGTGCTAGACACGAAGAGCGGTTCCATGCACTCAGTGTGGAGCGGACTACGCTCCTCCTTGTGCCGCTTTGTGTGCGCTTGATTCCCCAAATAGAGCGTGCTTGTGTTTGCCTGTGAAGGAGTGTAGGCCGGCTCCGTTGATGAAATACGGCTCCTATCCACATGCCTTCCGGTCCTATTCCTTCGGGTAAACACTGGATATGGGGTGTGTGGTTGGAGCTGTGGGTGGTGCAGCGCAAGCCACCCATGGTCCCTCTGTAGGCGCAGGCGTCCTGTGGCTGACCACAGTGACAAACAAACCTGAAACTGGATGCCACCAACCATATGTAGCATTGGCCGTGTAACTCCGCGGACAAGTCACATGCATGAATTAAGCAGCATTACTTCCACTAACACATGATAATAATTCCACTGGTTTGTCAGTGCCTCCAATAGACCACATGATTTGACCGCACTGTATCAACTTCACAAGCAACTTGGAGGAGTGCATGCATGCTCTTCTAATAAACACCAAACTCTCTCAGGTGCGCACAAACCGTCGTAGCTTCGGTAGTAACCTAATTAGTTGAATAAGTCAACGAAAAAACGATTAGCGCAGCGCTGCGGAGTCGTCAAGGGTCAATGGTATATTTCGGACAAAAAGCCGAAACTTGACATGTACCGCCAGATGATCGGTTAGGGATGAACAAAATAAAGGCAAAATGGCAATAGGAAATAGTGAACAACTGCAAATTGCGAACTTGCCGATTATAGCGTTCACGTCCGTTTTATGTATCATACAAGATAATCGTCTCTGGTTTCCGGGCAAAAACGGAGATGGGTTGCTTTGCTTTTCTTTTTCTTGCTTTTGGTGTGGGTCGTTTGGATTACGTGATATGGTGTAGTATGTCCAGTGCACTGTCGACACATGCTTTGAACATGGCTAACTTGGGGGCTGAAATACCAGCTTATGAGAGGGTGTTCCACGTGTGGCAAACACGTAGCGAGAAAATGTTTCTTCGACATTCCAAACGACTGTATTGTTGTGCCAATTTGAGATGATGACCTTTCAGTTGGCTGCTGTGACTCGGCTTCAATATATGATAACAGTAATGATCTGGGTTGTTTAATCCTTGGGAAATCATGATTAGGTCACCAAGTAAACGACGATAGCGTCCACTGGAAATGCCAAGCACTCTGAGGCGCTGTTCGTTTGACAAGTGGCGCAGCCCCCTAACATTTTTGGTCGCCCGATGTTGTGGGAGCTTCAAGACCGTAAGATCCCGCTTTAGCCATAAAGGCCGTGGTTGCATTGCATGTTCTACCTGTGGGCGTATATGAGCGGGCAATATTTGACGCAAATCGACGGTTCGAAATGCCCGAAAGCTCTCGGTAAAAGCTTTACGAATTGGACCTTCTACTTCGATGCATTTTTGGACTGCACCAAGCAGCCGAGTTCTTCCGGGACCAACACACTGAGATCCTTTTCGAGAGAATAGTGTTGCAGATCCTGTTCCCCCAGCTTATATGTGTGAACTATTCGGTGTCTTACATGGAGCACTCGACATTTAGCCAAATTGAAGTAAAGGCGATTTTGAACCAACGATGCACAAATCATGTTGAGGTCGATTTGAAGCTGCACACGGCCTTCTGGAGTTCTGATCACTAATCAAACTTTGATGTCATCGGCGTATAGTAAACAGTTTGCCGCATTTTGTCTCATTATATCGTTTATGAACATCAAGAATAGACGGGCCCCAATACCGAACCCTGTGGCACTTCAATTTCGACCTGAATTGGGTCTGAAATGGATTCACGTACTCGCACCTCCAGACGCTTGTTCGAGTGAAAATTTTAGATCCACCTGAGGAGAGGGTCCTCAACGCCACATACTTGAAGTCTGACGAATAGGATACGATGGTTCAGCAGGTCAAATGCCTCATCTACATCAAGTGAGCCACATCAACGCTTCCACCAGCGTCCACAGTTTCGGTCCAGCTGTCTCGTGCTAACCATAGATTGGTTGTGCATGACCGATTCTGGCGGAAGCCGTGTTGCTGCTGAGTAATGGGACCAAAGCCGTCCAGATAAGACAGGAGTGCGTCGGCAATGATAGCCTCCAAAACTTTTGAACTGACTGGCACTGAAGTCACTGGTTAATAATTAGCTGGGTCGGAACGACTACCCCCTATGTATATGAGAATACTATTCCTTGTTTGCACATTGCAAGAACGTGCTGATCGTTAAGGAAGTGCTGAAGCAGCCGCGCCAAATGTCCAACCAAAATAGTAGCCGCCACAGCAAGCGTCTATGGGAGGAGGTCGTAAATTCTTGGACAGGCGTGCAGGCGCATGGATAGTAGATTTCTCATCATGACGTCGGCCGTACAATTTATATGAATGAGTCCCGGTGTGGAAATTATGTATTCCAAAGCTTCAGGAGACCGCGGGATGCAATGAAATGTTGGTGCATATTGTTGTTGCGGAACCTTCGACGCTTCTTTAGCAGTCCCAGTTAGATCATCCGCTGTTTGAAGAGGGGAAAGTCCACTTATCGCCTTGTGGAGGTTGTTCACGTGCTTGTACTGAAACATAAGAGTTGCAGTTGCTCCCTCGGCTAAAGCATGTTGATAAGCTACTTAGTCCTCGAGCACTAATTGGATACTGTGGTTGCGGTGGACAACATACGGCTACCAGTTACTCGAACTCGGATCGGTTTTGTGGGTATACCACACCGCGTTGCGCAGCACTATACCTTTGCGGTTGCTACTCCGTATATAAGACGTCATCTTTCTCGAACTGACAGTATTGGTTTCCGATACTTCACTAACCAGAGTGTTAAACCTACTGATGAAACATTCCCAGGCAGTAGTGGGTGCATCATCTGTTAGGCAACTGCAGTCGGTCGCTTCAAGAAGTCGGGTTATGGTGTTGTAACTGGTTACGCTTTGCGTTGTTTGTGTTCGGTCCCCGGGATATTCAGCATAGCAAGTGTACATGAAATGCAAAGTCGCATGCTCCCTGCAGCCTAGAGGAGTATCGATTATCACTCTCTCGATCACCGGTTCTTCATTAGTGAATATTCGGTCCAATATGGGTGGCTTGTTGTTTCCCCCAAACCTGTGAGCGAAGTGATGTGGCCATAAAGTGGAAAATCTGAGGCAACCTCTTGCAGGTTTGCTTTGAATTGCTCTTCTGGTGTGGCCTGAGATCCTAGAGGATGTAAGTTAAAATCGCAGGCGACAAGAGTGTGACTGCGCTTCCTGTTTATCACCTGACTTAACGCAACCACCAAGTTACCGTCCATCTCAGTTGTAGATGATGGTGGGCGGTAAACAACAACCACTAGGCCAAGTTCGTTAACGCTCAGCAGGAAGCTGCACCAAAACGGTTTCCGGATCGTGTATGGGTTCGCACTGCAGGTTGTTACGAAAGTAGCGGGCTACCCCACCACCTTTGCTGGCTCGATCATTCCAGACAACAAGCATACCTACTAGCGCGATTTCGGCCTCTGTTATCTCACAGCGCAACCACGTTTCGGTGACAGGGAAGAGGTCCCAAGCTGCTGACGGGTGTCGAAGTCTTAATTTAGCTAATTTGCTGAGTAGATCTTGGGCAGTTGTGTACATGCATGAGAGCTTTTGGGAGACCAGGAGTGTGTTAGGTGGAATGAATGAAGAAAGTGAGTTTACGCCGACCGATGTAAGGTGGGCGGCTAATCATTTTTTGGATGGCTTGCAGACTCTCGAGACGAATTAGGTAGATATACAATTAGCGGATGCCCCGAACCTCCGTGTTCGCTAGTGCACTGCTGTGTCACTCCGGATGTTATAGCTACTGTTGAAACCGACACCGAGTCAGGTTCAACATTTGATGCTTTCGTTATGAGTTGCACCTCCACTGAGTTGTCATTTGAAGGTGGTGGTGTTCCTTATGGTTTCAGCGGAATTTCTGTTGTCAACCTGCTACGGAATTTAGTCCAGTACTCTAGAAGCGTTTGTGTCGTTAGTCCTGATTGCAACACCAGTTTCAGCAGCCTGGGACCGCACCCCGTTATAGTTCGGTGATAAGCGGATCCGTGTCAACGAGGTGGTTACGACATTTTTGAGAAAACGAGCCTTACGGATCTAGTGCCTTGCTCTAGGTCATGTACATTCCCATCTTCGGAAGAGGAATCAGTAAGCTCAGGAACACCAGGAGCAATCACAATTTGCTTGTCTTCACGTTTTCTGTTCCTATATCTGTTAGTTGGATCCGCTGCACGTTCTTCCACGGAATTTCTCGTAGTATGCGCACTCCACTTGAGACGTTGCGGCGTCGATCCGCAGACAACAGAACAGCTTCTGTCTCATACACTGTTTACGTATACATCGCTGTAAATGTGGGTAATTCTTCAGGCAGGCAATTTAAAAACTTGGATGAAAGCTTTCGGCTTCGTTTGTCGGATCACAACTAAATTATGTCAACCGTTTTTTAGCGTTCTCTTATTGCAACAGCTCCGATTCTAAGCCACCAATTGAAGGGTTCAAGCAATGAACGGCTAGAACTAATCCTCTGGGCTCAAGCGAAAGCTCTAATTGGGTGCCCGGGGTGCATCGACACACAAGTAATATTGTACTAGTGTGCGAAGATATTCCTAAAGTTGTTTCCTCTAGGTTCACTTGAACACGTGGGGAATGGATGCGCCTTCACGCTACCGTAACAAGCACCTCAAATATCCGCGATGAGACTGGAGCTTAACTTGGTGTTATGGTTTGTGTGCCTCAGTTATCCACTGAGGTATGCTGGGCGGTGCTTTCTACACCTTCAGGTTGATCAATGGTTAGAGGCCAAGCAAACTCATTCTCCTGGTTCTCCCGATTGAGGTTGGAGTGAGGGTGGCTCCTTGTTCCATAAAACGGGCTCTCTGTAGTCCACTGACGAAATCCCGCTGTCTTGCACTAAGCTTTTTAACCGTAGAATTTGGTAAAGAACCCTAATCGTTCACCTGTCTAGGACTGGGCGACCTGACAGTATCCTGCCCAAGCAATACACAATGACCTTTACTTCTAATAATCTCTTGATGATCTGGTCGTCGCAGAGGATACTAAACGGCGCCCTATCTGCTGCATAGAGGAGGGCGAATAGGTGTTTGGATGCCACTGCTCAAGCCTTCCCGCTTTCTCCTTCTTCCTCTTTCGCGTTTTCATTCTTTGCACCCCATTCAAACTCTACTTTCAACCCCCGTTTACAATCCCCCAATCCTTGAACCTTCCCACCTAGCTTCAGTAATCATTTAGCTCCGTTTCAACTCAAACAAAATCGCATGGCGTCGCTCCAATCCAGTCGACAAGTCCATATTCAACCAAGCGGACAACGTCGGTTTTTCCGTTTTCCTTTGGAGCCCTCGATCCTCGTTAAGACTGACATGCCTCAAGGTGCAGACATTGCAACAGATTGGCTAACAGGTCTCTGGATCGATATTTGCTCTTTATTGGAACCCGCCTGCAAGCTTTGAGCTATGTGCTTACTCTGTGATCCCCTACATGCGACACAGGTGGCACATTCTCACTGCGCCTGTCTGGCGATGACGCAGCTTCAAATGCGGGTCAAGCTGACGTCGGCGTTGCTTTGAATCCCCGGGCTGAACAGACTTGATCGATTTGATGCCAGTCAACGGCCAGGTGTGCGCCGTTAGATTAGCTGGTTCGTTCAGTGCTACGGAGTCGCATGGGGACAACCGGTTCCTGTTTGTCTATGCGGCTTTTGACCCCACAAACTGCAGCCCTGATTCGGTGAAAGATGATTCCAAACACCAATTTAACGATCTTCTTCGTTACACAAGAAGCACAGATACTGTGGTGTGGGCTGGCCATCTAAAAGCCCAAGTCGGAATAACGTCCTCTGATGAGCTTCTTCTGGGCGGCCAACACGGTGTGGGATCCCGTGATGATAATGGTGCGCGGTTGTTATACCTGTGTGAAGGTGTTCCTCTCTTTCTCGCAAGCGGTAACTTTGGTATATCACTCGCAGAAACGTGACTTGGCGCCCATCAGCCTCGGACAAGCCACGGACGCAAGTCGATCACATCGCGATTAGTTAGTGCTGGAGAGTTTAAGTTGTCGTTTGATTTGTAGCACCAGCGTGGACTCCGATCACGTTCTTGTGTGTGCTGACCTGCGGGTACGTTTCGGCGGACGTCCGCAACGTCTCTCTGAGTTCATTGACCCCCGCCGGCTGGCGAAGCCAGGTGTTCTGAATGCGGATCAAACTACGCTGACATCTGGGCTGGGTAAGCGCTTACTGAATACCCTCGAAAAGCACTGGTCGCATATTCGTCAAATGTTACTATCATTAATTCTGCCTTCATGTGTCAAATCAAATTGCCAACCCAGACATTGGGTCTCTTCAACGTTTTTGGAAATTATGAATACTCACCGGCGTATGCCGACTGGAAGCGAATACAATGAGAATTCAAAAGCACTGGGAAAAATTGCCTGCTAGCCTGAAGAGAGACCGCGAAGCCTGGTGGTCTCATCGTGCATCGGAAATAAAATCAGCCGCTGCCGTTGGTAATCATTGTACGCTATTAAGTCTGCTACGGGAAATAGGCAGCAGCAGATCTGGTGTTAGCGAGAAAATACGTGACGAGAGTAGACATCCGATCCACAGTTTGTCCAAAAGCTTGAAACCTTTGGCCGAACACTTTGCAAGGCAGTTTGATCAAATTGAGTTATCGTTTTCCCTTTCGATAATTGATTGCCCTTCTCCATGGGCTGTCTCCTTAGATCCGCCCTCACCCGCAGAAGTCTAACGCGAGATCAGACTGTTGAAATTGCATAAGGTCGCTGGCGCAGTTAGAATTCCCCCAGCTCTCTAAGAATTCGAGGGAGCTGCTCTAGTAGAAGATTCACAAAAATTGCCAATGGAAAGTTGGGAGCAGGAAACTGTCTCGGCGGACTGGAGCCGCTCCGTCATAGTCCCAATTTACAAGGGAGGCTCACGGTCAGAACACGGCAATCATAGAGAGATCAGTCTGATCTCAGTTGCCTCCATATTACTTACCTCTGTTTTTCTCCACAGACTGACTGGCACTCGTGAATGTCACATTCGCGAAGAGCAAGCCGATTTTTGTTGAAATGGAGCCTGCATCGATTACATTTTCACTTTGCATTAATGGTTGGAGCACCGCCATGTTTATTGGTGACGCACGGTTGTCGTGTTTTTCGACATCAAAGCTGCCTTCTCTTCGGTGGATCAATGTGCTCTTTGGGACTGTCTGTTGAGATGGGTTGACGATAAAAATATAAAAATTATCAAAGCGCTGTGCGCGTATAGTTAGGGCAGAGTGAGGGCTTATGACATATTGTCATCCTCCTTCACTATCTCCAGCCGTGTGAGACAAGGTTGCCGGCTGTCAACTTTCCTCTTTAACTTCGCTATTGATCAAATCATGGAAACAGCGTTCGCTGGACACGACCTAGAAGGTGTGGAACTACCACCTGGTGAGCGACTTCTTGACTTGGAGTATGCAGGCGACATTGCCCTCATATGTGACAGCGCCCAAACATGCCAGGCTGTAGTGGACCGAT
>OX104063.1:117594738-117603777 GCA_944474145.2 Dicrocoelium dendriticum | reverse complement strand
TCCAGTACCATCGCAATGAGGCTGGACCTTACCGTGGTGCGATGGTTTGCGTGCCTCAGAGATCCATTGAGCTATGCTGGGTGGTGCTTTTTTTGCACCTTTAGAGCCACTCATACCAGATTGGTCAATGGTTAGAGGCCAGACAAACTCAGCCTCCTGGTCCTCCAGGTTGGGGGTTGGAATGGGGGTGGCTCCTCATTTCATAAAACGGGCTCTGTAGTCCAGTGCCAAAACCCGCTGCCTTGCGGTAAGGTTTTTGAACCAAAGGCTTTGGTTGAGAACCCTAATCGTTCTCCTGTCTAGGCCTGGGCAACCTGACAGTATTCTGCCCACGCAATACAATGAACCTTTCCTACAACAATTTCTTGATGCTCTGGCCGTCGCAGAGGATAATAAACGGCGCCCTATCTGCTGCATCGAGCAGGGTGGATAGGGGTTTGGATGCTACTGCTCAGGCCTTCCCGTCTTCTTATACCCCTTCTTGCGCTTCTGCATCCTTATTGTCCCGCTCCAACTTTACTTATATCCCCCCCATTTTCAATCCCCCAATTCTTGGCCCTCCCCCAGCTTACTTCAATAGTCGCTTGTCTTCTAATTTCAAATCACACACAATCGCAGGGCCTCGCTCCAATCCAGTCGATAAGTCCATGTTCAACCAAGCGGACAACGTCAGTTCATCCGTTTCCCTTTGGAGTCCTCGTGTCTCGCTAAGATTGGCATGCCTCAACGTGCGCACTTTGCTGCAGATTGGCCAACAGGCAGCACTTGCCCGCACACTAGAGACCCTATCGATCGATATTTGCTGTTTATCAGAAACCCGCCTGCAAGATTCGAGCTCCGTGCTTACCCTGAGATCCCCCACATGCGACACTGGCGGCACATTCTCATTGCGCCTATCTGGCGATGATGCAGCTTCAAATGCCGGTCAAGCCGGCGTCGGCATTGTTTTGAGTCCCCGGGCTGAAGCTGCCCTGCTTGATTGGATCCCAGTAAACAGTAGGATGTGCGCCGTTAGATTAGCTGGCTCGTTCCGTGCTTCGAAGTCGCGCGGGGACAAACGGTGCCTGTTTGTCATTGCGGCCTACGCCCCTACAAACTGTAGCACTGATTCGGTAAAAGATGATTTCTACCAGCAACTTCACGAGCTCCTTCGTTACAGAAGAAGCACGGATACTGTGGTGCTGGCTGGCGATCTAAACGCCCAAGTCGGAAAATTGTCCTCTGATGAGCTTCATCTGGGCGGCCAACATGGTGTAGGCTCCCGTAATGATAATGGTGAGCGATTGCTCCAGCTGTGTGAAGATGCTCGCCTGTTTCTCGCGAGCACTAATTTTCGACACAGCACCCGCAGAAGTGTGACTTGGCGGCCACCAGCCTCGGGCCAGTCATGGACGCAAATCGATCATATCGCGATCAGTTACCGCTGGAGAGGCTGTGTCCAAAACTGTCGCTCGATTTGGAGCACGAGCGTGGACTCTGACCACGCACTTGTATGTGCCGACCTCCTGGTGCGTTTCGGTGGACGTCCGCGACGTCGATGTGAACGGATTGACACTAGCCAGCTGGCGAAGCCAGATGTTCTGAATGTGTACCAAGATGCGCTGACATCTGGGCTGAGTAAGCGCCCACTAAACACCGTTGAAGATCACTGGTCGCACACTCGTCAAGCGTTGCTATTAGCAGGCATGTCTTCATGTGGCAAAACAAATTGCAAAACCGGACATTGGGTCTCTACACAGTCTCTGGAACTTATGGATGCTCGCCGACGTATTCCGGCTGGAAGCGAATACAATGAATCTCGCAAAAATCTCAGGGCGAAACTACGTGCTAGCCTAAAGAAGGACCGCGAAACCTGGTGGTCTCATCGTGCATCTGAGATGGAAACAGCCGCTGCCATTGGTAATCATCGTAAGTTATACCGTCTGATACGGGCAACAGGCAGCAGGAGACCTGGTGTTAGCGAGACCATACGCGACGAGAGTGGGCAGATGATCCACAGCCTGTCAAAACGCTTGGAGCGTTGGGCTGAACACTTTGCTATGCAATTTAACCAACCTGAGTTATCACTTTCTTCGGGCATTGAGCGCCCTTCTCCTTGGGCCGTCTCCTTGGATCCGCCCTCACGCGCAGAAGTCGAACGTGAGATCAGGCTGTTGAAATTGCATAAGGCCGCAGGAGCAGATACTATTCCTCCAGCCCTCTTCAAGTTCGGTGGACCTGCTCTAATAGGTGATCTACACGAGTTGCTAGTAAAACTTTGGGAGCAGGAGACAGTCCCGACAGACTGGAACCGCTCCGTCATTGTCCCAATTTTCAAGGGAGGCTCCCGTTTGGTATGTGGCAATCATAGAGGGATCAGTCTGATTTCGATTGCCTCTAAATTGCTTGTCTCTCTCATTCTCCACAGACTGACCGGCACTCGTGTAAGCCAGATTCGTGAAGAGCAAGCCGGATTTCGTCGAGGTCGGGGCTGCATCGACCACATCTTCACATTGCGTCAAGTGTTGGAGCACCGCCATGTTTATTGGCGACCCACCGTTGTCGTGTTTCTTGACATAAAAGGTGCCTTCGACTCAGTCGATCGATGTGCCCTTTGGAACTGTCTGTTGAGGAAAGGTGTGCCTGATAAATATGTAAACATTATCAAAGCGCTGTACGCACATAGTTCGGGCAGGGTGAGGGTTTATGGCAAACTCTCGCCACCCTTCAGTATCACCAGCGGTGTGAGACAAGGATGCCCGCTGTCACTTTTCCTCTTCAACTTCGCTATTGATGAAGTCATGGAAACAGCGTTCGCTGGACACGACCTAGAAGGTGTGGAGCTACTCCCTAGTGAGCGACTTCTTGACTTGGAGTATGCAGACGATATCGCCCTAATCTGTGACAGCTCCCAAACATGCCAAACAGCACTGAACCGATTAGCACTGGCTGTCAATCGTTTTAGGCTATGCTTTGCTCCATCGAAATGCAAAGTACTTCTCCAAGATTGGCAGGGACCCAACCCTGCGCTAACGCTTGGTGGTGATCTGCTAGAAGTCGTTCAGGAATTTAAGTACTTGGGCAGCTATATTAGCAGCCGTGGGATTGAAGATGAGGTTACGAACGGTATAGCAAATGCTCGAGGTGCTTTTGCCAATCTCCGCCACCTGTGGTGCTGACGCGACATTACTCTCGCCCTGAAGGGCAGAGTTTACAACGCAGCCGTCCGTTCAACTCTCCTATATGGCTGTGAAACCTGGCCCATCAGGTCGACAGACATGAAGAGACTCGTCACGTTCGATCATCGCTGCCTTCGCAGCTTAGCTCATGTTTGGTGGGAACACCTCTTGAGCAATGAGCGTGTTTGGCGTCGCGTATTTGGTGCAGGAAGAGCGAGTGAATCGCTCAGCACGATTATATCACGCACCAGGCTCCGATGGCTGGGCCACGTGTTGCGCATGCCAGCACACCGACTCCCACGACGTGCATTGTTTGCGCGTTGTGGGTGCGGTTGGAAGAGGAGGAGGGGAGGCCAAGTGATGACTTGGTCGAGAGAAATGAAAACCCTCACTTCGAAGTTGGCGTCGGTTGGTGCATCCCGACTGCCTGGTTGGGGTCCTAAGGACGGTGAACACGTTTGGTTGGACACACTTGCTGATATGGCTAGGAGCCGGCCCCAATGGCGTGTGTGTTGTGAGTTCCTTTGTCCATCCCCCTCCTGTTTAACATCCCCCTCCAATCACGATCTCAATCATTAAGCATAATATGACTTTCTTTTACGGCAGCCAGCTGTTAGCTCTCCGGGACCATGTCCATCCGTTACTGGGGACTCAGCGGGAGTGCCACTGTTTGTTTGTTTTCTTCTTTTCTTGCCTTTTTTATTGCGGCACAATAGCTGAGGTGTTTTCCACCTCCAGCTAACGTGTAATGATGATGATGATGCACCTTCAAAGCCACTCATACCAGATTGGTCAGTGGTTCGAAACCAGACAAACTCAGCCTCCTGGTCCTCCAAGTTGGAGGTTGGAATGAGCGTGGCTCCTTATTCCTTAAAACAGACTCTTTGTAGCCCAACGCCAAACTCGCTGCGTTGTGATCAGGTTTTTGAACCAGAGGCTTTGGTTGAGAACCCTGATCGTTCTCCTGTCTAGGCCTGGGTAACTTGGCAGTATCCTGCCCACACAACACTATGGATCTTTCGTTAAGCAATTTCCTGATGCTCTAACCACCGCAGACGATAATCAACGGTGCGCTATCTGCTGTATCGAGAGGGGTGGATAGGGGTTTGGATGCTACTGCTCAAGCTTTCCCACTTTCTTACCCCCCTCTTACGCTTTTTCACCTTTGTCGTCCCGTCCCAACTACACTTTTGACCCCGTTTTCAGCCGCCCAATTCTTGGCCCTCCCCCAACTTGCTTTGATAGGCTTTTACCTTCTAGTTTCAGCTCACAAGTGAACGCGGAGCGTCATTCTTGCCCTGTCGACAAGCCTATGTCCAAGAAAGCGGTCAAGCCCAATTCATCAACTTCCATTTGAAGTCCTCGATACTTCTTCAACTTGGCATTGCATCAATGTACGCACATTGCTGCAGATCGTCCGACAGGCAGCACTTGCCCGAACATTAGAGACCCTCTCGATCGATACCTACTGCTTATCGGAGATCCGCCTGCAAGTCTCGAGCTCTGTGGCTCGTTCAAAGCTCCTAACTTGCGCGAGACTAACAAATGTCTGTTCGTCATCACTGCCTATGCACCCACAAACTGTAGCGATGATTCGGTAAAAGACTACTTCTACCACCAGATGAACGAGCTCCTTCGCCATAGAAGAAGCTCGGACACTGTAGTGCTGGCTAGGGATCTGAACGCTCAAGTTGGGAAATTATTCACTGATGAACTGCATCTGGGCGGCCAACATGGTGTATGCTCCCGTAATACTAACCGTGAGCGGTTACTTCATTTGTGCGAAGATGCTCGTTTATTTCTTGCAAGCATTAATTTCCGATACAACACCCGCCGGAGGGTGACTTGGCACCCACCAGCCTTGAACCAGCTATGGACCCAGATCGATCACATTGCGATAAGTTACCGCTGGTGAGGCTGCGTCCAAAACTGTCGCTCGATTTGGAGCATATGTGTGGGCACCGACCATGCACTTGTATATGCTGACCTGCGGATGCGTTTTGGTGGACGCCCACGACGACGCTGTGAGCGCATTGACACCAGCCAACTGACAAAGCCAGCTGTACTGAATGCCTATCAAAATACGCTGACATGCGAGTTGAGCAAGCGCTCACTGGATAAAATTGAAGGTCACTGGTCGCATGTTCACCAGATATTACTGGCAGCAGGCAACTTCTCATGTGGTAAGTCTAATAGCCAACATGGACATTGGGTCTCTTCGCAATCTCTGGAACTTATCGATGCTCGCCGACATATTCTGGCTGGAAGCGAACACAATGAGACTCGCAAAGTGCTCCGGGCAAAACTCTGTGCTAGCCTGAAGAGACTGCGAATCCCGGTGGTCTAATCATACATCAGAGATGGAAGTGGCCGCTGGTCTTGGTAACCATCTTGTTATTCCTTCTGATACGGGAAACGGGCAGCAGGAGACTTGGTGTTAGTGCAACTATACGTGACGTGAGTGGAGTCTATCCACAACTTGTCAAAACGCTTGGAGCGTTGGGCTGAGCACTTTGAAAGGCAATTTATTCGGTCGGAATTGTTAGATTTCTCGCCGGCCACCGATCGCCCCGCTCCGTGGACTGTCTCTTTGGATCCACCCTCGCTCAGAAGTCGAACGTGAGCTCGATCTGTTGAAGTTAAATAAAGAAGTGAGACCAGCTGATCTTCCGCCAGCCCTCTTCAAATTCGGGGGACCTGCTCTTGTGGATGATTTATTATTTATTATTTATACACGAGTTACTAGTCAGACTGTGGGAGCAGGAAACTGTCCCAGCCTACTGGACCCGCTTCGTCAAAGTCCCAATTTTCAAGGGAGGCTCACGATCCGAATGAGGCACCCATAGAGGAATCAGCCTGATCTCCATCGCCTCCAACTCGCTTGCATTTGTCATTCTTCACAAACTGAATGACACTCCTGAAAGCTAGATTCGTAAATAGCAAGCCGGATTTCGTCGAGGCCGTGGCTGCATTGACCACATCTTCACTTTGCGTCAGTCGTTGGAGAACCGTCACCTATAATGGCGGCCCACCGTTGTGTTTCTCGATATCAAAGGCGCACTCGATTCGGTGGGTAGACGTGCCATTTGGAACTGTTTATTCAGGAAACGTGTAGCTGAGAAGTATGTAAATATTATCGTAGCATTATACGCGCTTAGTTCGGGCAGAGTGAAGGCTTACGGCCAGCTGTCATTACCTTTCAGTATCTCCAGCGGTGTGAGACAATGATGCCCGCTGTCATCTTTCCTCTTCAACTTCGCTATTGACGAAGTCATGGAGATTGCATTCACAGGACACGACTTAGAAGGTGTGGACCTGTTCCCAGGAGAACGACTTCTTGCCTTGGAGTATGCTGACGACATTGCCCTAATCTGTGACAGCACCCAGAAGTGACAAGCGGCACTGGACAGATTAGCACTAGCTGTCGGCCGATTCGGGCTTTGCTTTGCACCATCGAAGTGCAAAGCTTTCCTTAAGGATTGGCCTGGACCGCTTCCTGCGCTGACCCTTGGTGGGGATCAGCTAGAAGTCGTTTAAAAATTCAACTACCTGGGAAGTTGGAGTAGCGTGGGATTGAAGATGAAATCACGAAGCGTATAGCAAAAGCTCGGAGTGGTTTTGCTAGTCTTCGCCACTTATGGCGCCGGCGCGACGTCACTCTCGCCCTGAAGAGTAGAATGTACAATGCAGCGGTACGTTCGACCTTACTGTATGGTTGCGAAACCTGCCCGCTTAGATCAGCGGACATAAAGAGTCTAGTTACGTTCGGCCATCGGTGCCTTCGCAGTTTAGCTCACATCTGGTGGGAACACTGCGTGAGCAACGACCGTGTTCGCTGCCTTGTTTACGGCACAGGCAAAGGAATTGAACCTCTCAGCACCGTTATTTCACGCACCAGGCTCCGATGGCTCGACACCGTGTTACGCATGCCAGCCCACGGACTTCCGCGACATGCGTTGTTTGCTTGCCGGGCGGTGTGGATGGAAGAAGAGGAGAGGTGGCCAAGCGATGAATTGGTCGAGAGAAATGAATGCTCTCACTTCGAAGCTGGCCTTGGTTGTAGCTTCACGGTGTCCTGATTGGAGTCCCAAAGACGATGAACACATTTGGTTAGGTACACTTGTTGATATGGCTAGGAGCCGACCTCAGTGGCGTTCGTTCTGTTTTTTTGTCCCACCCCATCCCTCTTAGCCTCCCGCTCCAAGCACGATCTCACTATTTAGCCTTAAATAATTTTGCATAGTAAATTTCTTTTTGCTGCATAGTAGCCGGCAGGTAGCTTACCGGAACTATGGCCATCCATTGCTGGTACCTCAGCTGGCTTGAATCTGTTGCATTTTCCCCGTTTTTCCTTTATGTATATCGGCACAGTAGCTGAGGTGTTTCCCACCTCTAGCTAACGTGTATAACGAATGAATGACCCTGGGGTTTCTGTGGCCATTCAGCATGCCCTGGACAGACTCTGGGACTGGTCTACCTTGTGACTACTGCCCATTAATCTGGCTAAGTGTTCCGCTCTTCCTATAAGATCAGCTTTCCCACCTTTCGAGGTACGTGCTCGGTTTTGTCGAACTCCCCCTTGTCTCTAACGAAGTAGACCTAGGCGTCGTCCATTCCTCGTCTTTGCATTCTAGTGACACCTGGAAGAAAGCCGCAAGTATGGGTTTCAGAATATTATGGTTAATACGCGGTTCTTTCGGAGTCTTAACTGCGGGCATCTTTGTGAAGTTGTTCTCAGTTTTCGTTCGGTTCCATCTGAATTATTGCTTCCAGGCTTACCCGCCTTGCTTCGTTGGGGGGCAAAATGGAGCTCGAAAGTGTTTAGAGAGTAGGTACCAAGTTGGTCGAGGGGTTACGGGGGCAAACATACCGCGAGCGTCTACTTAGCTTGGGTATGTATACAATGCACTATTGACGCCTTCGAAGTGACCTAATCCTTACCGAATTTTAACTGGGAAGGTTGGACAGACTTGAGCTAGGTTGCCTTGTCTTCGTGGTCATCTCATGAAGCAACACAAGCCGCGTTCCGACCGTAACAGAGCGGAAACTGGATTATCGCGTAGAGTAATGGAGCGCTGGAACTCGCTTCCAGTAAGTGTAGTCAGTGAACCTACGGTTAGGATTTTCGGGCGTCAGTTAGACGCTCTTGGGTGGCAACACGAAACCTTCCTCTTCCCATGCCCATATCCATCTCCCAACTTTGAGTTCATTTTCTGTGATCCCCCTCACTCTTTGGTATTCTCCTTCATTTAACTGACTTTCCTCTTTATCTTGCATTTTCTTTCTACCTTCTTACTTCACCTGACCTGCACGGCGGGGACTGTTAGTGCATGGAACGTGGGCAGTAATTCGTTGACCAGTGTGTAGTTCAGGTCTTTCATTTTAGACCCATCAAGACCTCGTAGCACCTTATCATTTCCTGGCTCAACGATCCTATCGTTCCAGCCCCATCTGGATCTGTATCGGAACACCGGCTTGAGGCCCTCGGTCTTCAGCTACAACTACTTTTCCTTAACATCTTGACCTAAATTACCATTTTCCATTCCTATTTTCTTGATTTCCAGTGTTTATTTTACGTTGTGCTTTTTCGATTAATTTTCTCTTTCCGTTTTCTTTTATTACTATTTCACGTGACCGGTGTAACGCTAACTCATTTTCTTTCCTATCTTAACTATAACCGTACCCTTTGTGCTATCTCTTCTGTCCGGCGTTCCGAGCTCTTCCGTGTCCAACTAGTATGACGGACCACAATAGACCCTTCAAGCTGCAACACAAAATAAATGCTTGCAAAATGAATGCTCAACCGCCTATTAAGAGGCCGATGTAAAGGCAGCAGTTAAGGAAGCACGGGAGAGGGAAGGAAAACTGCGGAGAGGAATAG
>OX104063.1:117517238-117592238 GCA_944474145.2 Dicrocoelium dendriticum | reverse complement strand
GTTTTAACTGCCACGCGTCATAATCAGCCATTACCCAGCAGATAACTCTGCACCAAACACGCTTTAAACAGACAATCCGATTAGGAGACGACAGCAGACGCGCCACTGGTGTCGGTTGCGAGCCATGTCCTGTAAAGTCTCGAGCCAAGCACAAGGTGAGTCACGTGGACTCCAGCCCGGAAGGCGAGACGGACCAACGGCACCCAGTTTGGTCGTCAGTGACTTCATTTCCCGCTGCCAAGTCAACTTCTGTCCACCTCGAGTCTTGCGCCGTCCTACACCTGGTAGACTGAACCAGGCCCTCCTAGGTAAGCGGTGACCAGGCATGCGTAGCACGTGCCCGAGCCAACGTAACTTATTCAGTGCTATCTGTTGTTCTAGGGAGCTAGCATGATTATCACCACCTAGTACTCGCCTACGCACATCAACGTCGCGGACACGCTGGTGCCATCCGACACCAGCAATGCTTCGCAAACAACGATGATCAAAGACTTGAAGGCGCCTCAGATCTTCAGACCGAAGGGGCCAAGTTTCACTACCATAGAGCAGAACGGCCCTCACTGTGGCCTTGTATACACGGCCTTTCAGACGGAGGGAAACTCCCTTCTGTCGCCAAAGATGACGCAGGTTCAAGAAGGCAGCTCTGGCCTTTGCAATGCGTGATCTCACGTCAGTTTCTATGCGCCCATCATTGCTGATGCAGCTGCCAAGATAAGTGAATTGATCAACCACATCGAGTTCCTCGTTAGCAAGCGTCAAGGGGTCATCGAGTGGCTGGTGGTCCTGCAGCATCACTTTGCACTTTGCGTTGTCGTTCCCATTATACACGTTAGCTGCAGGTGGAAAACACGTCAGCTATTGTGCCGCTAAACAAAAGGCAAGAAGAGGAACAAATAGCTGTGGCACGCCGGCTGAGTCCTCAGCAACGGCTGGATATCGTTCCGGAGAGCTAACAGTCGGCTATCGTGCCGCAAAAAGTTATATTATCCTTAACGAATGAGATCGTGATTGGAGAGAAGTCTAAGTAAGAGGAAGATGGACAAATGAACTCACAACACAAACGCCATTGGAGCCGACTCCTAGCCATATCAGCAACTGTGTTCAATTAGACGTATTCCTCGTCCTTACATCAGCGGACATAAAGGGGCTAGTTACGTTCGGCCATCGGTGTCTTCGCAATTCAGCTCACATCTGGTAGTAACATCGAGTAAGCAAAGAGCGTGATCGATGCCCTGTTTACGGCACCTGAAAATGAAATGAACCGCTCAGCACCGTTATTTCACGCACCAGGCTCCGTTGGCTCTGCCACGTGTTACGCATGCCAGCCCACCGACTCCCGCGACATGCGGAGGGGTGGCCAAGCGATGACTTAATCGAGAGGAATGAAGGTCCTCACTTCGAAGCTGGCCTCAGTCAGAGCGTCTCGGCTCCCTGGTTGGGGTCCGAAAGGCGATTAACACGTTTGGCTGGATACACTTGTTGATATATCTAGGAGCCGAGCTTAGTGGCGTTCATGTTGTGAGTTTTTTGTCACACCCCATCCCCCTTAGCCTCCCCCTCCACACACGATCTCACTATTTAGCCTCAAATAGTTTTGCATAGTAAATTTCTTTTTGCTGCATAGTAGCCGGCAGGTAGCTTTCTGTAACTATGCCCATGCGTTACCGGTACCTCAGCTGGCTTGCACTTGTTACATTTTATTCTCTTTTTTCTTTTATGTATTGCGGCACAGTAGCTGAGGTGTTTCCCACCTCTAGCTAACGTGTGTAATGGTGATGATGATGATGATCGTCCTTAGGATCCCAGCCAGGCAGTCGGGATATACCAACCGACGTTAAGTTCGGGGTGAGGATTTTCATTTCTCTCGACCAATTCATAGCTTGGCCTCCTCTCCTGTTCCAACCGCACCCAGGCGCGCGAACAATGCACGTCGCGGAAGTCGGTGTGCTGGCATGCGCAACACGTGGCCCAACCTTCGGAGCTTGGTGCGTGATATAATGGTGCTGAGCGGTTCACTAGCTCTTCCTTCACGAAATACGCGACGCCGAACACGCTCATTGCTCACGCCGGTGGCCGAGTGGTCTGCACGTTTGCTTTGCAACCATAAGGTCACCGGTTCGAATCTGCGTAGGGGTGGGCGTCCTCGCGGTATACTCAGCCCGCGCGCGACTGGTGGTGGTCGCGCGGCAGCGAAGCGCCATTACGGCGTATAAGCTGACACCTTTCTTTCTTCCTTTCATTGCTCACGCGGTGCTCCCACCAGACATGGGCTAAACTGCGAATGCAGCGATGATTGAACGTAGCTAGCCTCTTAATGTGCACTGATCTAAGCGGGCAGGTTTCCTAACCGTACAGTATGGTCGAAAGTATTGCTGCATTATAAAGTCTACCCTTTAGGGCGAGAGTGATGTCACGTCTGCGCCACATGTGGCTGTGATTGGCAAAAGCACCTCGAGCGTTTGCTATACGGTTCGTAATCTCAACTTCGATCCCACGTGTGCTAATATAGCTGCCCAGGTAGTTGAATTTTTGAACTACTTCAAGCTGATCCCCACCAAGGGTCAGCGCTGGGTGGGCCCCTGCCAATCGTGGAGAACTTTGCGCTTCGATGGAGCAAGGCATAGCCCAAAACGATTGACAGCCAGTGCTAATCGGTCCATTGTAGCATGGCACGTTTAGACGCTGTCACATGAATTTAATGTCGTCAGCATACTCCAAGTCAAGAAGTCACTCACCAGGAATCAGCTCCACACATTCTAGGTCGTGTTTAGCGAAAGCTGTTTCCATGACTTCATCATTAGCGAAGTTAAAGAGGAAAGTTGACAGCGGGCAACCAAGTCTCACACCGCTGGAGATATTGAAGGGCGGCGACAGTTTGCCATAAAACTCGCACTCTGCCCGAACTATGCGCGTACAGCACTTTGATAATGTTTACATATTTATCGGACGCAACTTTCCTCAGCAGACAGTGCCAAAGAGCGCATCGATCCACCGAATCGAAGGCACCTTTGATATCGAGAAAAACGACAACGGTAGGCCGCCAATAAACTTGGCGGTTCTTCAAAAATTGACGCAAGTGAAGATGTGATCGATATAGCCTCGATTTCGACGAAACCCGGCTTGCTCTTCACGGATCTGGCCTTCACTAGTGCCGGTCAGTTTGTGCAGGATGACAGAGGCAAGCAATTTGGAGGCGATGGAAATCATACTGACTCCTCTATAATTGCCGCATTCCTAACGGGAACCTCCCTTGACAATTAGGACTATGATGGAGCGGCTCCAGTCGGTTGGGACAGCTTCCTGCTCCCAAGGTTACATTAGCGACTCATGTAAATCATCCACTAGTGCAGCTCCCTCGAATTCGTAAACAGCTGTGGAAATTCTCTCTGCACCAGCGGTCTTATGCAATTTCAACCGTCTAATCTCGCGTTGAACTTCTGCGCGTGAGGGCCCATGGAGAAGAGCACTCGATACCCGAAAGAAAAAGCGATAACTCTGGTTGGTTAAACTGCCTTGCAGTGTTCGGCCCAACGTTCCAAGCTTGTTGACAAACAGTGGATCGCCTATCCACTCTCGTCACGTATTGTCTCGCTAATACCAGGTCTCTCCTGCTGCCTATTTCCCGTATGATGGAATAACTTACGATGATTACCAACGGCAGCGGCTGTTTCCATTTCCGATGCAGATGAGACTACCAGGCTTCGCGGTCTCTCTTCAGGCTAGCACGTAGTTTTGACCTGAGGTTTTTGCGAGTTCCATTGTATTCGCTTCCAGCCAGAATGTGCCAGCGAGCATCGATAACTTCCAGAGCCTTTGTAGAGACCCAATGTTTAGGTTGGCGATTTGATTTGCCACATGAAGACATGCTTGCTGATAGTAACGTTTGACGAATATGCGAGCAGTGATCTTCGACGCTGTTCAGTGGACGCTTACTCAGCCCAGATGTCAGCGTAGTTTGATACGCACTCAGAACACCTGGCTTCGCCAGCTGGCTGGTGTCAATTTGCTCAGAACGACGTTGCGGATGTCCGCCGAAACGCACCCGTGGATCGGCACACACGAGAGCGTGATTGGAGTCCACGCTGGTGCTCCAAATCGAGCGACAGTTTTGGACACAGCTTCTCCAGCGATAGCTAATTGCGATGTGATCGACTTGCGTCCATGGCTGGTCCGAGGCTGGTGGGCGCCAATTCACTCTTCTGTGGGTGTTTTGTCGAAAGTTAGTGCTTCCGAGGAAGTCACGAACACCTTCACATAGGTGTAGCAGCCGCTCATTGCTAACATTACGGGAACCTACACCATGTTGACCGCCTAGATGAAGCTCATCAGAGGACAATTTTCTGACTTGGCCGTTTAGATCACCAGCAAGCATCATAGTATCCGTGCTTCTATAACGAATAAGATCGTTAACTTGGTGATAGAAATCATCTTTCACCGAATCAGAGCTGCAGTTTGTGGGGGCGTAAGCCGCAATGACAAACAGGTACTGTTTGTCCCCGCGCGACTTCAAAGCCTGGAACGAGCCTGCCAACCTAACGGCGCACATCCGGCTGTTGACAGAGATCCAGCCGATCATGGCAGCTTCAGCCCGGGGACTCAAAACGATGCCGACGCCAGCTTGACCTGCATTTGTAGCTGAGTCATCGCCAGACAGGCGCAGTGAGAATGTGCCACCAGTGTCGCATGTGGGGGATCGCAAAGTACGCACGGAGCTCGTATCTTGCAGGCGGGTTTCCGACAAACAGCCAATATCGATCGAGAGGGTCTCGAGTGTTCGGGCAAGTGCTGCCTGTTGGCCAATCTGTAGCAAAGTGCGCACCTTGAGGCGTGCCAGTCTTAGCGAGGATCCTGGACTCCAAAGGGAAACGGATGAACTGACGTTGTCCGCTTGGTTGAACCTAGACTTTTCGACTGGATTGGAGCGACCCCCTGCGATTGTGTGAGTTAAAACTAAAAAACAGGCGACTATTCAGGCAAGTGGGGGAGGACCAAGAATTGGGGGCCTGAAACGGGGGGATGAAAGTGAAGTTAGAACGGGACGTTAAGGATGAAAAAGCGCAAGTGGGGGAATAAGAAGACGAGAAGGCCTGAGCAGTAGCATCCAAATCCCTGTCCACCCTGCTCGATACAGCAGATCGGGCGCCATTTATTATCCTCAGCGACGGCCAGAGCATCGAGAGATAGTTCTCGTTCCTACTTGCGGTGGTTTGCTTACTGTGCCGTAACTGCACTTGAGGGTGAACTTCGCCTCCCTTTTTCAGGCTTTGGACCTACCCTTACTCCCACAGTAACCTTTGCGCACTACACCGGCACAGCGCGGAATGCTGGTACAGAACATGTGGGCATTGCTTGGTTCACCGCGATGACTCACGGACACCGTCGGAAGACAAATCGATTCGCCGAAACCTATCCCGGATCAACGACGCTTTCAGAATGGAACATCTGTGGGATCCTTCAGTTGTTCCTGTCCCACTTGAACTTGAACTCGTATAGCCTAACAAGACGGTTTAGGTGCAACTGTACTCATCAACTTAAGTAGTTTCTTTTTCGTTGACGTACTGTGAGACGGTCTGTCTCGGGTTAAGGAACGTCCCTATCGGCACTGTATTAGATCCGAGCGTGAATTTGTAGTGATCCATAGGGTAAGGAGATCATTGAACCTCTAGTAGACCGCCATTGTTGTTTCATCTTTTCTTTACCTTCCCGCTTCGTTTACAGTCATCGCCCGTGCGAGTCCTCACCATTCCTGCAGCTCAGCCTCGATCCTCTCGGCAGCTGTGACAACGGCATCCAGCTCGCCACGAAGGGTCGGCCAGTCGCACGTTGGCTACAACCTGGTCTCTTACTAGGTGGTTGTGATATAAACATGTAACGGCCTACTAGGTTTTTGTTTTGTATCGCAGCCCCGGTGTTCTCTCACGATCTATGTACCCATTGGACCAGCGGAAGCCCACGGAATCTTCGACCGGACGCATATCACAATAAGATCGCTGAGCCTCGGTTAAGCAGCTATTGTTTTTCCTTTGCTGTTTACCAGCCCCTTATGCTTACAACCATCACTTATGCTCGTTCTCATTATCCATTTAGCTTAGGCTCCATCTCTTCGACAGATATGACAATAGCTTGCTAAAGATACGTTCAATCACTTCCCTAATAGCAAATTTGTATCTTTATCAAAAACACTTTTCAATAAACTCAAACTGCGAAACTGCTCGACAGCGACGCTGGCCTCAACTGTCTTCCGTTTTCACGGAAAAGACCTATCTTCGGTCACCCGTACTGTAATGGTGTTTGCAATACAACACAATGACCTCACCTTCAAACAATTTCCTGATGCTCTAGCCGTCGCAAAGGATATGCAACGGCCCCCTATCTGCTGCATCGAGGAGAGTGCTTAAGGGTGAGGATACTTCTGCTCAGACCTTCCCGTATTTTTCCCTCTTATGCTTTCTCATCCTTATCGTCTTCCAAACTTGCTTTTCTCCCACTGTTTTCAACCCCCAAATTCCGTAAACGGACTCTTCCATTCATTTAATTCTATTGGTATCGGTTGCCGATTCTGTCATTGCTTTGTGTTGGGTTTTCCATCCCTTATTTTCTTTCCTGATTGTGATTATCTAGTCATTTTAAATCCAATTTACTGATATTGCTTTTTGAACGGTTTTATTCTCCGACTATGGTAATCGGTTAGCCACTACGATGATAGACTTCAGTAATGATACTTGAGATTCCTCATCATATCAAAATTCCCTACTCATGAGACTTCAGTAAGTTTTGGCAGGTTTGCACTTGCGGCTGTCCGTAACATGTTTGCAATATTTACGTGCACTTATTACCCTAAATGGACTGTTTTTTCATTCCTATGCTTCCCATATCCATATTTGTCCACATCTTTGTTGTTACTTTTTTACTCAGTGAGCACTAGCGTCCTTTGCTTCTCTATGCATATCTTTTCGCCCCATCACATATGTGATCCATTATGCTCACTTGATATCCACACTATATTTCGTTCCCACATCAGGATTAGTGTTTACTGGTGCTTTGCTTTTTCAATGGGTTGGCATTTGCAATGACACCCGGTCTCTAAGTGGTCTTACTTTGTTTTGGGTGTTTGCCTCCCCAGAGACTTTTTACTGGAGGGAGCACGCGATCGACTTAGCTTCTACTTATGTTATCGCCTTACTTGGTGACGATCCACAAGGTATGTAACTCATTATGGGTCGTTTGGCGGTTGAAGCATACAAATATCGCATGTTCTTCGCTCCATCGAAATATAAAGTATTGCTTTAGGATTGGTCAACACCTGTTCCTATGCTCATTCTTGAAGGTGTACAACTTGAACAGGTAGCTAGTTTCGTCTTCCTTGAGGGCTATGTTTCCGATGGAGGCACTAATAACAAGAAGTTTCTCTTCGCATCGCTAAAACCAGATCAACATTTGTCAGAGGTACTTGTGGCGTCGTCGCGACGTCTCATTCTCGCCAAAAGACCGTATTTACGGTGCATCTGTTCCTTCAGTATTGTAGTATAGGAGCGAATCTTGGCCGATTCGCGTTTAAGACATGCGTCCTCTTTCTGCTTTTAGCGACGGTTGTTTAAGGAGCATCGCCCGTGTATGGTGGCAACATCGAGTTCACAGTGATGGCGTTCGACGTCGCGTCTTGGGGAATGCGAGTATTCCTTTCAACAAACTGGTTTCGCTGCGCCATTTGAGATGGCTTCGTCATGTTCTATGAATGGCGTCCGAGCGTTTACCGCACCGCGTTCTATTCGCTTGTCAAGGACCTGGTTGGAGGCGACCGCGTGGTGGTCAACCTTTCACTTGGCGACAGCACTTGAATCACTGGCGTCTCGTTTAGCCACCGTTGGGTCCATATGTCTTCCAGGATGGGGAACCAGGGATGTGGAGTGCCAATGGCTTAACGCTTGAATACGCCCCGCAACCAGAATCAATGGGAGTTGTATGCAGAATTGTATCAATTAGCATGTTTAATACCTCAAACCTTGAAAATAACAAAAATAATCGGCGTGTGAAAACAAACTAAAATGTTCCGTTCCATTTTTTTGTCAAGTTGTACGTTGATCTATGTACATACTTGCTTAGATTGGAAGCTTATTGCCTAATGATTAAAGAGATGTGGCGTGTGAAAAAATAAAATAGGTTCCTTCCTGGGCACAATGACTGAAGTGTGTTCCTCACCTTCAACTACTGTACCACGATGATTATGACCTGTTGACTCTGCCTCTTATTCACTAATCTCCATGGCTTTTATTGGCTCTGTCTATTTACTAGACTTTATCAATCATTATCATTTACTGGAGAATTGAGATGGAGTCCATCAAACAAGTGACATGGATGCTGGCAACTGATTAGGACCTCACTGGATCTTGGATTTGACTTGACAGTGGACGTCACACAGCACTTGTTTAGGCTTAGATTACCCAGCAGTTTAGCCTGGATTCATCCCAGGCTGCTACCCTCACCCGCACATATGCACTTATCTTTGTACTATACATTCACTGGACAATTGCTACCATTAATACTTCTATCGATATGCAACGATCACTCGGTCCTCATTTATCCAGTGTGCTGCTGCACAGCACTGAATCGTCGTCTTATTGTGCCTTTCTTCCTTACTGATATCCACACAGATACAGGTTTTACTTCTCGAGGCGCAGTTTCCTCCTACTTGAATCGTTCCTTGCTTTGAATCAATGCGTTCATTTGATTCATCTCCCTTACAGTTTCGGATCAACTTTTTGTTTATCGCAGCACTCCGTTTAAGAAGATGCACTCGAAAACGGCTTCAGACGATGATAACCATTTAATTACTCGAATCCTCCAGGCTGAGCACATTGTCTTAGATCGTGTCGCTTTCGATCTCATAGCGTCCGTGCTGATCGCCCGTGGACGTGACCGTCTTCTTTCTTTTGAAACTTGTCGTGAAGTAGTGTCTATATTGGTGCATTCATTTTATTCCTATTTAGGAGCTGGATGGACATACTGTCGCTTTTGTTCTATTCTCGGCATTGTCCTCATCGTCACTGGAGCTACTGTCGTCCATATGCACCAGTGGTAAAATAAAATCTGCTTTCATTTACACCTCCATCCCTGCGAGCGCCAACGCCTACAATTTGAATATACCTGTGACTGGCGTTGACTATCCTGAAACCCCTGTGCTATTCGAGTCGAAATCTGTAAGGTATCACCAATTTAGGCATCATTTTGTTTCCCAGTTCGGAAGTGTTCGTTTTAAGATTGAGCACGTCTCTCTTCGTTCGTTCTCAAAGTTGTCGAACGTTTACATCCTCTCCAGATTTCATCCGTTCTGTCAAGTAAGCCTTCTGCTTCGGATCTCATTTTGTTTTCAGGAAGATAAAAGATTTACTGGCGCGTTTCATGAACTGGATTCCTTCCTGTGGGATTTAAACGTACGTACTTATTTTCCTTTGAACTGTTTGTACTGATTTTGTACTCCATTGGCCGTATCGGCTCCTGCACGGCTTCTGCCTATTGCACTGGATACTAGCTGCATGCCAGCAACCCTCTCAACATAACGGTCTATTAGCGCAGAGTAAACTCATCATCTCCATCGTACATGGCAATATATATATATATATATATATATATATATATATATATATTGCATTCTTGCTGCTTCTTCACCGCTGTTGGGCTAAACCAACGTACACTTAAACTAGGTCTTTTGAGGCTGGCTAAATTTCATTCCACTTTATTTGGTTTGTTCTGCCTACCTGAATAATGTTCTATTAACTGGCCACGTTGCTTACGCTAATCGCGCTTATCTTCGATAACTTTGTTGCGTTTGTAGCATGTTTAAATAACTTGTGAACATTTTTTCCTTATCGCGGGTTCGTTGCTAACCAACTTACTTCATATGCTAACTTAGCGAAGACTTATGCCACCGTATGTATAGCATTATTGGATTTGTTTTATTTCATCTTGTCGTTTCAAGTGATTGGTTGTTGCTTGGTATCCCCGGTGTGGCTGCGCTTGATGTGCATGTTGACAAGGTGCCTACCTGTCTATTACCCACTACCTCGTTCATACTGGCTCCAGGAGACAGTTTGTCGTTGCTGGAGGGGACGGGGTGCACGGTCCTTGTGGCCGTGCTATGCTCGAAGAGTGGTTCCATGCACTCAGTGTGGAGCGGACTACGGTCTAGCCACCGCCTTGTGTGCGCTTTATTCCCCAAATAGAGCGTGCTTGTGTTTGCCTGTGAAGGAGTTTGGGCCGGCTCCGTTGATGAAACGTGGCTCCCATCCACATGCCTCCCGGTCTTATTCCTTCGAGTTTACACTTGATATGGGGTGTGGTTGAAGCTGTGGGTGATGCAGCGCAAGCCACCCATGGTCCCTCTGTAGGCGTCCTGTGGCTGGCCACAGTGACAGGCAAATCCGAAACCGGATGCCGCCAACCATATATATAACAATTAGCAGATTGCTACAGCATGTGAGTGAGGACAGGCGTCAGAAAGATAACCCGGATGGCTGCAATCATGATAGTCTCCTCTCACTGCAGGTCTTCCACCGGCTGCTACTTTTAGCCACGTCCAAGAGCGTTTCCAACCGATCTTGTTCGTGGTCTTTGCGTCTCCAACCAGGGTGTCGTGAGCACCGGACCACGGCCAACTTCAAGGTCAGCGCGTTCACACTTTCATTCCAGCTCATGCGTTGGTCACTTCTTATCCGCTTTCATCAAGCTTCATCACACGCATGTAGTGAGATGACGTAACTGCTGAGCATGTGCAAGAGACATTCCCATGTCACTTAGGTCTCTTTAGTGAGCGTATACAACTTAACGGCCAGGAGCGTATGTTTGGCTTGAAAATCCATCTACGTGCTTCATCATTACTTATGTGATGTTACCATCGTATGTCAGGGGTCCTCATAGGATAACATCGGCCAAAAGAGACAGTTTCTGAACATTTGCGCGAACGGTTTGAGTCCCACAGGATTATTCGCACAATGGCAGCTTTTCAGCGGCAGGATGGAACAAAGTCGGTGCAACAGATGACAGAGATTGGCCAGTTAACCCGTTATAGAGACACCCAGTTTTTTTGCTACTATCAGCGCTAGCACATTCCCTTCTCTAAAGTGATTAGAGATACTAGGCGTAGGAACAGCTGTAGTCAGTTCTGCATGAAGACTACATTCCGATAGCATAAAAACCATCTGGAAATGTGTGACAGATATTTCCAACTCGCCACATATTCTGAATGGCTTTCTAGGAGACAGATGTTATGTCTATGTCATCAGCACATTTCAGTTCACGAAGTCGGTCCTCCGCACTAGTACAACTATATAAGATAAGTGACGTTAGACATCCACATCTCACACTCCTGGTAATGACTTAAGGATAACCATACGCTCATACTGTGCCCGCGGTTTGCAATTAAATGGTTTAGAGATTCATGTTGCACTTGTTTTGCACCTCATTTTCTAGCAAACATGTCTAGAGAGTAACCCAGTGAGTTGTGTCAGACGCGTGTTTCATGTAAATGAAAGAAGATAACTTCGTACATTTCCCGACAACCGTTAAATGAGCCCTATGAGAGAGTGGTCATTTATACTCAGATGAAGGTCATAGTTTCCTGCTCTTAGCCCATCACGATAAGTTTTTGGGTCATGAATTCCATCAACCACTCTTTAGTGAAGTTAATGTATTGATGCTTTCGCACATCACTTTTGCAGTCGCTTGCAACTCGTCCATACAGTGCGATTGCTGTTGCCTCTGATTTCCGAGATTTTGCGTAAATAGATCCAGGAGAAATCAAGTGAGGAGGAAAACAGTTAACTCGGGCGCAAGCTTCATTGTTTAAACAATGACACGCGAAGAATCTATTTGATGTAGGCTTCCGTCGATCCATGTGCTTTTCGGGCTAGGTTCTAATAATGTACTTGGAGATTACTGAGAGCCAACTGTCCTTAACACCTTCGGTAGCGTAATAAAAGTTTGTAGGGTTCTTTGGGATCTAGCCAGGTTCATACACACCCTGTACTCGTAGTGGTTGCTTGTTTCACAGATTGACCCATCTCATTATGGCTATGGGACTTGGACCGTTTGCGCAAATGTTCGGAAACGGTCTTTTTGTCCAATCCACTTTCGCATTGCATCTATCTTGAGGAATTGCGGCTTCGAATGCCGGTTTGGGCATTCATCTTATCATGGGCTGAAACTGCCCCGGTAGACTTGACCTCAATCAGCAGCCGAATGTGTGCTGTTCGAATGGTTGGCTCGTTCGAGGCTTAATGTTCGCACGGGGACAGAAGATGCCTGTATGGCATTGTTGAATTTCCCCCACAAACTGTAGCGCTTACTCTGTGATAGCAGACTTCTATCCCAACTGAACGAGCTCCTTCGTCACAACAGAACGACAGATACTGTGGTGCTAGTTGGTGATCTGAAGCTTAACTTAGAAACTCGTCCACTGGCGAGCTGCATCTGGACGGCCAACACAGTGACGGCTCACGTGATGATGACGATGAGCTGTTGCTCCACCTGCGTGATGATTCTCGTCTATTTCTTACGAGCACTGTCTTCCGACACAGAACCTACCAAAAAGTGGCATGGTGCCCACCAGCCTCGATCCATCCATGGATGCAGATTGTGCACATCATGATCAATTACCGCTGAATAGGCATCGTCCAAAGTTGCCGCTCGGTACACTTGTATCTGCCGACCTTTGGGTACGTTTTGGCTGACGCGCGCAGCGACACCGTGTGTACGTAAGTGCCTACCAGTTGATGAACTCATCTTCTGAGTACTAATCAAATTACGCTGGCATTCGTGTTGAGTAAGCACTAACTTAACGCAGTTGGTGGTCAGTGGTCTCATGTTCCCCATATGGTATAGGCAGCGTGTATATCTTCGCATGACAATCTAATTGCTAACTTGGATTACTGGGCGTTTACACAGTCTGTAGAAGCACTGTATGTTCGCTTATACATTCCGTTCCGGAGCCAATTCAGTGCAATTCACAGAATTCTCGGGGTGAAATTGCATGTTAACCTGAAGAAAGGGAGCTTGAATTCTGGCGGTCTCATTATGAGTCGGCGATGAGAACGACTGCTGTTCTTGATAACCATCGGAAGTCCTTCTATCTGATTCGGGAGTCGGGCAACAGGAGACCTGGTAGGATGTGAGAGGACAGACTATCCGTCAGTTTTTAAAACGTCTGGAACGTTGGGCTGAGTACTCTGAAAAGCAGTTTTATCGATCCGAGTTACCAGTTCAATAGATTGTCATTTACCTATCTCCTCCCTGGATCGTCCGCTTGGATCTGTCATTTTGCGCCGAAATCGATTATGAGATGGGATTGTTGAAATATTATAAGACCGCCAGGCCAGGTGATCTTCCTCCGTTTCTTTTCAAACTCGAAGGCCGGAGTAACCAACTCTTGGCCATCTTGCACAATTTCTTAACGAAAGCATGGAAGCAGTAAATTGTCCCAACCAGCTGAATTTTCGATGGGTTCTCACGTTTGGATTACGGTAATCATAAAGTAATCAGTCTGTTGTCAGGTGCTTTCTACTGTATCACTTGCCTCTGCTCTCAATCTTTTGCGCCGTCTAACCCAGCCGGTAAAAACAGTAGGCAATATTTGCCAGACTGGAGTAGATCAAGGACAGAGCATGATCAAGTATACAGGTCATCCGTCCTCACCGACTGTACGTGCTTTGGCCGATTGACGTCACCTATTTACTCCCATCCAAACGTACTCGCCGTCTCTAGTACCTGGCTGCAGTCCTGTTCACGTCTACACCATAGCAACCGTGTCGTCGATGGTGAACTGATTTCATCAGCTTTCCGCAGGCCCACTTCGCGTCTCGAAACGGTGTCACGGCATTCGTCCGTTGTGGCCTAACATTTCCAGGTTTATTGCAGCTGTTCTGTATGGATTGACTTGTGCCCGTAAAAGTAGTTGCGTAAAGAGCATGCCGTGTTTCGTCGGAACCGAGGATAGATCGATCAAATCTCCACCTTCCTCAGGTTATTAGAGCTTTCCACCTATCTTGACGACTCATTATTGTCGTGTTCCTCGACATTAAATGTGCCTTCGATTCAGTGGATTGTTTTACCATTTGCGACTACGTAGAAAATAAGTGCCTGAGAGCAATTTTCTTACGTAATTCGGACAGGAGGAGGGCCTATGGCAAGCTGTCGCTGCCCTCCATTATCTGAAGTTTTATGAGAATTCTAAATTTCATCTTTTACAAAGCTATAGCAACTGTTTTTCAGATGTAACTTGGAATCAAAAAACCAAATGACTTTGTAAGAAAACACATTTCTTCCATAATTCTTCATTTTCTAACAGTTAACATTTGCGAATAGACCAAACGGGTCGTCAATCGGCCACTTACTTTTAGCATACGATGATACGCACCGTCAGTTAGGTCACTACTGTATCCTCCACGCGCCTGCACGGGTCATCAACGGTTCGTCCAGGCCATAGTAGACTCGATGCCTGTGTGTACCACTTCTGCGTGCACAGCGTGATTTCCGAAGCGAATCGCATGATTTCTGTAACGTCTGATATCCGCTTACGGACTTGATGAGTAATTTTGAACAAATTAGCGATCAACCAAACCCCGTGATAATTAGCGCGATGTTGGGGGGCCTTGTGAATCGGGACTAATATCCATGATTCCCATGTTATTGGAATCGTCTTGTCAGTCCCAACTTTGTGAACAGCGATAGAATTTCGCTGATAAGCGCATTTCCTCCATATTTGTATAGGTCTGAGGGTAAGCTGTCAGAGCCGGGAATTTTATGACCCTTCAGAGATTGGATTGCGCCTCGGATTTCTGCTTCGGTAGGAGGATCTGTGACGACAGACCATACATTCTCGGAAGGAAACGAAGGTGTCATAGGGGCCTTGCTGTGTGGTTAAATTGAAGAACAAATTGGTCTACCTAGCGACCCAAGCGCCTATGTAGGTTCGTGCTTTTCTTGCTCTCTGACCGATCGCGTGTGATTTGCAACCAGTGGCGCGGGTGAGGCTAAATAAATTGCGGAAGTTTTCAACCGATGCAGCGACTTCTATCACAACAGCTCCTTTTGATCAGGAGGATTCGCAGTCAAAGCGATGGCTTGCCTTCAGCTGTTGAAAGACAGACTGACGGAATTTGTAGTGCTTCGCATGGGTGGGCACAGCCCGTCGACGATCTAGCAGTTCCGAGAATCTTGTCGAGATCTAACTTCTGGCTGTGCAGTTGGCGAGGCCGCAGCCGGACAACATGGCTTGCTACAAATCTGACCAATGTTTATCGACATCCTGAGTACGGGACAGAGCAAGATTTTCAAGGAACCTCTATTGTTGCGCCTTTTTCACCATTGGGTCCTTCTGTTGCTTTTGTTCCGTTCGCTGAAACATATGCAAACTGTCGCACACCTCAGTGCTTGATCGGTTTCAACTCAAGTTCATCAAATTGATCGGCACTCGCTTACGTTGCCGCACTATTTGCAATTTACGGTTTTGTACTCAGTTTGTGACCAGCGCTGGGTTGACGATGTAGGTGGCTAGGTGGCACGTCTGGTCACAGAAGTGAGTGGTCAGCAACTCTATAGCCGGTCACATTATCAGATGCACTACGTCTTACGAGCCCTTGTGGTATTTAACAAGGCGCCAAGTGGTGATCCCAGAACCTCCACGCTCTAGGACGTTGCCGCTGATTATCCGCGATTGCTTATTCATCTCGCCTTCGTACGGCCGTTACTTATTCACAGTTACATTCGCAAGGAAGGCGTCCCCCGATCCGCAATCTGGGGACGCGCACGGTGGTGTACAGGTCCGACGAACCAACCAGTGACCGGTTCACTTCTGGGACCTCACCACGTCAAGGTCATCTCTTTTTAATAGTACATAAAGGTTGTGTGATACGAATGCCCGACCTTTTTTTAGGGAGATGCTGTCGTTTTGCTAATGAAATGTGTAGCAGTGGATGGATCAGTAATTGAGGCAATTGGAAGATGTTCCTATGTGTGATTCTGTCACACTGGTCAATTTTCTGTTGCATATTGCAACGTTGCACAGCTCAGGGTTTTACAAGCTTGAATTCCACGGAGTTAAAGTAATTTGTAGTGTGGGTGGGGCTTTCTGCTACTAACGCCTGCATGGATATCACTGTTGTACGCGGAGCCTTGGCAGCGTGCATAGTTTAGTTAGCTATTTCTACGTCCTCGTAATGGTCACTTCACAGTTATTGCGTTTTAAGCGTTGCGTAGGTGACTGCCTAGCGATGCACCTGCCTACTCCCCGAGTTGGTAGAGATATACCAGTATTCTGGTAGACGGGTGAAAACACGACCTCCAGACCTCATTTCTAGGTACAAAGATGACAAACATGAACGACATATTGCGGTTGAATCATCCGAACATTTCACAAGCATTGCACATGAGCTCATATTTACCTTTTTTGCAGTCTGAGAGACATTTGAGCCCATCTATTTTGATGCTTGTTGGTAGAGTGTTTTAACTCTCTCTAAATTTAACTTGCCGGGCGTGTTTTTTGATCTACGCAGGTGTTCTTGCGCCCCGAATGTGACTGAATAGTAAGAAACTGACCGCCCATTGCCGAGTTGTTCCCCCAAAATGTTCCAGGAATGATAGAACTTGGAACGATGGAATACCGGTGTTATGGGGGTCTAAACGCTAAAGATTAACAGGTTTCGTGGGATTATCAGGTAGACTATCGCAGCTATGGAAGTTACCAGTAAGTCCATACCCGTAGAGTCACAGAGGTGTGCGCATTAAAAACTATCAATCTATAAGGAGTAACTACAAATTGAACGTTTCCTAAGCCATGTCAGCTTGTGAACACCTGAAAAAAGTGTATAAAGTGGAATATGTTCTGAGGTAGCGAAACCTCTAGCAAACATTCGTGTTGGGCAGTGAGCAATAAATCTTCGGAGATGCAGAGAAATGACGGCATGGTCGACTTCAGCTTGAAACTATTCCAGCGCGATAGCACAGACCACAGATTCCAGAACGGCATTCCGCTCATGGTAAACACCTACGGTAAAAAAATTCCAACGGCATTTGACACGACTGTATCGTTTTACCAGCTTGTGATCGTGGCCTCTCAGATTGCTGTTGTGATTGAGTTTTAGTAGATAGAAGCACACGTGATTGGGATCCCCCAAAATCGAGTAAGTCATAATAAAGCCCTCGTGCAATCGCCAGCATTGTCCGCTAAATGCTTCGAGCACTCATAGCTTTTGTTCATATGGTATTCCTAGTTACCCGGCGTTAAAGTATCCCTAAAGCGATGAGATCTCTCCCCAGCCATGGCTGCCAGACCTGTATTGCATATTTCACGTGTGGACCTACGCATGTGCCGAGAAACTGCTGCGAAATCGGCCGGTGGAGGCGTCCGAATGTACGCTCTAGTATCCCACGTTTCGGATTCCACTTATTGATATCTTTTCAGCTTGATCCGCACAGCCTAAGTCTAGATCGAAATGCCAAGATCCTTTTCGCTGTGAAACGTTTGAAGCTACTAGTTATCTAGTTTATAGCAGAACTTTAGCTGGTGCCGTAAGTGCAGCATTCTACACCTTTTCACATTAAACCGAAGTAGATTCTGGATTGACCACGCGTAAACCCTAATTAAATCTGCTTGAAGTAGTGTAATACCATCTGGCGTATTGATCGCCCTTCACACCTTGATGTCATCGGTTTAGAGTAAGCAGTTCGAGCTTATGCGGCGTGTCATATGGTTGATATACGCTAAGAAAAACCGTGTCCCCGTACCGATCTATGTGGTACTGCGCATTCGACTTGCATTGGATCTGATAGGCATTCACGCGTTGTTGCCTCCAAGCGTCAGTGGAGACAGTTTCTGATCCACCCCAGGTAGGGAATCACCAGTACCAAAAGACTGGAGTTTGGAGGGCAGCATATTATGGCCGTCGGACGAATGTCTTTGAAAGTCGAGAAAAACTACATCAACTCCTATACCAGTGTCTACTGCTTCGGCCCAGCTGGCTCATGCTAGTAGTTGATTTGTAGCACATGCTCGATTTCGTCGGAAGCCATGCTTTTCTGTTGTCAAGTAGGCAAATTCTTCCGAGTAGGACATCGGCAGCAACGGCTTTCATGACCTTTCAAAGCACCGATAGAAGTACCATAGGACGGTGATTAGCTGGATCGGGAATACTACCCCCTTGTTTCCAAACCTCGGGTATATAAATTTCGTCAAAACAGCATTGGAAGAATCGTGCCAAAGGATTAGCTAAGCTCTCTCCTACCACTGCAGTTGACTTCGAGATAGCATTATCAACACTAGAAAAGTTACTCATAAACATCCTTCAAATAATCTACCACCGCCCTTTGGACTTCGGATGGACAGTTACTTCGGTCCACTGGGAAGTGACGAGTGAGTGAGCCGATCTGCAACACCAGGACAGTTACTGTGAGCTCATTGGCAATACGTCGCGCAACAAGCAGAAATCATGTGTTAAATTCCGCACCTAATCGTCAACCCTCCGTAGCTCAGTGGTAGAGCAGCGGACCGGAAATTCGTGGACCGGGATTCGATTCCCCCTCGAGGCAGATTTTCGTGTGGAGTTTAATCGTGATTTCTACCCTCTACTAGAAAAGTTGTATTTACGCGCTCACACTAACTTTTCCAATACAGTTCTTGCCGTAAATGATATATGAATGAGATTTGTGGTGGAACTACGCTTGACATAGGATCAAGTAGCGCATCCCCGCCGAAAGTTAGAGCATATTGCAGTATCATGGCATTCGCCGTATCCTTCGTGATCAGTGTCAGTCCATACGTTGCTTGAAGAGGAGGATTCCCACTCTTCACCTTACATAGGCTTTTTACATTTTGATATAACAGCTTGTGATTTTAGACCACACGCATTTGCCAGATTCCTCTGGTTCACCATTCTGTCCTTACAGGTAAATTGAGTACAGTGGTTGCGTTGAACCACGTAGGTCCTCCAGGTAGCCGTGCTCGGATAGGTCTTATAGATATGCCAGACTGAATTCTACACTGCTATACACTTAGTGTCTTGCTTAGCATAAACGAACCACCTTTTCCGGATTGACAGGATTAGTTTTCGATGTTTCGTCAACCATAGTGTTAAACTGGTCGGCGAAATCTTACTAGAAAAGCACAAGTTACTAAAGGGAACTAACTGTTTTAGAAATCTTACTACGCGCTGGCCAGTACTTCGCCTGTCAGGCTAGTGTATCGTATTGTATAATAGTTTGCGTTACATAATTTTTTCGAACTATTCCACGTAGCTAATCTTTTCGAGGGGTAAAACTTCAAGACCACTGCGGCCCAAAGGGACGTCGACGACCTCCCTCTCAATTATGAGTTCTTCGCTGGTGAATATCTTGTCCATTACAGACGACCTCTCTACCTATCTAAATATGGTGGAAGTGTTCAGGTGAACTGGAGACAAGCTTCTGCAGATCCGTTTTGAACCGTTTTCAAGGAGTGGCTTTGGATTTCGGAGCGTGGATGTTTGAATCATCAATGATAATAATAAGAGGGTGGTGAATGGCAGTCATCAAGCAAGTATCGTCGCCTCTTAAGCGTAGGCCTCACCAAAGTGATTCCCCTCTGGGCTCAAATTGGTCACTGCGGAAGTACAGAGTCACACAACCCCCTTCACTGGGTCGACCGTACTGAACCGAAGGCATGCCTGTTGGCGCAACATCGATGTCAGTTATGTCGGCGTAACCCTGTCCCCGTTATAACTATCAGGTCACAGGTCCTTTTTTCTGACGGAGTTGCAGTTTGGAAAGCTTTCTAACTAGTCCTAGAATAACGTACAAGTTAAGTAGCTTTCTTGGCGTCAGAAGCGCTTGACAAGGATTGTAGAGGGGATGCATTTATGCTCACTGGCGAGCAGACTTCACATAAAATTGGTTTTTGGCTGGTTCACTGCTGAACAGAGCAACTCTAAGTCTCGGTATGATTGTAGTCCGTTTTTGGTCTCACCTACACATGCGATATCATCATCATTATACATATTAGATGCAGGTGGAAACCACCTCAGCTATAGTGCCGCAGTACAAAAGAAAAAACATGAAACCTTGGCACGCCGGCTGAGTCACCAGTAACCGATGGACATCGTTCCGGAGAGCTATCAGCCGGCTATTGTGCTGCAAAGAAGTCATATTATGCCTAATAATTGAGGTCGTGGTTGGAGGAGAGGCTAAGCGAGTGGGTGAGAGACAAAGTAACTCACACCACGAATGCCACTGAGGTTAGCTCCTAGCCATGTCAACAAGTATATCCAACCAAACGTGTTCATCATGCTTCGGTACCCAACCAGGAAGCTGAGCGACTCCAACCGAGGCCACATGTGATATGCAGCCCACTAGTAGCGTTCTCAATAGCTATTAGTTTAAGCACAGTTTCTTAATTCGCTGTTTTGCTTACATTGAGCTGTGTTGTTCCATATATGGACGTCTGCTAACTGCGGTTCTCTAATTCCTGTCTCTTATCGCAGTCCCGGTAATATGTTTCCTAATTTGTGCCAGCTACGTATTAACTCCACACCCACCTGTTGGAACTGAACCACACGTTACAGTATCCTCGGGCCACTGCTTTATAGTGAGGCGACACGGGTAGTCTTGAAATCGGCCGAAGTCATGAGCGTGGGCTTCCTCATCGCTAGTTGCCGGTAACTCACGTATGCCGTAAACAAAATGTTTCTTCTGCTAATGTAGTAGACGTTTGAATTATTTTTATCCCGCTGGTTTTCGCTCCATGAAACATTTGGAAAATGCATATTTCAAAATCTTCTCTCCAGAGTCTGTATAACGACAAAGCACCGCCTCGACGTTATCTGTATAAGTCGAGAGTCGTCGTAGTACATCAGGTTTGCGTGTCCAGTGACGAGCGAACTCCGGTCAGTTCACAAATGCGATTCCACTGGTTCAGATCATCCTGCTGTTTGCCCACTTAATGTGTTTGCCTTGCACTCAAGGACCTCGGTGCATATGAGTGTTAGTGAATCGTAGCTTTGCCTAGTCTTCGCTAATCTGGGGTGCGAGTTGATCGGTGGCCTTGGCTACGTTTCTACGATTTGTACCTTATCCTTGACACATGTGGCTGCAGCGGCTGGACCTAATTTGAATGCATCGAGCAATAACTGATGCAGAAGTGGATCAGCCTTTTGAGGTGTCCGGTTTCTGTCGACCGATCGAGAGTGTACGTTCTGCCGTGGTTGCATCAATCGATACTTTGAACAAGTGGACAGGTGCAGTGAAGCTGGCCACGCTTCGATCGTTCGCGATGACAGCTCGGTTCGGGGTCTCCAAAGTTTCCGTTGCTGTGATATCGTTGGAACACCTGGCCACTTTTTGGTTTTGAGGTAATAATTTTGGGAGATGAACGAGGCGCAAACTCTGCTATTGTCGCGCCCAGCGAAGGGAATTTTGCATTCAAACGAACTTACGTTTAGGTTATTCGACCCATGCTTTTGTCATAATCCTAGTACACATTTTACAAGGGGTACCGTTGTACACACAAAACAGAACCAAAATGTGTTAGAGGTGCCGGTGTATTTCGGGTGACGATGACTGGTGCAGTGAGTACGTGCTAGTGTTACTTTCACCACCCTAGTACTTGCTTAGGCGGAACACAAACATTTACTTTTGAGTCCAGTTGTTGTGGTCATCGCGGTCGAACATTCGCTACCTGATTTGCACTCTGCTTGTGTGAGTGCGAATAAATGAAAGCGTGCTATTGCTGGCACCTTTCTTTTCCACCTGTTTCTCATACTCCTCTCTAGACTCCCATTCCTAACCTTCCTTCTATCATTCCCAGCTTAATTGACAGCTGCCGACCATCTTCCCGCATCACCCCTTGGACGCCAATCACCAACAGCCCTTTATAAAGTCACTCTTGTTTCCCTGGCGGTGTTCAACGTTCGCACCCTAAGGCAAGTAGGTTAACAGACTGCACTCACACGCACGTCGAACACCCTAGGTATTGTCATGTGTTGCGTTTCCGAAAATAGGATCAATCACCCTCACGGGGTTGTTGAGCTAATTACACCCGGTTTGTCTTCTCGGTGGTTGTTGCACGCATCCGGAGGCGCTGATGCAGAACCCACTGGTCACATTGGATTAGGTAGGCGTCATTCTCAGCCGTCGTTGGCTGATTGGATTCCTGCAAGCAACCGTTTGTTTGCAGTCCGTTTGACGACATCAACTAAGCTTGATTCGGGAAATTGCGCTAGGCGTTATTTTTTGTGGTTTCCGCCTATTCACCCAGTAGCTGCAGTTCTGATGTTCCCAAGGACACTATCTACCATGAATTTTATACGTCGCATCGCAGTGTTACCGGTTCAGATATCGTTGTTGTTGTTGTGGAGGTTGTTGCAAAAGTAGGTCTTCTGAACTCTCCAGAACTGAGGAAGATGAAAAGTATTAGCTTAACTCCGACCTACGAATAGTGGCGAGCGTTTGTTGCAGCTGTGTGCGGAGCACCAGCTGTTTCTTAGTAGTACCTCTTTTAGACACAGTGGGCGCCGAATTGCCCCTTGGCGTCCCCCTGTAACTGGCCAGCGGTGGACTTAACTAGTTACCATAAGTTACAGGTGGACTGGTTCCCTCCTGGATTTCCGCTCGTTCTGAAATGCATGTGTCGACTCTGATCATGCCTTGGTACGCTATCGCTCTTCCACGAACTACCGGTAGGCGCACTAAGCGTTTCCCACCTCTGGAAACTGAGAAATTATCCTAGGCATCGATCAAGCAAGCTTACCAAGATGCACCGCGTCGCGAACTTTCGCTCCTTTGTCCTAGTGATACTGAGCTTCAGTGGAATAGGATTTCGGTCGCCTTGTACGACGCAGGATCATCTGCTTGTGGTACTTTCAATTGTCACCACACCAGTCACGGGATATCCGAAAGGTCGGTGAACCTGTTGGAATCCAAGAGAAACATCCTTACTGGCTTTAAGTACAATGTGACCAGAGGGACTAGTAGGTGCGAACTAAAGCGGAGCATTCGAACTGACAAGGAAGCCTGGTGGACTAGTCGAGCTCAAGAAATGGAGGAGGTGGAAGCAGTAGGGAACTATCGCATGCCTTTCCAACTGATCTGCACCACTGGTCCCAGGAAACCAGGCGTCAGTGAGACAACCAGAGGCACCGCGGGTGCTCTGACACACAATAAGAAGCGTTGTATGGCTCGTTGGGCTGGACACTTTCAAGATCAGTTTAGTTAGCCTCCTACTTATGGACCTCTTCCTACTCAGGTGTTGCAGGCTTTGCGATAGACGGTTAATCTAGTGACTCCATCGGAGGCTGAGATCCGAAATGCGATCACAGCCCTCAACCGTTTTCATGCTGCTGTCCCGGATTCTATCTCACTCGCACTATTTAAGAATGGAGTTGAGGTCGTCTGCAAAGCACTGACCTCTGTTCTCACATGTATGGAAGGAGACTGTCCCGCCTAACTGGAGTGAATTGATTATGGTGGCAATATACAAGAAGGACAGTTGCATCGACTATGCTAACCATAGGGATATTAGCCTATCAACAGTTGTGACGAAATTACTGGCCTCAATCCTTATTCGTCGCCTCACTGTGGAACGGGAATCCCAGATTAGTGAAGAGCAGGCAGCTTTCCGTCCTGGACGTGACTGTATATACGATCTATTTACTCTGCGGCATGTGCTAGAACAGCGCCACCCATACCGCAGACCGACGATAGCTGTGTTCTTCGATTTCACGAGTGCGTTCGATTCAGTAGACCCATGCATTCCGTTCGGGATACTTGTACGGACATGTGTTCCCAAGAGATTTGTGAACATTTTACGTACTTTTTGCACGAACACTGCAGGCCGCGTCAGGGTCTACGGTGATTTGTAGGATGCTTTTCCGACAACAAGCGGCGCTTGTCAGGGTTGTCCAATTTCCCCATTTTTGTTCAACTTCGTCGTGGACTCTATTATGAAGCATCCCCTTGCGGAATCTCACTGTACAGTCGTTAAAATTGTGACTGATGAAAAGTTAGTTGATCTTGATCATGCGGACGGTATTGTCTTGCTTTTTAACGATGTTGGGCGGCCTATTCAAGCCCTTATTACCTCCAGCGTGATTCCATTATTTGGCGTGCGCTTCCCACCTTCCGAGTGTAAACTGATGTTACAAGACCACTAGCCAGTTGATGACCGCTTTACCCTTGCTAACTAGGAACTCAAGGTAGTTGGTCAGCTAACTTACATTGGCAGCTGTATCGGCAGCGATGGGTGCATAACGACTGAAGTCAATTCACGCTTTGCAAAAGCTACACTGTCTTTTTGAAGCTGCGACATCTGTGACTTCAGAAAAGCGTTTCGCTTGGTCTGAAATGATGTATTTACATGGCCACATTTAGGGCCGTCCTACTCCATGGTAAAGGGACTTGTCCCCTTTGATCAGTGGACCCGCGGCGCCTTCAAGTCTTTGATCATCATTGTCTGCGAATCAGTGCTGGTGTCGGATGGCACCAATGTGTCCGCAACAATGATTTGCGTATTCGTGTACTAGCCTGTGATTATCAGGCTAATTTCTTAGAACAATTGATAGTACTGAGTAAATTTCGGTGGATTGGGCACGTGCTACGTATTCCCCGTAACCGCTTGCCGGATGTGTGGTGCCGCAAGGCCCGAGGTGGGCAAAAATTGACCTGGCAGCTGGAAATGAAGTCACTGATGACTAAACTTGGTGCGTTGGTCCTTCTCGCCTTCCAGGCTGGAATGCATGTGACCGGTCTTGTTCTTGGCTTGAGACGTTACAGAACATAGCTCGCAATTGACACCATCAACGCATCTGCTATTGTCTCCGTGGGACTGTCCCTTCAATGTGTTTTTGCTGCAGTGTTATCTGCAGGGTAATGGCTGATTATGACGCGGGGTAGTGAAAGTCCTAAGGAGGCTGTCTCGCCGATGCCTCCTCATTTTCGCACGATAGCCATCAGTTTGTGACAGTACCTTGTCTATTCAAGGTGTAGGCATCTTGACTCTGAGTGTTCAGGACATTAATGTTTTTCCCTTGGTCCCTGTTCTCTCATTATTCTTCACCCCTTAGGTCACCATGGTTGTACGGCATCAAAGCATCAGTTCAAATGACTCATCTGATGCTGTTTGATGATGATGTACAGTGTGCCTAACCGTTCGAAATGTCCACCAGCCATTCACCAGATTGTAGTCAGAGTGCTAGCGCGTTGCCTTTTTTCGTTTCTCCGTCATACGATCGCGGTTAAGACAGTTAGTATATGCCTGTTGTGCAGGTCGTTGTTGTATAGGATAAGTTGTTTGATTGCGCCAACTGAAATGGAGAGCGGCAAGAATTGATGTCCACCTGACTGTGAGCAGTTCACAATATCAACGTAATTTGCTCTGTACTTGTTACGTATAGAAATGGGATGGAACGTGTTAAAACATATGGGAAATCTGAGAGCTTTCTCTTTCAAATGAGGTCAAATTCCGGGGTAGGTGTTTTTCACCTCGCACGATCTTGAGCATGGGAAAATGGGTGATTACTTAAATCTATTTATCCCGTAGAAGAAAGCTGTTCTGAGATTATTCCCGAGCGCATGCTTTCCATATGCGGTTGTGGTTTACATTGGTCACAATTTTACTCCTCGACTTAAGCAAGAGGCTTCTTGTTTTGACAGTATTAGCAAGCATTTCTGGTGAATACTTGACAGGTTGTTTTGGTATGTGAGAGTTCAGCAGAATAGCCCCAGGAAGGCAAGTAGAAAGAAAACTATTGTCGGCCAACTAAATTGTTATCATCCTGGTTAATGGGGCGTAGAGCCGTCAGAACAAAGAGTTTCACCGCACCGAACAGTGTATTCACGTGAAACAGACAAAACAGCCGAAAATATAGGCTAAGGTGAAACCTTTTGTTCCTCTATTTTTAGTACAGTGGCATGAAAAATGGCAGAGATGTTATGCATAAAGTAGAGCCACAGGTCAGCGCAGGGATTTTCAAAGAAACATTGTAATACTGTAAGACGCTTCTATCGGAACAAAATATGTTATTTCAATGCCGAAAAGAGCTACAGGATTCTCTCCATCGCTGCCATAAGTGAAAGCTATCTGCTTTTCCCGTATTTTAGAATGCGTTGGTAGTATACAGTTGCAGTCACCAAATTCTTTTAGTTCTTCAACACGAACAGTGTAAATGTAAAAGCGGTCGCGTGTTGCCTTCTTAATGGATGGAAAATCGCTCTCCAATTGTGTAATCATCTTGCACCTTCGTTCAGACATGATTTTCCCACCGAAATGTACTTACTGTACGCCTTCTCCACTAAAGACACAAAACTTTCATCATCGCTTTTCTTCCCACTATTTGCATTGTCTTAAAACATATCCTAGCCGCGTTGTTCACCCACGCAGTCGACTATCCCGCCCAACTCATGCCCGCCCACTTATTTTGATTTTATGATGCGCATTGATGGGTTTCTTTTTACGTACATTCTACATGCTCAAAGCGGGACATACTGGGGTCTCCGACCTCAAAGCGGATATTAGTGCGTCCCGCCCATCATTTCTAAAAAAGCAAGATGACAACTTGAAATGCGGGACTATTCCGCCTAAATCGGGACATATGATCACCTTACATCTAAACAACAGTAGAGCAGTGAGTGAGAGTGAAGTACACGATCAGGGTTGTGGGACGATGTTGCACTTTTAAGGCACCGAATCGTCTGGCGTAACACAAATTTACGGCAACATCCAAGTATTTGGTGCTTCTTAAGGATGCCACTAGAGTGAAATCCAGCTTACTCCTCTCATATGCGTCGTTTGCGTTTCCAGCTGTTTCCCCTAAGGTAGCCAGTGATCACTTTGGATACAACGCAGATTCGGCTACTCTTGCGAGTTTAAGTGCATCCTGACCGACTACACGTTTTGACGTTTATCTCCAAGAGTCCAGGATAACTACCGTAATTCAATCCTCTTGGAGAATGTGAGTCAGTTTATTGATATAGGATGGGCCTCCATCTGAAAAGGTTGGGAGAATCCATCTTGCCCAAGGGCTTTATTGTTTCCCATAAGACAGAACTCATAGGTAACCTCAGCGTAAGATGACATAAAGCGTCCACGCACCAAGGAGTATAGTGGGTTCCTGTAAGTACACTCCTTGATGTTGGTAGCAAATGATCTGCTGTTCGAAGTGTTCAACTTAACACGCAGGTCTACGTTGACAGCAGTGTATTCCCTCAGCGCTTTTTAGTCTGGTACCCCGTTTACCCCCTGTGTCCTTTCCCAAGTTTACCCAGCATTTACCGCTGACATTATTGCGTAGAGGGTTGCGAGTCATTCTGGATGCTTCTATTCGGACCACACACTCCTGTGCGCTAAGGTTACCTAACCTTACTATCTATACTTTCATGAGTGACGAAATCCTCTGTTATGCATGGTGGAAGAATAAAACGGTGGTTAACCCTGTTGAGCATGAAAAGCCGTGTGTCTTAGCATTTTACCTGCGACTAGGCCGTCTCCTCGCAAATGTGGTTCCGAAACGTTCATTCTTTGTGTTTGTAGATGCAATGCCTGTTATTCATGAAGACGGTCACAATCAGCTCTCGCTTTGACGGATCACGACCCAGTACACCCTTTGCCGACCTTTGGCTTTATGCCATATACTGCTTTTCAGATTCTTAGCGGGTATCACTACATATGTTAGTTATTCTGGATCGAAAACTCACGACCTTCTCATTCTCTTCGCCGGCTGTTAGTCAGAGGACCTTTGTTCTCTCCATTCTATCCTCGGAGGTAGCAGTTTGTGGATAATTTGGCGTGGGTTCTGCAAGTGGCTCATAACAATTTTGTTCTACCTCTATCTCATTATCGTATATGGTTTGGGCGCCCCTGAAGTGTCCCAGCTCCCGTACGACCTTTCACGTTTGCGTAGCGTCGAAATATCAATACGAATCGCGGGTGTCACCTCTTAACGCCTTGTATTTATTTAACATAGTATTAAAGTCGGGTGCTTAATTTTGCATGGATCTTAACTAAGGCGATGTCCTGTGCGCATCAGCCACATATTTGGACGTGTGATAATGGCGAAGCGGGCCCCTACATTGTTCTGGCTAATAACTCTCACCTGTTCCCTCACCTTTTTTACTCGATCATTCTCTCTCTCTATGAACTTGTGCAGGCCTCTATGTTTTTACCCTCAAAAATTTTTTCCTCGTAAGTCCTAGTCCAACCTTTATGGCCAAATGCACTGCCTCTTCCGCGGCTGGTGTGTTGCCTTTTCTCTGCGCCTTTTTCCACTAATCATTTGTGCATTTATCGTACATTTTAGGCAGTGGAACATGTTTATTCCTTTGGGCACTTAACCACTAGTATTGCGTCCGCCTTCGCTTCCGAGTTCCAACCTGCCCTAGAACGGAGAAAGGTGAGTTAGTCTTCTACATATTACTCTACTCCTAAAACAGTACCATTCGTAGTAATGGAAACCCGAATAACGCCAGTGAGCCCTCAAACTCGTGCGTTGATTCCTTCATGTGCACTCAAGTTGCCTGACCAATGGCGGAGACAGTAGAACAATGCATCCCGTGCACTTCACTAGACATTTTCTGTCCAATCCTTTAATTCGGTCACGTTGCGAAGACACTACAATGTAGCTGATAAGATAGATAATCAGTTATTTATTGGATGGTTACAACGCAGGACCGGCCTCTGCATGAAATCACACGCGGCTGTAAACCTACCAAGGCAGTACGAGCGCTTAGCTATCTACTATCTCACGACACTTTGTATGTCCATCATTGTTGCATGTTTGTGCTTGATGAGGATGCACGAAATGATGACGCCATCTCACAAACTACTTCTTCTGATTTTTCTATTTTGAATCACGAATGTGATTTCTTGTCCCAAAAGTCTATTTGTACGTGTTTGTGTGGTGTATATTTCTGCAAGAAACGGAAGAAGCATCTCTTCTCGATTAGGTTCCCGCGTTATACAGCTTGAGAGCAAAAAATATCTCACAGTGAAATAAGCGAAGCGTCGCAGTAATTTAGGAAACAACATGTCCTCGCTGACTATCGTTTGAATTCATACTTAAACTTATAGTGACTGCTGATGAAGAATACTAAAATTGCCGTCTTTATTGTTGTCCGCTTTCGCTAGTTCTTCCTACAATAGAATATTCCCAGTTCAACCACGGGCTCGATCAAATTTGCCTTACAGTTTTTAATTATTTATTCATTAGTCAAACCGAGAAACGTTTTCCGTAACCGTGCTACCAATATAAAAACGCATGCAGTGAAAGTTTTTATTCATTTATTCAGACAGATTTGATTTATGAGGACAGGTCGGAAGAATGAGTGGGACATTTCCAGAGGGATAGTTGCCACGATTGGAAGAGTCGTAATTAACTCAACGCCAGACAGAGGTGGTTACGTGAAGTATAAACACACTCCAAAACAATGCGCCACACGATGGGCTGCATGGTCGTGGCACTAGCACATGCGATTTCACAAATACTCTTTGAGAAATTGAGTTGGCACAATTGTACCTCCACAATTTGATCTTTGCCTGTCGTGCTCTTATCTCCATTTCCCGCTCTGGCTAAGGCGTAGGCCTGGCTATTCGAGTCACGGAGGTTAAGCCATCGTCATCAGCGTCAGGAGCATTAGTGGTGATGGTGGCAACGATTGCGTCGGCGAAAGCATCGATATCATTGTAAGCAGTACAAAAACATCTTCCACGGCTATTTCGGTGCCGCGCATCTCATTATTGAGGCCTGACGAAGAGACAGAAACATCACACGGCATGAGAAACCTCTAACGTGTGTACCGCCGGTCTGTCTACATTAAACGAAAGACACTCGTCTTTGAGCTAATCGTTACCCTAAGCACAAACTGACACCTTCCCGACGTCTTTCGGACTCTCTCCTTCGCGTTGCGCTTTATTTCCTTCGATTCAGTCAATCGCTGTGTTCTGTTCGACATAACTGACTTGATAGATGTCTACATGAAGCATGTGTCATTAACACATGGTTAGCACATCGTTTAAAAATCCATTGGCCACCTGAAACTCTAGTATCCATTTTCGCTATGATCGTTACTCTTGTGTTGCTATACCGCACGTTGTTCTTATCGCTGATGAGGCATAAATCGAAAACAATAGTTCCCCCTTAGCCTTCTTCTTACGGTTCTTCTCAGATTTGACAACGAAATAGGCATTCTGCACGAAACTAAACTTTTCTATGTATCTTTTGGAGCAGGGGTCTTATTTTACGGCCTCTGTGTTGCTGCACGCTCCCTTCATTTGACGCACTGCGGTATGTTCCTTGTTTACTATCGGTCAGCTCACGCCCACGACGCTGACGCTCGACAGTATCAGTGATGCACGAGTGCTACGCAACCAATTGCTCAATAGTCTATGATGAGATTAAATGCATAACCTTACAAGACCCACAAGATGGCAAATGCAAAAGAAAATTAAAATCGATACATTTCTTTGTGGAACTTGAACCATCAGTGCTATAGGCATTGCGCTTTGTCATGCTGTTGCGTAGCGTTTATCATCTAGATGAAAGTCTACTAGGGTTTCGAATGTCGCGATGTTTGACGTGCACTTGTGCTGGCAATGCATTCCAGTGTGAAATGATTCTAAGAGAGCAAAGTACTTCCATAATCCAAAGGGGAGTATTGAGTTACTGGTTTCAAGTGATATCCTCAACATTGTTTGTAGGGGGCTAGAATCAGTAGCGATTCACATAGGTGATTATTTTCTGTTACTATCCGGTATGTGAGAATGAGATCTTCATGAGGCCGAATAAGCGAAGGCGCAGTTCATGATTGAGAGCGGATAGTTCACGTGTTGCCTTGGCGGCTTTTCTTTGGAGTTGCTCCAAAAGACGATTATCACATTTCAATCATGGACACCAGGCCTGAACCGCATACTCAATATGGTGACGTATATTCTAGTTATCGGCAAGGGTACTAGTCATCACTCAACGGTGCCACCTCCTCGTCTCAACAACCTTAATTCCAAGTTCACCACATTTGCTGCTGCCGAACAATGGACGAAATTGTCCGGACTTTCTTGTACGATAATACCTATATCTTATTCCTTAGTCACGTGTTGCAGGACGTGCTGCTCCAAACGATATGTACTGTTGAAGTTGCTGAGCAGCGTCAGCAGGTGGTATTACGCAGTGTTCTGCTTCCCACTGTGTCACTGGTGTACCATTTAATCCAGTGCTGTATACTCGCGATTCAAGAAGTATTCTGTGCGCTAATGAGGAACTATCGTAACTTCTTGAGCGCTTGCGATGACTCACTTGTTTTTCCTTCTTCTGATCGCTATTCCTTTACATGGCCGCTTGGTCTCGAACCATCGGTTTTGTACTTTACCTAGTGATTCTGCATATGTCCTTTGTTGAGGCTTAACGATTACGTTATATTCGGCTTCGATTTTACGTTGTGTTATGTATTAAGAGCTCTTACTGCTTATGCGCACTTCGAGCTACTTACTTTCCCATCGATTACTAGTGGTCGGCTACATCAACATTATCTCGTGAACCTGATTTTACTCATTTGTTGAAAAAACTAACCGAGAATGTTTGGATTGTGCGGTTCCGATGGGTGCTGATTGCCATGTGGTTACCACATGCTAGTTCGTATGAGTTGCATTCTATTCGAACTAGAACGTGTGATGTTCTCGGTGTGCTCCCCTACTTTCCGTAGTATACTATCAGTATCAAGCTAACTCAAGCATTACCTTCAGCCTATAGTTCAATTCCGCTCAATACATCGACTATGGTTCCAGAAATTTAATTGTACTTACTCATGCTCCCATGAAACCACGGTGGCAAAAGAAAACTGAATCATGCATGAAGCCACAGTTGAAGACGCTGTCTCGTCGGATAGGGTGAATAACACCGGAAAACTGCACTGAGTGCAAGAATGTTGCTAACTTTCAATCACCTTGATGCTTGATCTCGCGTTCTCATCATCATCATCATCATTATACATGTCAGCTAGAGATGGTAAAACACCTCCGCTATTGTACCGCAATACATAAAGGAAATACATACATACATACATACAATACATAAAGGAAAAATAAATACGACAGTTGAATGCCAGCTGAGCTACCAGCAACGGATAGGCATCGTTCCGGTAAGCTACTAGTCGGCTACTAGGCAAAAACAAAAATTTAATTACGTTTTACCCTATGAGATAAGATCGTAGATGGAGGGGGAGGCTAAAGGGATGGGGAGGGACAAAGAAACTCACAGCAGGAACGCCACTGAGGTCGGCTCCTTGCCATATCAGCAAGTGTATCCAGCCAAACGTGTTCACCGTCTTTTGGACCCCAACCAGGGAGCCGTGAAGCTCCAACTGAGGCCAGCTCCGAAGTGAGGGCCTTCATTCCTCTGGACCAAGTCATCGCTTGGCCACCTCTCCTCTTCTTCCACCCACATCCCCGGTGAGCAAACAACGCACGTCGAGGGAGTCGGTGGGCTGGCATGCGCAACACGTGGCCCAGCCATCGGAGCCTGGTGAGTGAAATGACGGTGCTGAGCGGTTCATTCCCTTTTCCTAGGCCGTAAACAATGCGTCGAACACGCTCGTTACTCACGCGGTGTTCCCACCAGATGTGAGCCAAACTGCGAAGGCACCGATGGTCGAACGTAAGTAGCCTCTTCATGTCCGCCGATCTTAGGGGCCAGGTTTCGCAACCGTACAGTAAGGTCGAACGTACCGCTGCATTGTACACTCTACCCTTCAGGGCGAGAGTAATGTCGCGCCCTCGCCATAGGTAGCGAAGGTTAGCAAAAGCACTTCGAGCTTTCGCTATGCGGCTCGTGATCTCGTCTTCGATCCCAAGGGCGCTGATACAACTTCCCAGGTAATTGAATTTCTGAACGACTTCTAGCTGATCCCCACCAAGGGTCAGCACAGGGGGCGAACCCTGCCAATTCTGGAGGAACGCTTTGCACTTCGGTGGTGCAAAGCAAAGCCCGAAGCGACTGACAGCCAGTGCTAATCTGTCCAGCGCGGTTTGACACGTCTGGGAGCTGTCACAGATGAGGGCAATGTCGTCTGCATACTCTAAGTCAAGGAGTCGTTCTCCTGGGAGTAGCTCCACACCTTCCAAGTCATGTCCTGTAAATGCAATCTCCATGACTTCGTCAATTGCGAAGTTGAATAGGAAAGGTGACAGCGGGCATCCTTGTCTCACACCGCTGGAGATATTGAAGGTTGGCGACAGCCTGCTGTAAGCCCTTACTCTGCCCGTGCTACGCGCATATAATGCTTGAATAGTATTTACATATTTCTCGGACACACCTTTCCTGAGTAGACAATTTCAAAGGGCACATCGATCAACCGAATCGAAGGCACCTTTGATGTCGAGGAACACGACTACGGTGGGCCGCCAATATGTGTGACGGTGCTCCAACAACTGACGCAAGGTGAATATGTGGTCGATGCAGCCACGACCCCGACGAAACCCGGCTTGCTCCTCACGAATCTGGCTTTCACGAGCGCCAGTCAGTCTGTGGAGAATTATGGACGCGAGTAATTTGGAGGCGATGGAGATCAGACTGATTCCTCTATGGTTGCCGCATTCCGAGCGCGAGCCGCCTTTGAAGATGGGAACAATAACGGAGCGGCTCCAGTCGGTTGGGACAGTTTCCTGCTCCCACAGTTTCACTAGTAATTCATGCAAAGCATCAACAAGAGCAGAGCCTCCAAACTTGAAGAGGGCTGGAGGAAGATCATCTGGTCCCGCGGCTTTGTTCAACTTCAACAGTCCGATCTCACGTTCGACTTCTGAGCGAGAGGGTGGATCCAAAGGGACAGCCCACGGAGCGGGGCGATCAGTGACCGACGAATCGAACAATTCTTGCCGATTAAATTGCTTTTCAAAATGCTCAGCCCAACGCTCCAAACGTCTTGACAAGTTGTGGATAGGCTGTCCACTCTCGTCACGTATAGTTTCACTAACACCAGGTCTCCTGCTGCCCGTTTCCCGTATCAGACGGAATAACTTAGGATGGTTGCCAAGGGCAGTGGCCACTTCCATCTCTGACGCACGATGAGACCACCAAGATTCGCGGTCTCTCTTCAGGCTAGCACGGAGTTTTGCCCGGAGCTCTTTGCGAGTTTCATTGTGCTCGCTTCCAGCCGGGATTTGCCGGCGAGCATCTATAAGTTCCAGAGACTGCGAAGAGACCCAATGTCCATGTTGTCTATTAGACATACCACATGAAGATTTGCCTGCTGCTAGTAAGGTCTGGCGAACATGTGACCAGTGACCATCAATTGTCTCCTGTGAGCGTTTGTTCAACTCGCATGTTAGCGTACTTCGATACGCATTCAGAACAGCTGGTTTTGTCAGTTGGCTGGTGTCAATGCGCTCACAGCGTCGTCGTGGGCGTCCGCCAAAACGCATCCGCATGTCAGCACATACAAGTGCATGATCGATGTCCACACATGTGCTCCAAATCGAGCGACAATTCTGGATGCAGCCTCTCCAGCGTTAACTTATCGCAATGTGATCGATCTGCGTGCAAGGCTGGTTCAAGGCTGGTGGGCGCCAAGTCACCCTTCGGCGGGTGCTGTGTCGGAAATTAGTGCTCGCAAGAAATAAGCGAGCATCTTCACACAAATGAAGTAACCGCTCACCGTTATCATTACGGGAGCCTACACCGTGTTGACCGCCCAGATGCAGTTCATCAGTGGACAACTTTCCAACTTGTGCGTTCATATCCCCCGCCAGCACAACAGTGTCCGTGCTTCTTCTGTGGCGAAGGAGCTGGGTCAGTTGGCGGTAGAAGTCGTTCTTTACCGAATCATCGCTATAGTTTGTGGGCGCATAGGCAGCGATGATGAATAGACATCTATTAGTCCCGCGCGACTTCGAAGCTTTAAACGAGCCAGCCAATCGGACCGCACACATCCGGCTACTGATTGGAATCCAATCAACCAGAGCAGCTTCAGCCCGGGGACTCAGGGCAATACCAACACCGGCTTGGCCGGTGCTCGAAGCTGCATCGTCACCGGATAGGCGCAAGGAGAAAATACTGCTTGCGTCCCCTGAAGGGGATCGCAGAGTGAGCACAGAGCTCGAGTCTTGCAGGCGAGTCTCTGATAAGCAGCAGATATCGATCGAGAGGTCTCCAATGTTCGGGCAAGTGCTGCCTGTTGACCGATTTGTAGCAGTGTGCGTACATTGAGGCATGCCAATCTGAAGGAGGATCGAGGGCTCCAAATGGAAGCCGATGAACTGGATTGGACCGTTTGGTTGGACATGGGCTTGTCGACAAGAGAGGAGTGACGCTCCGCGTTCAGGTGTGAGTTGAAATTAGAAGGTAAATGCCTAGCAAAGCATGTTGGGGGAGGGCCAAGAATCGGGGGGTTGAAAACTGGGGGGATATAAGTGAAGTTGGAACGGGACGGTAAGAGTGAAAAGGCGTAAGAGGGGGAATAAGAAGACGGGAAGGCTTGAGTAGTAGCATCCAAACCCCTATCCACCCTGCTCGATGCAGCAGATAGGGCACCGTTTATTATCCTCTGCGTTGGCCAGAGCATCAAGAGATTGTTAGAGGGAAAAGTCTTGGTGTACTGCGTTGGCAGGATACGGTCAGGTTGCCCAGGCCTAGATAGGAGAACGATTAGGGTTCTCAACCAAAGTCTTTGATTCAAAACCTGACCGCAAGGCAGCGGGTTTGGCGTTGGGCTACAAGGAGTCCATTTTAAGGAATAAGGTGCCACCCTCATTCCAACCCCCAAGCTGGAGGACCAGAGGCTGAGTTTGTCTGGCCTCTAACCATTGACCAATCTGGTATGAGTGACTCTGAAGGTGCAAAAGCACCACCCAGTATAGCTCAATGGATCACTGAGGCACACAAACCATCGCACCACGGTAAGGTCCAGCCTCATTGTTCCGTTATACGGTCTACGTCCAAATAGACGACCTGCACTAGCGCGATGCATCATTCTTGTCCAATTCTCCGTACTTCTCGCCCAACATATTTGCGGTTTCATCCTACTTGGCGTGTTGTCGACAAACAGCGCACACCGAGCTAGACAGTCGCCGGGTATCCTGTGACGTGATCCACTTGATATAGACGGCACTGACAACAGACTGTCCAGTGCGGCAGATGTCGTCAGTTCACTCGATGCCCCCTCTGGGTTCGAGCAGGTTTCCACGGCTACTGATACTCGAAAAGTGTAAGTGTTTACCACCTTCAAATGCTCTCCGGGTATGCATTCGCAATACACACCATCACCTTATTTAGAAGTGATAACAAATTTTATCTGTGACCGGAATGAGTGAATGATGCTTTGGAGACGCTTCATACATGGTGTTCGATTAAGCGTGAGTGAAATGACATTTTGCCGTTTCTGGTCACCTGATGACTTAATCGCTTCGTTCAGTCAATTATGTGACCACTTTTTTCGAACCTCAGCTTTTAGACGATGGTGTTAACAATGTTGTACCTCCTTACTGAGGTGGTTGGACATCAATTCACACAACTCATCCCTTAATCTTTGGTCGCCAATTGTTTTCATCCTCCATGCATTGAACAACCAGTTGTCATTACTTGTTTTTCATCTTTCTGTACGTCGATTCACGCATTCAGCACTTACTTTCTCACTCTGGTGCACATTCCGCCACTTTGGTTTTCGTCGACGATCTGGCCATGTGCGACCCGATCGGTTGCATCATGCCCTATATCAAGCCCCAACATCTTTTGGACTGCGTCTTTGCCGAACTATCTCCAGATGGTCACCACGTGAGAGTGTCGTGGGATTCAATGTACGTCCTGTCTTCGGTCATTTCATCCTTTACTGTGTAAAGTACTTTTCTGGTCTCGGCTTTCCACCGCATGTATGTGAACAGTCTATAAACGACTTCTTTTCTCTCCACAGAGTCGCTTTACTTGTTATCGTGATGACATGAGTTCTTTATTTGGCCACTTCGCCTATCAGGGCAGTCCTCGGTTTTCTACTAGCCAAGCACTTGAACTTTTCCGATGTACGTGGATTTGGATGGCTATTCACCACTGGACACTGTGTATAAGTTGTCAAGTACCTAGGTCTCTTTCTTTGATCAACAGTGACGCTTGACTGTCGTTATTACTCCGCTACAACTAGAATTGGTTTTCAATCTACGTGATTGTTCACCTACTCTCTGATCCATTGGACCAGACTAAGCGTTACATTTCAATCCTTTGACGGCGCCTTCCACCAGATTAGTCATTAATTAGGGATCATACAAACTCCTGGTTCTTCACGCCGCCGGTTGGACATTGGCTGGCATCCATGACCTTCATTATTGACTATTGCCATGTGCTAGATACTTTGCGGTGAGGCTTTCAAAGCAAGAACTTTCGATAAGGATCCTGGGTGTAGGACCTCTAACCTTATTCCAAATCAATCGCCACACCACTTCAACCAACGTGGATATACTCCTAGGCATTCCAAGGATAACAACACATAAACAGGTCATTGGTGGTTTTTTGTGAGTAGTGTAACTTTTTGTGCAAAATTTATTCTGCAAACTTTAATTGTGGCTTCAACTTTCTACATAAACAGGTTGTTTAATCTCCTCAGAAACTAACTTATGGGTGATGTTCAATGCGTAAAGACCGCAATGATCGTTTATAACAACCGTGCGTTTAGCGTACGCTATTTCCAATTCGCCTTACCTTCCAGCGTGAAGCATACCGTTGTGCTACGTTATTCCCACCAACCGCTGATCCGCTATGGGCTTATATTGGCCACATCACTCTAATCCTTAGTTGTGTCGTGGTTCCTTCTTGAGAACGGCCGATTAGTTTTGTACAACTGATTTGATTCTGATCACGCGTTACTCCGATACCAATTCTTATTAATCTTATCGAGAAACATCGAAGATGACATTCCGTTGGCGACCGGAACGCTGTTGCAGATTCGCGTTTAGTCGCGGCCCACGAGAATGTCCCATCTTCTCACTTTCCTTCATTTGGGCTTTGGCGGAATGAGGTTTCTGCCGCTCTGCATGGTACGGGAGCTTCTGCGTGCGGCAATGCTAGTCGTCACTACACTTCAATCGGTCTCTTCAAGATCATTGGGATTTCTAAAAACCAAGACATTAATTTACTTTTACTTCAGCTATAATGCGATATTTCAAAGTACCAGGTGCGAATCAAAACAGCCATCCAGATGGTTCGGATTCATTTCGCTTAGTGAATTAGGGGACACGAGTAGCAAGCCGCTATCGCAGGTTACTTCAGCTAATTCAAAGTACCAGTCTAAACTAATTTAAACCCATCACTGAGAGGTACACGGCCAACACTAGCACCCTGATTCACACTAAAGTATTCATTCCAGCTATTTGGGTCGGACACTTTAACTAGCGGTTCAGCTGGTCTCCAGCTCCTGTGTCACTTCTTATTCCGGTGATGTATGAATCGTGGTTAGTTAATTTGGGGCCTTAAATCGGATCTGAAGTTTGTATTGGTTTCAAAGCACTCATCTGTTCCTGTGCTGCTAATTCGAGCTCTTCCGTGCTTACTCTATTCAGGGATGATGATAATATCCTCTGTAAAAGATTGGCTGATCCGTTTGAGAAGTTATGGATAAAGAGTTGTCCTAACTAGTCATTAGTATTCAAGCAGGCTAATCACAACCTTTGTGCCAACCATAGGACTGTTTGTTTGATACCGGCAATGCCAAAGGTACTTGCTTCTTTTCCCGTCTCTCACCTTGCTGTGGAACAAAGATCGTGTACGAATGCAAATCCGGCACCTTTTCGATCGGTACGGGGCCGCATAATTCACTGTTCTGTTATACGGCAGGTGCTGCTGCAGCGTCACACGCAATTCACGCTGACCATGTGTTCCTCAGTTTCACATCCCGTTCGATTCAGTCGGTCGCTCTGTTCTCTTTTTTTTCTTCCACTTCACGGGTTTGTCCCTTTTTGATTTTTTCGATTTTATTCGTTTCTCCATTCTTTTTTTATCGATTCTCTTCTGATTCTCGATGTCGTTTCCTTTCTCTTTCCACTGCTACTCAATTTTCTTGAGTCTTCCGCTTTTTTTATGGTGTTTTCTTGCACCAACCCGTTCGTGCTCTTCTCTTTACTTTCCGTTGACTTTACTTTTTCTTATCATTTGCTTTGAAATTCTTTAACCCTTTACTCAAGTTTGCGCCGTTTGTTCCCTTTTTGACCTTTCATTTCTCTTCTTTTTTTACGTTTCTCTCCCTTTTTTCCGATTTTCACTTTTCTTTTCTCCGGGTCTCCCTTCCATTTATTCACGTTCCTCTGCTTAGCACGTTCACTTTCCCGATTCCACTCCTCGCACCCCCTTATTCCTCCTCTTCATGTTTCAGAAGTCTTATTTCTCGTTCGGCGATGTCCGACTCGCTGTTCTCATTTCTTGTTGATCTTCTCCCACTCTTCTCCTTTTTTGATTTCAGAATTACCCTCTTTAACCGGTTGGGCCTTTTTCTCTTTCCTTCGCATGTTTTCTCCAGCTTCCTTTGTTTCCGTGTTTTCTTTTTATTCTTTGTTTATTTCTTTTTTCACCCATTCTTTCCTATTCGACTGTTTTCTCTTTCTTTTCTTTCTCTTGGTAATTTATTTTCTTTTTCTCCTTACCTTCGTTTTCCCTATTAGCTTGGCTATTTCACGCTTGTTCCCAATTTCTTAATATTCGTTTTTTTTTTTTTTTGTTCTCCATTTTAATCGGAGGTTTTTAACCTTCTTCTTCTGCCTTTTTTTTGCTTTTTTTGTCTCAACGTCCTTTCCCTTCCTCATTCCTTGTTTTATTTGCATTTTACTTCACTTCCTTCTCCTTCATTTTCTCGCTTCAAGTTTCATTCTTTTCTTTGTGCCTTTACTTTTCCACCCTTCCAAGATCCTTCAACCTTTTTTTGTTTCTCTTTTCTCACGCGCCCCTTTTCTTTGATTGCTTAGACTTTGCTCGTTCCCCCTCCTCTCGCATTTTTCTTGATGTTACCCGTTTTCCACCTTAGTCTCTTTTAATTTTTCCCATCTTTCTTTTTTTTTTTTCTCTCTTACGTTTTCCCACCTACGGTTGTTTCTTTTTCCAAACCTTGTTTGGTTGCCTATATTTTTTCTCTTTTTCCTTTTTTTTATAACTTCGCTTTCCTTTTCTTTGTTCTCCGGATTCTTTCTCGCCTTTTCTTTCTTTTCTCATTTTCTTCTTTTCTCTTTCTCGCTTTGCTCCGTTATTCGGTTAGGGCTTCTTCTTCTTGCCATATCTTCCTTCTCCTGCTTTCTTTTACAAGCCTTTTTTTGTCACACTTCGCGTTCATTTTTTATTCCTTTCATTATATCTTTTCTCTCTCTTCTTCTCCTTTTTTCTTTGCTCTCTTCGTTTGTTCCTCCACTTCTTTATTTATTACTTAGTTTCCCATCTCCTTGGCTTTCCCGCGTTTTATCAGATATTCTCCGTTCTCCTCTTTTTTCACTGGCTTCTTTCGCTGGCCCGTGTCCGCTTAATGTTTTTGTCGATCCCCGTTTTCTTATTCGCCTATTCTCTTCTTTGGTTTTTTCTCGATTGCTGTCTCGTAGTTGCTTCGTTCGATTTCCTAACGCTTTTGGTTATTTCTTGTCAATCTTTTGTCTGCTTTTTTTTTTTCTTTCTCCGCTTCCTTATTTCTCATTCAAACTTCCCACCCGTTGTTTTTTGTCTTTCTTTTCTCTTTGTTCTTCTTTCGTTATCTCCTTCAGTTGTCAAGTTTTCTCCGTTTTTCGAGCCCGATCATGTTATTCTTTTCTCCCCCTTCCTTATTTTTCTCTTTTCCCTTGGTGTTCTTTTCTTAAAGTTCCTCTTGCCCTCGAGTTTAGTCGATAATTATTTTTGCCTTCGTTGGTTCTTTAGTCGGTTTCGCTTTTAGAAATTCTTTCATTTTTGATTTTCCTTGTGGTTCTCACGATCTTCCTCTTTATTGACTCGTTGTTACCTTTCCCCGCTTTGTTGTATTGACTTTGTACCGGATTGTTTCTCCCCTGCCCCTATCTCCTCTCACTTTTTTCCACTTTTTCCCTTTCATCGTTCATTTTTTCATTCGGCAGACTTTTTCCCCCATTTTTTCTCTTTTCTCAACTTTCTCTTTCGCGCGGCTTCTTTAAACTTATTTTTTCGTGTTTTCTTTTTTTTTTTAGGGGCTTCCTGCTTTCGCGGTTGTCCTTTCTTCATACATTTATAGTGCAACTTTCAATTTTCTCTCCTTAGATTTCTTTAATTCTCTTCCTCAGTTTTTTTCGTTTTGCTCGTCCCTCATATTTCGCGCTTTGTTCTTTTTTGGCTAGGTTTCAGCTTGTCTCATCTTCTTCGTTGCGGTTTTCTTCATTATTTCTTTCCCAATTCGATTTGGTTTTTACTCTTTCACCCTTCCTTTAGTTTGCCCTTCCTCGTCTCTTTTTTAATCTTTTAATCTACGTTTCCCTCTTTTCTTCATTTGTTTTTTTTTTTCACTTTACAACTTTCTTTTTACGGCCTTTTTCGTTCATTTTCTCCCTTTCCTCCGTTTTTAATTTGTGGTTATTCTTTCCCTCTTTGTCTTATTCGTTTTTATTTCTTTTCTCTCTTTTTGTTTTCTTATTTTTTTTCTTTCTCATTTTCCTCTCACGCCTTTTCTTAGTTTCTCAATTGCATTGCGGCTTTTTTTCCAGTTTTCCTTCAGTTTTTTTCTTTTCTTTCTCTTTCATAATTTCGCTTTGATTTTACTTTGGTTGCCTTTCGTCTTTTTTTTTTTTTCTCTCTTCCATTTTTTTCGCTAATATCTTCCCCTCCCTTTCGCCCTTTTTCCTTTTTCAGCTTTTTTGTTCTCCTTAGTTCCCATTGGTTTCCCTGCCCCCCTTTCCTTCTTTTTTCCTTTCTTTGTTTCTCCGGACTCCTTTTTTTGTTGTTTCACGTCCCCTTTCTTATGTTTCTCATTTTTACTTGCTTTTTCAGTATTTTTCTCTGTTTCCCATTGATTTTCGGTTTTTTTCTTTTTGCTTCCCTGACTTCCGTGTTTTTTTCTCTTTTCTCCTTTCAATTTTTTCTTTTTACCTTTTTCTATTTCCTCCTTATTCCAAAAAGCGGGGCCGAAAAATTCATCTTCTTATCGTTTTCTCAGTATTTTTTTCTTTTTCTCGCTTTATGGGGTTCCTTCTTTCTTCGCTTTCGTTTTTTTTTTCATTCTCTCTTCGCTTAGACATTTTGTTTTATTTAAGTTCCATTCGTTCCCTCTTTTGTTTCTCTTCCTCCACCGATTCTTTCCTTTTATTCTCTTCTTCCCATGTTTCTTTTTCTCTTATATACCCTTGTTCGTGCCTCTTTTTCTTTTGACTGATCCTTTCTTTTCTCGCTTTTTCTTGTTCCCGCTTGGTCCGCAGTTTTTCTCTTTTTCTTCTCCACTTCTTAATTTTGTCAACCCTTCAACTCTCTTATTTTCGTTTCTCGTTTTTAAGTTGACGTTTTTGAGGTATTTTTCGTTTCACAACTTTGCACTTTATTTGTCTTTTTTTTTCCCTTTCCTATTTTTTACTACCTTTACCCTCTTTATCTTCCACTTTCTCCCGTTCTAATTTGAGGCTTTTGCTTCTTCTCCCGTCCTCGCCCTTTTGTTGTTCCGGCGTTCCTCCGCTTATCCCGGCACTGTTCGGTTTCCTAGTTCCGTCTTCTTTTTATCACGTTCGAAACTTGTTGTTTTCCTTCTGCTCCACTTTAATTTTTCTTTTTCGCTTTTTTTTCCCTCCATTCTCTTTTTCTTTCACTTCTCGTCTCGGCTTTTTTTTCTCTTTTCCTTTTTCAATTCGGAAACCGGTTTTTTCTTTTTCATTTTATTTTTCGTTGTTTCGTTTTCCATCCGGTTTTACCTCCGTTTCTCTAAATTCCTTCTTCGGTTTTATTTCTTGCGGCCAATTACCCATCCTTACCTTTTTGTTTCTATTTTTGGACTTCTTGTTGCTCTTGCTCTTTTTCCTCTTGGTCTTCGTTTCTCATTTCATTTATTCTCGCCGCTTTCAATTCTTGTTTTCCTTTATTCCCTTTTCTCATTTTCTTTCTTTTGTTTCCTTACTTCTTGATCTTTTGTCTTTAGTGATTCTTTTTTTTTCTCCCCACTTTTTTTAATTTCTTAGACTTTCTTACTTTTTATCGGTCCACCTGTTTTTGTCTTTTACTTGTCTTTGCGACGTTCTCTTTTCTTTTATTAATGTTCCTTTTGTCCCTTGTCTCTCTCACTTATTTTCATCTTCTCATTGCCTTTCTCCTTTAGCTCTTTTGCCGCTTTGTCTTCCATCCCTTTTACACCTTATATTGGTGCTTTTTACTTTTTCGCTTCTCTTTCTTCTTGTCCTTCCCTTTTCCACTTTACGTGTTTGTTTCCGTCTTTTCTTCTTTTGCCGTTCACCTTTTTGTTTGTACTCGGTTATTGCTCGGGGGTCCTTTGAATTTACTTCGTCCGATTAGTTCCTACGCTTTTTCTCGTTTCCTTCCCTCGTTCCTTCGCACTTTCCCGTTCTTGTTAATTCCTTTACCGTTCTTATACGCTCTCCTTTCCCTTATATTCATTTCATGAGCATTAATTAGTTGGGTTCAGGATTCTCCTTTCAATGCCGGATAACGTCCTTTCTGTTTTTTCTTCATGCTTTTCTTACTTGCCTTTTTTGCACTGTGTATTTGTGTTCTCGCCTTCTAACCTTTTTTTCTCATGTTTTTCAGCCATCAATAGCTTCTGTTCTCTTCGGTGCACCTGACCTGATCGGTGTTCCCACGAGATGTGTGAACATTACTTGTTTTGTACTTATACCTTTCACAGACGCTTCATCACGGACCCCATTGATAACTCCATCGTGGGGTGTTCCCTTATCAATTCTTACGACGTCTGAGGAAATTAGTTGATGTGTGCTACCTGGATGATATTACACTGTCAAAACTGTACAAACCCTCAGGGGTGTTTTCATTATTTATCTTCCACCTTAGAAGTGCGCAACGCTATTGCAGGACTATCAGTCATTGCCTGACCTTGTGATCTGTAACAGTAAGGAACTGAAGCTGATTGAGAAATCCGCTTATATTTGCAGTCACATTCCTGATGCTGGGCCTAGGACTGCTCGAACTGATTCATGTATTGCGGGAATTAACATTGCTTTCGACACTAGAATTCAATTTCTATTAGTCAAGAGATCGTATGTACGCGACCACATCAAGGGTCCTCATGTTCTACTTCAGATAGACGTGACCGCTTCTGTCTGAAGAGTTCAGACTGTGACTGTGGTTTTCTCTGGAACATTGTTTGCGTCACCTTATACTGGCATGTGTGCAACTGGGTGCTAGGCTGCAATGATCAGGTTAAATCTATGGCACGAGAGATCGGGTTCAAGAAGTCAGTTTAGGTTGTGCATATACCACCTGTACCCACCTACCGCTTATCGAAAAGAAACACTCGCTTTGTTTACCAGACTTAGGTAGACATTTGGGTTTTACTCATTGGTTTAGCAGCTCAGATGTACTTCGTTGACCACTGTGCTCGGCTTGAGACATAACAGAACAGACATGGGTTTGTTTTCGTCTACCCTGACTCTCCACCTGTGTTGTGTTACATGTGCGGTGTACGTTGCATATGAACTCGGGCAATGGGACTGTTTGCTGGCGCCTCAGAATCTTCATGTGCTAGTTGGCTGTTTGTGACTGCCTGGTGTTGATAAGATGTATGCTCTATGATATTGCACCTGTACTTTGTTAGCTGAAGTGTCAGTATTGCCATCACTTTTCTTTCATCCTTCCCATACTCGACCCAGCGGCACGATTGCTATAGTTTTTCTTCCAACCTTACCGTTTGTTTGCATTCTGTCTTGGACGACCTTGACGTTGGCTCTAAGTAGATTTTTTTGCGTTTCTTCGCACCATTGGGACAACTTGTTCTCCCTTCACGGTCGACGACGCGTTTATATGCTCCTTTACCTTTTCTTAGGGTAGGCCTGTGGTGCTAGTTGACTAGTTCCCTTCCTCTTCTGTCTGCCTTGCGCTGTTCGTTTTTATGCAAGCTTGTCGCATCGTTGACATCTCCAGTGCCATCGTAGCGAGGCTTTGCCCTAACGTGGTGTGATGGTTTGTGTGCTCCAGTGATCCCTTGAGCTCTGCTCGGTGGTGCTTTTTGCACCTTCATAGCCACTCATACCAGATTGGTCAGTAGTTATAGGCCGGATAAACCCAGTCTCCTAGCTTTCCAGGATGGGGTTGGAGTAAAGTTGTCTCCTTGTTGCCTATAATGGCCTCTCTGTAGCCCATTGCTAAACTCCCGCTGCCTTGTTGTCAGCTTTTTGAACCAAAAGCTTTGGTTAAGAACCCTAATCTTCCTCCTGTCTAGGCTTGCACAACCTGACAGCATCCTGTCCACATAATACAACGAACTCCTCTTCAAGCAATTTCATGATGCTCTCGCCGACTCGGAGGATAACCAACAGCGACCCATCTGGTGCATCAAGCGAGGTGGATAGCTGTGAGCACGCTATTTCTCAGACCTCGTCTTATACTCTATATTACGCTTTCTTGTGATTCTTGTAATCCTGTTTCAAATTCAATTTTACCCCCCCCCCCATCCGTCTTTAGCCTCCCAATTATTGGCCCTCCTTTACATTGCTTTGAGGCGGTTGTTGTGTAGCTTCAAATCACACGTAGCCGTAGAGAGTCACGCCTGCGTTGTCGACAATTCCATGTCCAAGCAAACAGATAACTTCAGTCTATTCGCTTCTATTTGGACTCCTACTCCTCGCTACAGCTAACATGCCACTTATTCTGATCTGTCTACACTCAGGATACAATATAGCTCAATTCAAGAGCTTCACACAGTGGTTATACACTGGTTGTAACAAAGGCTAGAGCAAGCATGCGCTCGACTTTCTTCCTGATCAGATATACCTATCTATGGAATAGGCTGCTAATCACACTCAGCTCATGTAACAACCGGGCAACATTTAGTAACTAGCTTGCAAGTGACCTCGACTTGAATACACTGGTGATTATATTTACACGGGGAAAAATCCGTGAATGATTTTTATTCCAGGAGGGGCCTACCCACACTTACAAACGTTGGCTTTCGCTCCAGTCATCTACAAAAGCATGATTACATGAATCGCATACCCCAACACTGCGCATATTCGTATCATACAGGCAAATAGGTGGTTACTTTGGTACATATTGATCAGTACCGTTACGAAAAGTCTCCTGGATCTCGTTTCCTGCTTTGCTGACGGCTAAAAGGCGTGTATCCATCTTAGCAACCATGCGAAAAGTGCATCCACTGCCATTTCGGATAAAAGCATGCAACCTAATGTTCCTACTTCCCGAAGGGACGCTCACTTTCAACCAGCTGTTTACATGAAGAACAATTCAGTCTGGCGATCCGTTACTGGTGCTCTCCTTACTCTAAAACAATAGTGTGTAGGATATGGCAGAAATCACGCTGAATCACAGCCATTATTCATTCGTAGTGGTCCACCGCGTTTCCCATGACACAAAGGCTTGAGCCACCGCCTCGTTTTTGACTGGTCGTGGGTTCAAATTCAGTTGTATTCAAGTCATCGTATAATGAAACGATAGTTCAGCACTTGGATCTTCTGCTGGGATCCCCTGACTGGATCAGACTGATGGATCTCCTCCATATCGCTGACACGCGGGATGACGAGGTATACCGGTGACCAACTGGTTACCAGTTCGTCAGCGAAAATGAACCGTAACATGTGTTCTTCTCTGATCCATCGAGTTATGCTAATCGGTTTTTCTGAAATTTGTTTTTTTTGCCTCTCCTCATGATATCTCTACTATGGCCTCAGCACCTATGTCGTTTTCCCATCGATTCATGCTCATCATGCTCTCATGCACAATTTTTACCGTCTATTCGAGTGAAATGATTTTTACTGCCTACTAATTGCCTACGTGCTCCTGCCCAGTCCACGTCGTGTGTGCCACTTTTTGCTGAAACTCAGCAGTTACACCAAACTGAGTGCTCACGTGTTGGAACTGTCGGAACAGTACAGCCGCTTGGAATGCCATCCCTTTAACTTACTCTCCGAATTTGTCGTTTCCACACCAATGCTAATCATAGCTGGTTAACGGCTGGATGACACATATCGTCATGTAGTATTACTCTTCCGTCCCACTTTTGAGTTAGAAATTCTTGCTTGTCTATCCGTCACCAACTTGCCACAAAGCCATACCTAATGACGCTGAAATTGGTTGCGTAAATTCGACTAAGCTGCTTTCTCAGTTCTCCCAGCGATGTCTCAACGAGATGCGGGTTCAAACGATGCAAAAGCCCGGAATCGTCACTCCCATTCACATGGGAGAAGTCGTGCAGGTCTGGCCAACGATCATTCGATAGCACTTTTCCGGTACTATCCAGTTATTAAGCCATCATAGCCAAAGTGCTTATGGGTTATCTCATTGTTCGGTTTTGGATTACCAGCCGATTCTCAATCTCAATTGTGGCTTGGGTTTGCTTTGAAGCACACCTCTATCATTTCTTGCACTGGGACCGCATCCGAATTGGTGTGTCGGGTTCCACACTCAAAGTCTGTTTCTACCTGACGAGCCGAAAACAGGACGAAACCTGTCAGTACTCTAGTGTACTGTTGAGAGAGTAGCTCAGAAACTCCCCTCATTAGTTACTTGGAATGATGCAATGTCCTAACGCCAGAACAGCATGGATTTCGCCAGAATCGTTCTTGCGCTACCTGCTCGCTCCACTTGATCTGAAACCGTGGACAACGGTGTGGGAGTTAACACATTGTACCTGGACTTCTCAAAGGCGTTCGACCGTCTGAACCACCACATCCTCATTCACGAGCTTCAGAGTTATGAAATTGATGACTCAATCCTCGGTTGGATTGGTGACTTCTTACTTCCACGGCATCTGAATGTGAGAGGTTGCAGCGCCATTTCTGGCCCCATAGAAGTTTAGTATGGAATGCCACAGGCCCACCATTTCGTCAACAGCTATCCTAGATCTTACAAAAGTGATCACTTCCAATTTCTTACTCTCCGCTGATGATCACATCAAATGGAGGGGCCGTCAAAAGAACAGGTGACCACGTAGCACTTTTGCATGATCTCGATAGAATATACGAATGGGGGACTCAGAACCCGCTTCATTCCAACGACACCGGTTTAAGATATGCTATCCATCCACTTAAGAGTACAGACTTGGGATATCAAGTTTCGTAGCGCACTTACATTGAACGCGACCTAGGAGCGAGGGTACAAGATGATCTTGGCTGATCATATCGGACATCACGCATCAAAAAGGCCAACAAACACCTTGGCCTTTTGCGGAGGGCATTTGGACGATTTGACTCTTTACTCCTCTCGCAGATGCCTGGCGCCTACATGGTATCCATTTGGGGATACGTCGTCCACACTTGGTAACCCTGGCACAGGCGCGACCCTGTCGCACCTGAAATGTCAACACGATGCTGAATATCTTCGTGGTCTACAGTGAACAACATCGGCATCTGCGTGACGATTTGATAGTGACATATTTGATCCAAACAATGCTTATCGTCACCTTCTGAAGCTAACTGACAATACCACTGAGTGGTCACTGTTATAATCTTCTCACTAGACGCAATTCCAAAAATAACAATTCACTGCTCCGCAAAACTTCTAGCCCAACCGAAGGAAAAAAGCAAAACGCCAATGACCCTGACAAATAACGTATTAATCGCAGCCAACGAACACTGTACAACGACTGAGGACCCTGGCTGTATTTATAGGTCTCTGCTGACCTTCGACTTCTAGAATTGGAAGGTCAGCTGCCAAGGTTAGTGGTTCCCCATATCTTTTGCCGAGAGGTCAGGTGGATTTTGATCACGTGTAGAAGAAGAACATTCAGGAACGTTCGAAATCGATGCGATAATCGTTAATAATCGATTAATCGCTAAAATAGGGAATTTCCAAGGCAATTCTTACTTTCTCCCGGACACCTCCCCTCCTGAGATATGTTCCGAGGTGTAAGAGGAAAGCCTGGGATTAACTTGCAGTCTTCGGGACGGTGTTCTCTGCCTGTCGGTCCACCTCCTTGGCAGAAGCGCCCGAGAACTTTGTTCCGATGTTCTTGTTCTGGATTCGTTGCTCGACCTTGTGCAGTCGTCCACTGTTACCTTCGGCAGGTTGAAAGTTTCCACCAGTAAATCGAACGGGAGGTCAGTAGGCCTTTCTTGTTCTGGCTGGCACAATGTGGGACGTAACTGGTTTGCATGCCGTGGCCAGACCTGTGCGCCCACCTTCACGTCATACATGACGTTTCCGCGCTTGCTTTTGACCGTCCCTGGCGTCCATTTCGCATGGCCTTCCCGGTAGTCACGTACTAGCACCTTCTGTCCAAGCGTGAATGATCGCTTCTTTGCTCCATGCCGCCGGTTAAACTCCTGTTCCATTCTGCGGTTTCTTTCACCAACAGAGGACTCCGAGCCCGGTCGGATGGCGTCGAAAGGCATGCGGAGCTTCCGGTTGATCATGGCCTGTGCTGGAGAGACTCCGTCTGGCGCTTGTGGATTCGGTGTTGATCGGTAGAGGAAAAGGAACCGGTCAACCACCTCCTCTATACGTCCCTCCCCTTTTGATTTGTGCAGAGCTCGCTTGAATGTATCGACAAATCTTTCTGCCTGGCCATTCGACTGTGGGTGAAACGGCGGCGAGCGAACGTGCTGGACGGCGCATTGCTTGCAAAACTCCTTAAACGCTGCTGAAGTAAACTGTGAGCCATTGTCAGTGACCATTGTCTCAGGACAGCCGAATCTGCTAAAGGCTTGGCGCAGTTTCGATATGGTGGCATTGGTGGTTGTGTTATCCATGAGAAATACTTCTGGCCACTTGCTGTATGAGTCGACTATAATGAGGAAACTTCTCCCGTTGATCGGCCCTGCAAAGTCGACATGAATGCGGCACCACGGCTTAGTAACTATTGGCCATGAACAGAGTTCTGCTTTCGGTGGCGCTTTCAAGACATCGGCACACTTTTGGCAGCGTCTGGCTATTTCTTCTAACTGTTTGTCCATTAAGGGCCAGTATACATAACTGCGGGCAAGCGCCTTCATCCGGTTGATTCCAGGATGCCCGGCGTGGAACTGTCGAATAAGGCGCTCCTGAAGTGCCTTGGGGATGACCACTCTTTCCGAAAATAGTATGCAATCGTTTACAATAGAGAGTGAGTGTCTCCTCTGAAAATACTGTTGCAACTCGGCAGATGGACATGAACGTGGCCAACTTGTTTTGTGAAACTGAGTAACCTTCTTGAGTATTGGGTCCCGAAGTGTTTCGGTCCGTACAGCTTCTGCGGTAACTGGTAGACAGTGCAGTGCATCAGTTACCAGAAAGTTGACGTCTGGTTCAATCTCCACCGAGGCAATGATTGTGTCTTCATGTTCTTGCTGACGGGTATCAATTAGGCGTGACAGTGCATCTGCTTGGCCAATGGAAACTGTCGACTGATATTGGATCTCGAAATCATACCCCATTAAGGTAAGAGCCCAACGTTGTAGCCTGTTGGCTGTGTAGGCCGGGATGCCCTTTTTCGAACCAAAGATAGCGAGCAAGGGTTTGTGATCTGTCAGAAGCTTGAAGCGGCGGCCGTATAGCATTTTGTGGAATTTCTTAACCGCGTACACTATGGCCAATGCTTCTTTCTCAATCTGACTGTAGTTCTTCTCGGCCTTCGTAAGGGTTCTGGCGGCATGGGCGATTGCTTTTTGAGATCCATCGGTGTACGTGTGTGCAATTACTGCACCAATCCCATGGCTTGATGCATCTGTGGTTAGGACGATCTCTTTGGAGGGATCGAAATGTGTCAAAAGCAAGTTTGAAGACAACAGTGACTTGACGCGTTCGAAGGCATTCTGACATTCTGCTGTCCAGTTCCAAGGTTGTCCTTTGGCTAATAGCTTGTTTAACGGGGCACGCAAGCGGTGCATCTCAGGCAAAAATGCGCTGTAGTGGCTGATGAGCCCACAAAAGGAACGCAGAGACTGTAGATCTGTGGGTGGAGGCATTTTTCTAATGGCTTCGATGTTTTCCGGATCTGGTCGACGTCCATCCCTTTCGAGGATAAACCCGAGGTATTTGATGAGCGGCGTGAAAAATGTGCATTTATCCTCACGGATCCGGAAGCCGTACGACTGTATGCAACCAAGCACTTCATCCAAGCGGTTGAAGAGTTCTTCCGGTGTTCGACCCATCACTATGATATCGTCCAGATATGCAGCGGTTCCAGAAACACCCGCTAGCATGGTGTCCATCAACTGTTGGAAGATGGCTGGCGCCGTTTTCACACCAAATGGCAAGCGGTTGTATTGGAATAGCCCACGATGAGTGTTGATCGTCAACAACTCCCTCGAGACTTCGTCAACATCCACTTGCAGATAAGCGTCGGATAGATCAAGCTTAGCAAAGTACTTACCACCATTCAACTTTGCAAAGATATCTTCCGGTACAGGTAAGGGGTACTGGTGGTCATCCAGCGCGGCGTTGAGGCCAGTTGAAAAGTCAGCGCAGACGCGTACCTTGCCATTTGCTTTCTTCACTGCGACAATAGGTGCGGCCCATGATGAGTAGTTGACGGCTGTGATGACTCCGGCACGTTCCAGTCGATCGAGCTCTTGCTCAACGGTTGACATGGCTGCATATGGTACCGGTCTTTTAGCCTTGAACACTGGTTTAGCACCTGGTCGCAAGTTCAGTGTTGCCTTGAATTTCGTACAGTGGCCCAAGCCATCCTGAAAGACAGAAGCAAATTTTCGCTTCAGGGTACGTGTCATGTCTTCGACGGACTTTGCAGATGGGTCTGGACTTGCTCGAACTCGGTTGCAGATCTGATTCAAGGGAACATCGAGGAGGTTCAACTTTTCAATCCAGTCGAGGCCAAGAAGATTCAAATTCGGCCGGTCTGAAATGTAGCATGTTCCCGACTTCTCCACACCTTGGAAAGCAATCTTGCAATTGAGTTCGCCCACTAAGTGTAACACACCGCCGGATGCATTATGTGCAACTTTCTGAGACTCGACCATCTTCGGCCTCTTTATGTGATTCCATGTGCGCCTGGAAATGATTGTGATGTCTGAGGCCGTGTCAAATTGCAGTTTCGTTGGGATCCCATTGATTAACACAGTGATGAATCGTCGTCTCGGTTTACATTCGCTTTGGAATGCGGCAACTATGGACAGAGACTCAGCGCCGTCCCTTCTAGAATTTCCCTTTCGATAAGACTTCTGCACTTTCTTCGACCGGACTTGACTGCAACATTCCTCTTTATGCCCACGCTTATGACACGTTTGACAAATGTGATGTTTGAAGGGACAAAAGCGAGCGAAATGCCATTCGCCGCATGACCAGCATGCTGTGGGCGGTTTCTTCGTAGGCCTCTTGAAGGGTCTGCTTGCGTTGCCGGTCCTGGCTTTTTTCACAAGTTGCACGGTATCTGGTGATGCTAGACCATTGCGTTCGACCATGGCAGTGTCGTGTTTTAGAGTGAGCAGTCGTTTGCATTCGCTAACGAGGGCCTTCAGTGTCAGATCAGGGTCCTGCTCTAGCTTAGCTAAAAGCCGCGTTCGGATCTCAGCATCACTGGGCGATTGTAGAGCACTGACGAAAATGAGACACTTAAACTGATCGTCCGTTAAAGAGCGTAGTTTGAATCGTTCACACTCACGGTTAATCATGTCTGCTAGGGCCCCAAAATCGTCAGATTCCTGTTTGACTATTTTCAGGCATTGATAGCGAATACTAAACAAGGACACCGACTCACCAAAAATTTCCTTCAACTGCGACACTGCTTCGTCAAATGTCAGATCCTTCGGCTGTTTGGGCAAAATGTGGTCTATGAACCTTGAATGTTCACTTATTCCGAGCTTGCGGAGTAGCAATCGCACTTTCCAGGAGTCGTCCTGACGAATGAAGTCCGTCTGGAACATGTCTTCCCAGCGCTTGAACCACGCTTCGAAAGTGCTTCCAGAATCCGCATCATAATGGAATTCAGTGATGGCGTTCGTGAGAAGATCAACAGAACTCGCCTGCGTGTCCCGCGTCGCTGCTCCAGTTGTCTGCAAACTCAAGCATTTTGTCAGATTTTCAATCATTTTCATTTGCGCCTCCATTTGAGCTTGCTGTTGAAAAAGCAGCTTTTGAAATTGTTCAGCAGAAAAATTCATCACATTTCCACTTTTCTCCGTCGCCATTTGTTATAATCTTCTCACTAGACGCAATTCCAAAAATAACAATTGACTGCTCCACAAAACTCCCAGCCCAACCGAAGGAAAAAAGCAAAACGCCAATGACCCTGACAAAAGAACGTATTAATCGCAGCCAACGAACACTGTACAACAACTGCGGACCTTGGCTGTATTTATAGGTCTCTACTGACCTTCGACTTCTAGAATTGGAAGGTCAGCTGCCAAGGTTAGTGGTTCCCCATATCTTTTGCCGAGAGGTCAGGTGGATTTTGATCACGTGTAGAAGAAGAACATTCAGGAACGTTCGAAATCGATGCGATAATCGTTAATAATCGATTAATCGCTAAAATAGGGAATTTCCAAGGCAATTCTTACTTTCTCCCGGACAGTCACTATATAAAGCTGGCCACGCAATCCAGGCGCTTGGAATGCGCAGGAATTTCTTTTCTTCTGGGTGTCATCTGGATTGTCCTCCCCATTAACATTGTTTCTTCCCCCGCAGTAACAGTATTCGTAGATGTCTCCATGATGCCTTTATGCATTTAGCTTACGCTGTATCTCCCTTTTTAACTGAGCGTCAACGTGAAGCAACCAATCCTTGTGTTCAGTTTGACGTTGTGATGAATCTACCAATGCTTACTTTTTTGCTTGACACTACTTTGTTTCCCAACTTCTATCCTATGAGACATGTCATACTCTAGCTTTTTTTACCTACTACTAACCGTTGTTTCCTTCGCTTGTTGCATCCAAAACACGGAAATGGGAGAGTCTGACTTGTCGGATTATGTACAAACCGTTTGCTATCGTAACAGTCCACCCAAGAGGACTTGTAAGATTGCATTCTTCTTAACCCGTGTAAAGTCGTTGCCCCTTGTTCAACCGCGTTTTGCCACATCTCCCAATTTTTTTAATCTCTGCTTGTCGTTTAATGATATTAGCACGAGTCCACTGTCCTTTTGCTGTGATAACAGGTCCTCCCTTGAAAATGATCACAGCAGCAACGCCGCTCCCACAGAACCGTTTTATACCGATCTTCTTCAGTCATCCAGCCTCGGAGAACTGCCTTGGCTCTCTTCTCATCTGATGCTGAAGCCACAGGTGACGTGTTAGTCCTTCTCGCTACGAGCATACGACCAATCGCATTTTGTTTTGCTCCTTTTAAATCACCAATTTCTGCATTTCCCCCGGTCGATGTGCCCATATATTATTATGTGATTCTTTTGTTGTATGTTCCAAGTTTCTTGTCGGAATATTTATGCGTAAACTCTATATAGTTGCTTATCCCAAAAATTCTATACTCAGTTCATTTCATCCCTGAGCGCTTTCCTTACATGTTCCACGAGTACGTTGGGTTGAATACCTTCGTTTCTACTTCCATCGCCTGAACTGGCTTACTTAAGTTTTACTCATCGAGCTCAACTGTGCACCCTCTCTTTACCATACTTACCATTGGGGATCTTTCTGCACTCTGCGATAAAACTCTTTAACGCTCCTCATTAGATACACCGGTCACTGCTAACGGTGGTATTGATCCTCCCAATTGGGAGAGCCAATTGGGAAGACGGTAGTGTTACAATCGGCATCGTTTATTGGCGTCCTTATGTTTCCACGTCATTTTTCCCACTTATGCGCATTTGCATTGGCAAGCCTCCTGTATTGGGCTGTCAGTGTTGGGAGGAGCATCACCGAAGCCTTTCCATTTCGGATACGGTCCTTGTGATCAGAATGACTGTGGTCTACTTCAAAGTAAATCGAGGTCTCACTAGAGATTGCGTGTCGCAATCCAACCCAACTTTGAATGCTATAGACTTACACTCATTGGGTTTACTTACTAACTTTACTGCGACTATCTCCTGCGACAGGATGAGCCGGCTTCATGAATGTCGCGGATGGCAGCTACCCAAGTGCGGCGGTCAGCCGCAAGCTTCACGCAGATACTGATCCAATGATTTTTCCAGGGAAAAGCACTCTGTACATCTTGGAGTCCCAGAAGATCGACATCTGATTTCACTGCAGCAAGCCACGTTTTCAGTTGTCCACCACAGCGACGACACCAACCCTGGCAAGGCGAAGGCGAAACCACAACCCTAGTGAACTCAGTGTCTGGTCTGCGGCGTTGCATGAGCGCTGATAGCTTCGGAAGACCGTAACAGCGCTTACGAACGTCGTCACCGGGGATACGCGAACGCCACTGCATTTTCAAGGTAAGCCTTAGGCATCAGTGGTCGAAGACTTCCAGCTTCCGGGTGTCTTCGGATCGTAGCGGCCATGTTTCACAACCAGAAAGTAACATGGCTCTAATGGTTGCTGAGAATACTCGGATTTTCGTTCTCAGACAAATTTCCTTCCTGTGCCACTACGTGTTTCTCCGTTGTAAGAGCGCTGTTCAAGCGCTGTCAATATGATTTCTGATGTAGCCTGGCCATTGGGAGAATAGTGGATCCAAGGTACTTGCATTCAGGAACAGATTCGATGGGTTGTCCATGTAAGGTGGGCAAGGGGACGGACTGTGGGGCTGACCATGAGAAGCACTTCGTCTTGCTGTTGTTAATTTGGGAGGCAGGTCATAGAGGCTGAGTGCTCGACCCGATTTAGCAGTGCCTGTATTGATTTAGGATAGCGATAACGTCATTGGGTTTGCTCATGTGCCAATCACAATGCGCTCGATACTTTCGTTCCAGATGATATATATCGGTTACTCTCAACTCGATATCTCACGACCACTACCGTTTCGCGGAAACCAGACGTTTAGCATGGCAGATGCTTCTTCTGGAGTTCTTTTCAGCCATTGTCTCTTGGCCATCGTTTCTTCTTATCCGACTTCTCAAAATCGGTAGGGGACATTTGCAACCAGTTTGAGTTTACGAGCCCTCTGCTAGTTGGTTAGTTTATCTGCGCCGCGTTATTAGTCCAAGTGGCCTACTCAGTGAAACTTCGGTTGAATCGACTTACTTTGCATAAGTTTCTGCTGTGTAAATTACGCTCGGTGTATGGGTAACGTTTAAATGACATGCTTCCCAGTCAATTTCGTGAATTAGGTCACCTATTTATGGTAGCATTTTTTTAATCTATTTTGCTTGGTGATCTATCTCTGTATCAAGCCGAATGTTTTAAGGCCACGCTTCGGCTCTTACTTCGGAAGATCGCAATCACTCGCATTTATTACTTTTATATCTTGCGGGTACACCGCGCATTTGTGGCCAAGTATCCGCTCATCTAATGTTGTGCTGGTTGTGATTCTTGTTTGGTAGCGCGCGTTCGAAAGCTATCAAACTAGATAATGAAGGCCTACGTCCTCAATCTCTTCAATTTTATCAACTCCTAATGTTTTCCATTCACTGCTGATTTTTGCGAAATCAATATTGGACATGGTGTTCGTTTTAGTTGCCATTGTATGTTCACGAATGTCCGATAAGTCTCGTCTGAGATTGCTATCATTCTGTAGTCGATTGCACCCATTTTCTTAAGATCTTCCTGGAATTCTCTCGCATGTAATCTTTGCCTTGTTTCTCCACATTATAGGAGGCTTTCATTGCTTTACAAAACGAATTGTTGCAAATATCAAGTGCCGTAGATCATCCCTTACCAGAATTCTCTAAGGTCCCACAAAATGGATCCCAGTGGGCGTCACTGTTTCTACAGCAGGTGAAAATACTTTTCGGGTGCGGCCATGTTTCTGAGGCTTCTCAGTTCTTTTTTTCTTTCGCCAAGCTTACTTAAGACCATTGTTCACGTTAGAAGCGCGGTCACGTTTGTAGTACTTTGCATCTCCGCATTTTCGTCTGGGAGTTATTTTGCCACCGGGTAATTAATTCCGACATGTGATATTTTATTTCACCCTTAGCTATTTTCTTCCTGTTTGTGTTTGGTCGCTTGTTCCCTGTTGGCGGTGACTGCTTGCTCCAGACATCACTGCACCGGATTCGACTGAATTTGACCGGACACCAGTTTTCGGTAACGAAACTGCTTACTGTCACTGCTTATTTATATAGGATAAATGCGTATAATCCCTATTTCTGCGGTACAGACCACATTTGGCTTGCTCAGCCAGTTACACGACATAGCCATGCATCATTCACATGTTGATCAGTAGTGCGTACAAAGATTGCTAAGTGGCAGTTTTATGTTTGTCAGCGACATACTGATAAACATGTGTGACGGAACACCGGTTTCCTTATTCAACAATGCTGTATGAATACTATTTTGTTTAATATTGGTTCTGTCTGTCATATACTGATCAATCTATGTGGTTTCCTACAATGGAGAGTTGGCAATGCTGAGTTAACTATACATGGAGTGCGCAAGTTCAAAGCCTTCCGTTACTCGTGAACTTGTCACTAGTTTTTCTCACGAATGACTCATTTTTTACACGTTCCTTTTTCATGTAATATACAACTCATTGGTTTGACGTCGGTTGGTAATAGAGTGTCCGCAGCTGAGTTATTCAGCTCACCGAACAACTCAACACTTCGGTTTCTTGGCTGTGATGTATACTTTCTTTAGCCCAGGCTATCTTTATCGGTCTCATGCTGATGCTTGCGGTGGCTGTAACTCGGTCCACTTGCACGAAATTCTGTAGAAATGTACCTGCTCTACACCTCGGTGATTCCCATCACGTTGCACTCTCACTCTTGCTCACTCGTAAGGAGCCTGCGGGCCGGCGCTCCCATTCGATTTCATGCAAGCCACTCTGAACTGCCAGGACGGCCTCCGTTGGTGCGCACTCACCTGTGTTACTAGCAGAGTAATATGGGGCATTTGGTCATCATCATCGTCAATACACAATAGCTGAGGGTGAGGAACACATCTCAGCTAATATACCGCAGTACAAGTAAGATAAGATACATTTATTCTACCATACAAAGCTGAAAGCAGTAAGATTATGGTTAGTATCATATTACGCATAGGGTATGAGCTCCTCGTTGGAAAGTAAAGCTAAAAGGGAGAGGAGGACAAGGAAAGTCACAACACAAACATCATTGAGATCGGCTCTTCGCCATGTCAACTAGTGTATCCACTCAAACGTGCTCATCATCGTTCGGACCCCAGCCAGGCAGTCGGGAAACCCCAACGCCAACTTCAGAGTGATGGGTTTCATTCCTCTTGACCAAGTCATCGCTTGGTCTCCCCACCTATTCTTCCATCCACACCCCGGGCGAGTAAGCAACTCACCTCACGGGAGTCGGTATGCTGGCGTTCGTAACACGTGGCCCAGCCATCGGAGCCTGGTGCGTGGCATAACGGTGCTGAGCGGTTCACTCGTTCTTCTTGCACCAAATACATGACGCCGGACACCCTCATTGCTCACGCCGTGTTCCCAATGGACATGAATTAAGTTGCAAACTCAGCGATGTTGGAACGTAGCTAATCTCGTTGTGTCTGTCAACTTGATGGGTCACATCTCACTACCTTATAAGGGGTTGAACGCACGGCTGCATCGTAGACTTTGCCCCTCTGGGCGAGAGTGATGTCGCGTCGACGCCGCAGATGGTGGCATTTGGCAGAAGCGCCCACAGCTTTTACTTTACGGTTCATAATCCCCTCTTCGATCCTACGGGCGTTAATATAGCTGCCGAGAAACCACTTTCTCGATGACTTCTAGGTCGTCACGGCCAGGGGTCAGCGCAGAGATACGTCCCTGCCAATCTTAGAGTGGGATTGTATCTCAAGGGTGCAAATCATAGCCCGAAACGACCTACAGCCAGAGCTAATTTATCCATTACAGCTTGGCATGTTTGGGACGTGTCGCAGAGTAGGGCGATGTCGTCATCGTACTCCAAACCAAGAAGTGGGTCATCTGGGACCTGTTCTAAACATTGTAAGTCGTGTTCAGCGAACGCTATCTCCATGACTTCATCAATAGCGAAAAGCTTACGGCGGGCAACCTTGTCTCACTGCTGCAGATATTGAAGGGCGGCGACAGTTTGCCATAAACCCTCACTCTGTCCCAACTCTCTGTGTACAGCGTTCATGACATTTACCTATTTCTCGGGCACATTTTTCCTTAGTGGACATTAATTCGTCAGATCGAAGAGACCTTTTTAGAGGTCAAGGAATGCGACTACAGCGGGTCGCTAATCAATATGGTGACGCTCCAGCTATTGACGTAATCTGAAGATGTGGTCAACGCAGCCACGATTTCAACGAAACATGGCTTGCTCCTCGCGCATTTAGCTTTCACGGATGCTATCCATTCTGCGGTGGGCGACGGAAGCAACTAGCTTATAAACAATTGAGATCCGATTGATTCTTCTATGATTTCCGCATTACGAAAGGGAGCCTCTCTGTAAAATCGGGATTATAACCTAGCTTCTCAAGTCGTTCGGGACAGTCTCCCGCTCCTACAGATTCACTATTAAGTTATGTATATCATCCATGAGAGCAGTTCCCCCGAATTTGAAGAGAGCTGAATGAAGTCCATCCGTTCCGGCGGCCTTATTTAATTTGCACATTGTGGTCTCACGTTCGACTTCTGCTACTGAAAGCGGATCCAAGCGGACGACCCAGAGAGAAGAGCGATCAATGCCTGAAAACGAAAATGAGGACTCAGGTTGGTTAGTCTGCTTTCCGGTGTTCGGCCCAACACTCCAAGCGCTTTGACAAGCTCTGGATTGCCTGTTCACTTTCTCTAAGTTCCGGACTTGCTTTATTGTACTGCCTGCATATATTCATTTTAGCGATTCTTGTCTGCTACTTCAAAATGTGCACAGCCGATGGCGTCGTATCCATGTTGCCACTGTCGTTTCGCATCACTCCAAATTGTTTCATTGTGCCCACCTTATTTCCTGCATTCTCAGTCCCATCTGCAACTCCGGCAAACTAGAGCTATTGAATACGATTCAACTCATCGTGGCATGTAGCTCTGCTCTGTCCATATCTGACCAACGTCTTAATGGTGAATCCGCGGTACTCAATGCGGACGCTGGTCATAAGACTGTTATGAACGTGGAAAAATTCCTGATGCGATTCGAACGTTCATTGCTCATTGCTAGTCAGTTGGATTCCAAATCGTTGTTGCATCTAGAAGAACCAACAAAATGTGAACCTATACTATTGCATGCTCTGAGGGAGATTAAGTGAGTTCCGTTAATTAACCTCCACTCTCTCTCTGGTTCACCATTCTGCGCTTAGGGCCCGTTGGATGTTTGACTCTTTCGCGTAACATGGGTTGCTTAGTTCGAACCTTGGAATTACTCTTGTTGGCAATGTGTATTTTGTTCCAATGGCCGTGTTCGGTCGTATTATGTCTAAGATCGTCTAAAGCCCATCTGTCATTATTTCTTTTCTACACGTTGGATATTGAAGAGAGCCTCAGCGTTGTACCGATCGTCCGGTTCGCTTCGCTAACAAATGCATGTTGGCACTGAACATTTGTAAGCCCTTATAACTGCTACTTTCGCGTCATACCCATAATAGTTGCACTTACCTTCAAGAGCTATTCGGTCATTTTACACTTTATCTTTTGGATATACCTTTCGCATCGATTCGGAGCATTGCCTTGCTAATGATTTTGCGAATCCACGCAGCACAACGACCTGTGCAACTTTCTACACCGTGTTCTACTCACTTCAACAACCAATTCCTACGATCTGGCACAGCGGATAGTTCCCTCCTTGCGGTAGTTTTAGTGATGAATTTTGTGATACACTGCATTGTACTAACCAGGCTCATAGCTAATGTGTCGTTACATTTCGGAAAGTCTGTGCTTTATTTGAAACTGATTGAAACCGGATGCTTGAATGCATATGTAGCCGCCTGTCCTTAGTCCTCTTTTGCATCACTACGTTTGCCATATCATATCAATGTCTTGCCTATACTACTTACCATTAACTGCGCATTGGGATGTCTTGATTATATGTTAGTCGATGCTCGATTGTTATACACTCATTACCAACCTGATCTGCCACCGGTAGCACGAACCTCAGCTGGAACCATTTTGTCTCTAGTATCTAGGCTCTTCTATCCGTATACGGCTGCCTCCTGGTCCACAAAATTCTCCTGCTTGTGACGACTTGTTCAGCATTTAAGCACTGGCGTAATAGCTCTAGTGTCCTTTTTAAATTGTTTTTCACTAGATAAAACTTCGAAAAATCAGAAATTATCCCACTATATCTCTTAACTCTCTGATATGCATTTCTTTCCGCCAGACAACTTGTCCGTCTGGACGAACGATTCCTTTTGGTGGTCTACTTACTGAGCCTTTTACCCGTACAACTTCCCATCTCATCCGTTGTTTGGGAGGTGATTGAGGTTTGTGATTGGCGAATCTGTTTTCCCTTTTGAACCCCCACTATTCCATCTTTTGTTAGCTGTCCTTAAAGTGAATAGTGTCATCCTGAGATCACCCCACCGATGCATGGTTGGCCAAGTTCCCACCTTGGAGAGCATTTTCCCTGAACATTGTATCCTCATAATGTGATGCTTATTGAGTCCGTACTCTGAGATTGACCCTATTTGTTGTGGTAGGATTATGCATTGGCGGTTTTTATTTTAACCACTCGGTTTCTGTACTGCGAATTGTTTTTGTTCGCAAGCAAGAAATTTCTGACGTTTGCTTTGAAAGATTTGACTTCCGTTGTGTTTTGACTCATGTCCCGTCCGAATGTCATGGACTCGTACACACTAGACATTGCTGAGCGTTCTACACTACACCTGCACTGTTTTCTTCATCTTTCATTTATTCGGTACCCAGTTCACAAAGAAACTAACCTACATTGGCTACGTCCTACGTTGTCCACTTTCCTCACCATGACTCTTTATTTCGTTATATATCTCGATAGGCGAGGGGGCTATCATTGATCAGTGAATAACTTTTTCTCAAAGTTGGTACAAGAGTTAAAGTGGTTCAAACTGTTTGCGCCTTTTAGCCACTAATTCTCCCGTTCTCATCCGCTTCCAAGTGGCTGTAGCACTGCTGTTTATTTTTCCATGCACAAGTCCTCTGTTTGACATAAGAGCCTCATCAGATCCAAGTTTTCGGGCACAAATACCTTGCCCCACACACCAGGTGAACGAGGGCTTTCGTAGGATGTAGTCCACTGCTGTCTGTGGGGCTAATCGGACATGGTGCACTTATCTGCCTCATCACACGAAACCATTGCAGTTAAAAGTTACCCAGTCGTTGCATACGTGCCTGATCTCCCAGATCTAAGGTATTACAGTGATTTACGGAGCGAACTTGTTGCTTTGCGCATCCCATAGTGACTGGTCACCCAAGGCCTCTGTATTCAGTTGTAGCTGTTAGTTCTTATAAATAAATAAATAAAGTTTTTATTTTCGACAAGGCGAGGCACGCCTTTACAGGCATGATCATTATGATAACAATGCGCGGTCAAGAATGTGCAAGAATACGTTATGTTTGCCGTACCAGTGTATGTTTATGTAGGGGGTATGTAATTATGTAGCTGTGTGTGCGTGGGTGTGTAACTGTGAGGTTCCTGTTTGTAACTGTGCTGCTCCAATTTTCACTCTCATATCGTCGGCAATGCTCGAGTAGAAGATGGATGTCCGTGCGTTGGAAAGGATTATTCGGATACCCACGGTGCAGTGACTTTATTTTGTGGCGAGTCACGACCGCCACGTCACAATGTGGTTAAGCAGACATTTGTGGCTTTTTATAGGGAGAACGCTTGCCAGGCGAAAACCCACCACGTCCTGGAACACTGCCGCCGAACTATTTGCTGGAACGGGTCAAACCCGAATCACCCAGCTGGCACCACGAGGAGGTTGTTCGGCTAGCCAGCCAAATCATAAATCCTGCTTCTTCGATGACAACCCACTCCATCCTAGACTACTGCACTTCTGAGTTGATCCTTCTACCTTCACAGAAAGTTCCTTTATTCTATACCAGTACTCCACGGGAGATTAACCATATACACCCTGACTGGGCCATCAAACTGGCTGTAGATGTTGCCTCTTTGAACGTCTTATGTTACGACCTCTACTACGCACCTATAAATTTTGTTGTTTTGTCAGTTTTATTTAATCAAACTACATCCCAGTTATCATTGTTATCCTACTGTGCTGAATTTTTGAAATCATTTCGTAGTGTGTCAATTACGGTCATAAAACTAGGAATAATTTCGATCGGATTGTGCAACAACATTCTGCTAACATGAGAAAACATTGCGCCGGTTGGAGAATTGGTCTCAGACGATGTCCTTTGGAGAAAATGCAATTACCACTCCTCCTCTCCAGCAATGTGCGTTCATTGCTAGGAAAAACCACTGACTTCGCAACACATACAACGAAACGAATATATAAACACAGGTATTATTACCTTACAAGAAAGCTGCTTGCACCCAGATATTACAAATGAAGTCATAAATATCGGTGGATACCATGCAATTAGGCCCGATCATCCAGGTAAGCCAAGGAAGCGTGCTGGCGCCGCCACCACGTACGTTAACCAACTGGTGCAACTCAACTATTCACTCACCCTACAAGCTCTATAAGCTGTCATTTACTTGAATGCAAGCCTAAATTTCTCAATGGTTTTCAATCTGTTATTGGAAACTTCTACAATATCCCTGACAAATCCTCGTCCGAACTGAAGCTTTTAGTTGGACAACTTTCTTTGGTATTGATACCGAAACTAGAATGCTCTGCTTGCATTATTTCCGGTGATTCTAATACATGTGATACAACCTTCTTCAAGTCACTTGATCTGGTAAAGTTAGTAACTTTCCCGACCAGACAAGACGCACAGCTTGATGTTGCTTACACAAACAAAATTCGTTTGTTTTCCATTCAAAAGCGTGCACCACTAAGCAACTCGGACCATTGTATGCTAAAGATTTGCCCTGCCATCTACGGTAAAGCCATCTAATCCGCATTGACGAAATTACAATTCAGGAATATCCGACGACGCAATTGCTTAGCGGAGAATATCACAGGACCTCATGCAACGCTTCCTTCAACCGATTTTTCAGCTTCTACAGATGTAGATCTATCGCTTCAATACGATCATCTCACGAGTTGCATAAACTTCTGCTTCCACCTATGTTACCTTATCGAGACGATCTACTTGCGAATAGATAGATTTTCTTCACCCCTGCTGAAATAACTTCGAGGGATACTAGAACATGCTGACAAGCTCAAAATGACAACTCGAGTCAAAAGTCTGACTTTAGTACTTAAAGCTGAAATAGAAAGACTAAACAGTTTACACATTGAAACGGTACTTGGAAACCTTAGCTGTCGGGACCACTTTAAGCTTTTGAAGCAAATCTGTGGTAAAACTACCATCGGTTGTACTGGAATAGTGGATGTTGACAAACTCAATTCTGTTTAGTTCCTCTCTGCCGAGCGCTTTTCTATCACTCTTCTTCACTGCTCAGCCTCAGCCGCCTTGTTTGATCAAGTTAACGTCAACAGAGAACTCAAGATGCTAAATAAATAAAAATCGTGGCCCCGATGCTTTATTGCCTGTGGTTTTGATGCAGTGCACCGAATCCCTCACATTACCCCTGACCGATATTTTTAACAAGCGCCATCTTCGACATCTGGAAGTCAGCCAGAATAACACCAATTCCTAAAAAGCAATCTCAAAGTTATCGGATCATTGCTTGTACTTCGTGCGCTTAGAAGTATTGGCAAACTACTAGTTCCAAGCATTTCCACCGCCACTAGTTTAGGTCCCAAAGCTCTACGCTTGATGCTGTCTCGTACCTTGTGCATTCAATAGCCTCTGCGCTAGGTAAGAAGTGCATTCGGGACTGCGTTCGGGAGTCTTGCTCAATTATTTCTGCTTAACTTACTTTATTTTGACGGAGTGTACCCCGATGTTCGCAACTTGTTGCGTGACTATTTCACTGATCATACATACTTTGCTCAGTTAAACGGCAAAAGCCCCTTTCTGCTCCCTGCTGACGGTGGTGCTTTGCAGGGTGCGATCCTCTCATCTTTTTATTCTCTTTTTATGTCAAAAGTCTCCCCATACCACCAACACATTAGCTGTAAGTTTGCTGACGATGTCGTCTTTGGGTGCGGATCTCCCTCCACTATGACGTCTACGCTTCATTATGGTTTAGACGAATTTGTGAGTTGGTCACCAACCGCGCCCCTTAAAATTAATGCTTTGAAATATACTGATGTAACATTTTTTTCTCCGCCCTCATAAATTGCGAGTAATTTTAGGTGCCTCTTCTCTATTAACTTTTGGAGGACAGTACCATTCCTATTTCATCCATTGGTAAATATCTTGATGTCTAATTTTTTACAAAACCACTATTGGTCCATGCTTATTTTGGAGACCTTTCACAACGTTAGATGGTTATCTTTTTATGCTTCCCGACTTATGAATTTCCCCCTACCGCGAAGCTTAATTTTGAGATTTGTAACTACATGTATACTACCCCACTTACTGTACTGTTCCTCAGTACTATTCCCTGGACTACTACAAAATCACTATGTTTTGATTGTGCGATCGATTAAACATATTTCCAGATGCGATGGCTTGCCTAGAGATTGCATAGTTGATTTTATTGCTCGTAAGCATTTGGACGCTTGCATGTAATTTTCCTTTTAAGGTCTTAATTGACCGCTTTCATCCACTACATAATGCTCTCTTACAAACGTTATCTGTCTTTCACACACGCTCAAAATTTAGGATTTTATTCCCTCTTCTTCGTCTCGTAACACAATCGCATTATTTTTTACGCTTCCTTGTCGACTCTAAGGAAGTCGTAAATGCTTTGCGCATGCGGTTTGCCTGAATGACATCCACATGCCTTTGACTATTCAACCCTTCAGTCTGTGTTTAGATATTTTTAACTGGTCCCATTCATTTAGTGTATCCGCAGTGATAATGTAAATGCGGATAATGCACCCATTTAGGTGTATAATGCCTATTTTGTCTCGATTTGACTTTAGCTGCTCTTTTATCTAAATAACGCTACTGGTTTTGTGTCATTTTTACCGGTCTTGCGTACTATTACTGCGATTCTCCGTATATTCCATTATTTTAGGAACTTTTTACCTCTGGCCTGAGGTCGCGGGATTTCTGTGGTCGTCAGGGAGGTGAGTGGCATACTCCGCAGCCTTACTTACTCCCATTTAGCTTTGACATTGATATCCATATATTTCATCCAAAAACTTCCTTTCTCTGCACAGCAGGGCGGTACAAAACTTTCACAGCGTGTTTATCACACCTTGTGTGACACACTGGACCAACTATTCCGTTTATCGTGCTCGTCACCGCTTCTTGATCACTTCACTCAGTAGGTGCACATAATTGATACTTAATGAAGACTTCTCACCAACCTTAAATTACTCTGCATACGTAAGGATAACCCAACACCTGTAGTCATTCGTGCACTGCACCTACGAAGTAGAGGTGTCCTCACTTCTAGTCACTCGATGCTTGGGGGCACTAAATATCCCCATTCCATCATCCTCCACTCAGAGTTTATCTTGTCAGTGTTAATTTCAGCTCAGCGGTCGGTAGCTTCAAACTATTGAGCCTGTTAGTTTGCAATCTTCATGGTGCAATTGAATTGACTGGGTTGGATTCGAGCTATACGCCCATATTTGACAACTATTCTGAACTCTACTCTACGTGAATACTGGTGTCGTGTGAGGAGTCTACGAGTGTGAACATTACTTTATATCACATCTTGCTTGCTGCGACCTTTATTACCCTTTGCTTGTCTTAACGCTTTCGTTCTCTTTGGGTATTCTTCAAATCAACCTGGTGACAAGCAATGGCCGAGTTAATCACATTGAGCTAACTGCACTACTGATATCCTCAGAGTTTCTTTGATCCAAATGGTCAATGGTCATACAGGCAAGCTGACCACTACAACTGGCTTCGCGATTCTCCACGCTGCTGTCGATCATCTCGTGTTGCCTCGCAGCACATCCAACCGAACATCTCTTACTCACGTCACTGTTGACCACCATCGGTGTCACTGACCGCTACTTGCATCGAAGTTGTTCGTTCCTCAACCATGCGTTGGTTCCATATCCAAGGGATTCAGGAATCCCGATGATCGCTTGTTTCACTATCGATCGTCCAATGGGAACCTGATACTGCTCCTGTGATATAGAAGCAAATGTTGGTAGCTCAGGTTGTTCAGTTGGTGGTCTGAGTGTTCGCTTAGCTCGGCAGTTTGACTGCAAACGTTTCGTCACTACCCGAGGTGACATCGTCAGTGCGCGTTTGTGTAGCAGAGCGGCGCGGTACTACGCTTCGTACCGATGTCGCCTCGGCTAGTGACGAAACGTTTGCAGTCAAACTGCCGAGCTAAGCAAACACTCAGATACTGCTCCTCACTGATCTTTTTGAGGATTTATGTACACAGACACTGTATCCAAGACAAATAGCTCAATCTGTAAGGTATTTCTAGCCTATTACCATCTGGTTCGTATTCCTCCTTAAGTTCTTGTTAACTTTTGTCCCAAGTTGGTTTCTCTGTTCATTCTAGCTGAACTTACTTGTATTTGTGCAGCACCAAACTTCAACGTCCCATAAACCGCTGCTTTCGATGGCGCTGTCTTGATGAGAAGAATTTCCATTGGCTCCCAAGACTTCCGTGAACAAGATCTAGGGATTGAATTTATTTTCAGTCTTTCGTCTATTTGGTTTAGGATCCCTGAGGTACTTGCGTATCTCCACCTAGCGTCACTTACTGAGCCACATAAGTACGCAGACTCGCACATCTTCGCCTTTATCTTTATTGGAGTCCATCGCTCTTGCCGTAATAAACATTCACAACCAACCGACCATCAATGGTGAATGCCAAGCTGATATCGGCTCGACAACTTCGTTTCGATATCCAATCAGTACAATATCCATCATCACTTGCGGCTACTGTACTCCATGAATCTCGAACCTCCGTCACAATAGGTAGTTGCTTGAATGGAAACCAACCTAACCAGACAACAGCTCCTTCATAGGCATTGACTAAATAAGCTCCATCGTTTATTATTACCACTATTCTGTTAAGTAATACATGACAGCGGATTCATGCGCTTTGTCCGAAGGTTGTCCTTCTCATCCTCCGAAACCCATCAATCTGAAGTTTAGGACAGCCTGTGACGGGCTTTTGTCATGGGTTCGGATCCTGATGGAGTGCAGTACTGACAAATTCCGATAGGACGAACCGGCTGTCTAGCACTTCGGCATGTGGAGGACTATCTGGTTTGGAAACTGCCACTGCCACTGCCAGTTAATGAATTCAAGCCTGGCCCACTGGCTATTGGGGAGGAACATGTCAACTGAACGGTGGCAGCGCGATAGAGTCAGTCAAGTCAAGAATATGCTTTATACACCCATAAAGGATAAATATTTAGCAAAGACCGTCGCAACCAGACTGGACCATAACGTTATGCGACAATTTGTTTACCTCTTCGATCCATTGAGCTCTACTAGGTGGTGCCTCCGGGCCACTTGAGAGCTACTCATACCAAGTTGGTCAATGATTAGAGGTCAGCAAAATTCGGTTTCCTGGTCCTCCATGTTAGGGTTTTAAAATGAGATGCCATCCATTTCTGTTAAACCGAATCGTTGCCACATCTGCTGCCTTGCGGACGGGCTTTTGAGCCAAAGACTTAGACTGAGGACTCTAGTCGTTCTTCTGTCCAGGCCTGGATGCTCTGGCAGCAGCTCATGTACAACCATGCCTATTTCGTCAAAATTCAGTCACATCCTGCATCGGGCGTCGCGCAACTTATCAAGTGTCGTCTTATCTACTGCATACAACAGGGCAGACAAGCGGACATATGCTATTGCTGACGTCTTTCTCTTTCGCCTGTTTCTCTTACCCCCCACCAGACACCATTACTAAACTTTCCTCTATGATTTCCAGCCTAATTGATAGCAACCGTATTACCACTACAGTTCTACCAACTACAGCCATCTTCCCGCACCACCCGCTGGACGCCTATCGGTAGCAGCCACGTTGTCCTGCTTCATTGGCGTTCGACGTTCGCACTCCAAGACAAATAGATTAACAGGATACACTCGCACGCAAGTTGAACCCCATGGGTATTGCATGTGTTGCGTTTCCGCAACTAGAATCAATGACCCTCACGGGGTTGTTGAATTAACTATTGCTTGCACGCATCCGGAGATGCAAATGCGGCGATCATTGGTCAAGCTGGGGTGGGAATTGTTTTCTGCTCCAGGGCTGAGTCATCGTTGGTTGGTTGGATTCCTTTGGACATCTGTGTGTGTGCAGTCCGTTTAACGACATCAACTAAGGTTGCGCTAGACGCTGTTTGTTTGTGGCTTCCGCTTATGCAGTTTTGATGCTATCAGGAACTAAACACGCTGTTACGCCGTGCTACCAGTTCATACATCATAGTTCTTGCAGGGGACATGAATGCGGAAGTAGGTCGTCTGAGCTTTCCAGAATCTCAGCTGGGTGCTAATTATGGGCTTTACTCTGAGCAGATGGGCAGCGGCAAACGTCTGTTGCAGCTATGTGCGGCTGCTTCTTAGTAGCACTGCTTTTAGTCACAATGGGCGCTGAATTGCCACTTAGCGCCCACCCCCCCTCATAGCTGGTCAGCGTTGGACCCAAATAGTTGTCACAAGTTACAGATGGTATGGTTGCATCCTGGACTGCCGCTCGTTCTGGAGTACTTGCGTCGACTCTGATCATGCGCTATCGCTTTACCATGAACTTTACCGGGAGGCGCACCAAGTGTCTCCCTCATTTAGCAACTGAGGAATTATCCCAGCCATCGGTCAAGCAAGCCTACCAAGATGCATTGCGTAGCGAACTTTCGCTCCCTTGTCGTAATGACACTTTCAGTGGAATAGGATTTCGGTCACCATGTACGACGCAGTAGCATCTGCTCATGCTAGTATCAACCGTCACTGCATCAGCCACTGAATATCCGAGAGGTCGGTGAACCTGTTGGAATCCAGAAGAAACATTCCTGCTGACTCTGACAACAATGTGACCAGACGGACTATTAGAGGCGAACTAAAGCGGAGCCTACTTGCTGAAGAGGATGCTTAGTGAGCTATTGGGTCTCAAGAAATGGGGGATGTGGATGCAGTATCGAAGTATCACAAGTATTCCAACTGATCCGCACCATTGTTTCCAAGAAACCAGGCGTCAGTGAGACAATCAGAAACAGCGCAGGTGAATTGTTTCACAGTAACATTTCCAAAGCGTTTGTCTTATCTACTGTATTGATCTTCTTTGACCTAACTGATTGCACTTGTTTGTGTGAAAGTGCAAGAACCACCCATCGAATTACAGCGTGGATTGTTATGCTTGTCGGACCATCGTAATGATATTGAATCTAGAGTGTTCATCAATGTGTCTACTTTTACTCATATGAGTTGTGCTTGGTGGTGCCTTCTGCACCATGCAAGCAGCCCCCAGCAATTCGCTCGACAATTCAGAGACAAGCAAATTCAGTTTCCTTAGCTTTCATTTCAGGGTTTCACATCGGGTTCACAGTGATCCATCTCATGGATAGTCGCCGCTTTTCCGCTTTTTTATAGTCAGGTTTTTAAGCCAGAGTCTGTGTTGAAGCTTCTGACGTCCGTGGTTAGGATTTTCAGAACTTCACAGCTCCCATCCAAACATCACGGACATGGTAGTGAGGTGCCAATACTTATCGCAGGTCTGTTGATCTTGTTGCTAATTATGTTCTGCTAGCTTTCGCACACCGTATGTAGTAGTGAAACTAGGGCCTAAGAATTCCTTACTGAAAAAATATTCCGCTGCAGCGGTCATTATCAGTGTAAGTAAAGCGAACGTTTCTGACACTTATGTCATTCTGTGCACTTTTAGAGCTGTCCGACAGTTTACGGCCAATGTATTGATTTCCCATTTCATTGTTACTCCATTCAATATTTCCGTATGTTTTGTCTCTGATTTGGTTCTCCAACAACGCATTCTTTGTTGCAGGCCCATTGATTCCCACATACATGACTCCCCACAAGTTGATCGCAAATCTGCAGTCACTGCGTGAGAAACGCCGCGTACTTCCTAGCTACAAGTGAGTGCGGTGCTTCACATGGTGCTCTTTTCTAATGCGAACATCACTATAGATTTGCTGATAGTCCAAGCCATCTTGCTAAGATTGATACCGTACTTGTAGTGTCAATGACCTAATCTATGACAGCTCCCAAACGTGACAAGCAGCACTGAACAGATTAGAACTGGTTGTCAATCGTTTTGGGCCATACTTTGCACCCTCGAAACGCAAAGTCCTTTTTCAAAATTGGCAGGGACCCACTCCTGCGCTAACCATTGGTGGTGATCAGTTATAAGTCATTCACAACTACAAGTATCTAGGTTGCTATTTTAGCACCTGTAAAACGTAAGATGAAATCACGAATGACATAACAAAAGCTCGAGGCGATTTTGCTAAACTTCGTCATAAATGGTGCCGGCACGATATCACTCGCTCCGAAGGATTAGGGTCTACGATACAGCCCTGCGTTCAGCCCTACTGTACGGTTGGGAAACCTGGTTCATCTGATAGACAGAAATAAAGAAGCGTGGCGTTCGACCACCGATGGCTTCACGGCTTAGCGCATACACCTTGGGAACACTGGGTTAGCTATAAGCGCGTCTTACCTCTCGCATTTGATGCAGGAAGTGCGTATGAACAGCTCAGCACCATTAAGTCACGCACCCGGGCCCCTATGGCGAAGCCACGTGTCCCGCATGCAAGCAAACCAACTCCGATGACTGCGTTGTTTGCACAACCTGCATATGGTTGGCGGTATCCGGTTTTGGATTTGCCTGTCACTGTGGCCAGCCACAGGACGCCTGTGCCTACAGACGGACCATGGGTGGCTCGCGCTGCACCACCCACAGCTCCAACCACACACCCCATATCCAGTGTAAACCCGAAGGAATAAGACCGGGAGGCATGTGGATGGGAGCCACATTTCATCAACGAAGCCGGCCCACACTCCTTCACACGCAAACACAAGCACACTGTATTAGGGGACTCAAGCGCACACAAGGCGGTGGCTGGACCGTAGTCCGCTCCACACTGAGTGCATGGAACCGCTCTTTGAGCCTAGCACGCCTACAAGGACCGTGCACCCCGTCCCCTCCAGCAACGACCAACTATCTCCTGGAGGCAGTATGGACGCGGTAGTGGGTAATAGACAGGTGACCACCTTGTCAACATGCACATCAAGTGCAGCCACATCGGGGATGTCAAACAACAGCCAATCACTTGAAATGACATTATCAAATAAAATATATCTGTTAAAGCATACGGCTATGCAGACATAACTCTTCCCTAAATTAGCATATGAAGTAAGTTGGTTAACAACGAATCCGCGATAAGTACAAAATGTCCAGCAGTTACTCAAAAAATGCTACAAACGCAATAACGTTAACGAAGATAACCACAATTAGCAAAAGGAACGTGGCCAGTTAATAGAACATTATTCAGATAGGCAGAACAAACCAAATAAAGTGGAATGAAATTTAACCAGCTTAAAAAGACCTATTTTAAGTGTAAGTTGGTTTAGCCCATCTGCGGTGAAGAAGCATCATGAATACAACATCAGCCTCAGCAGATATATATATATATATATATATATATATATATATATATATATCATTAACTCTCACCGCGGCCTCCATAGGTCAGCCACAGGATGCCTGTGCTTGCTAAGGAGCTATGGGGCTTGCGCTGCACCACACACAGCTCCACCCAGCGTAAACCCGAAGGAATAAGACCTGGAGGCTTGTGGACGGGAGCCACATTTCATCAACGGAGCCGGCCAACAGTACTTCAACATGCACAGCAACAGCATTCCTGTCTATCTATATAGGGAATCATGCTTACCAGATGTACAAAAGGCGGCGGCTGGGCCGTATTCCGCTCTACACTGGATGGAACCACTCTTTGAGCCTTGCACGGCCACGCGGACCGTGCACCCCGTCTCCCAAGCAACGGCTAGCATTTTCCTGAAGCCATTAATCGAGATGGAGGGTGTTAGACATGGAGATACCTTGTCAACATGCACATCAAGCACATGCACACCAGGACTATCGATCTACAACTAATACCTAAAATGCAAGAAAGTCAACACGCAGATGCACGTGCAGACCAGTTGCAGTGATGATGTAGCACACATACGACATTAACCACTTTATTGGCATGGGTTAGTAAACTGAATGGAAACGGGAACAGCGCATTTTCCAAGCTCTGTGCTGACGATGATTACATAATTAGCTTACTTGTTTTTTACTAGACGTTGGCCTCGCGTAGCAACGCTAGTCGCTTACTCAGTCGGCTTGATTCAGGCACTCACGACCGCATTTTCTACAGCATAATGCGCTCGACTTCGATGTGCTATCCACCATCGGTGCCTATCGCATCTGTACGCGGCGTTTCTTCTCCGCATATAGCATTGCTTTTTCATACACATGGGCAGTCGCTCTCTCCGATCGCTCTCACTGGTCGCGCCGATAAACTAGGTTTGATTCCCAACCTCTGAAATTAACATTAGTACTTACTCAACTCACCTTGGTCATGTACTGGTAATGCAACTTCGTTTTTCCAACGTGCCGCTTCCATGCAATAAGTTGTCTATGTGGCAGCTGCTTGGGTATTCGCGTCGAATCCACGCGGCTTCTATGCCCTAGTCACGTCGTGTGTCCCAGCAGAAATATGCAGTCTACTGCATATATGCCACTGTGGCACAGCACTTCCTTATCTGTCGCTCTCGCACCACCCGATGCGTATAATCCGTCGCAGACACTGTTGATGAAACTTATCCATGTATCACATGTCCTTCCGCTTCAGTGTCCACGTTTCGCCGCTATATGGAAAAACAGACAGGAGCATAGAATTATATATCATAAGTTTCGTCCCAACGATCCGCTGGTGGTTGTTCCACACTCCGTACTCCAGTTTGCCAAATGCAGCTGTCGCCTTCAATACGTGGACGCACAGCTCGCTCATCATATGCAGTTCCCAAGGTAGCAGAATCTCGAGCTTTTTCCGAAACGTCGTTGCAGCAGGCCCACAGACTCGATTTCTGGAGAAGGCTGAAAAAGCCATACAGTTTTGCTTGTGCTGATGGGCACTGTCGAAGCCAGAGCACTAGCCATGTGCTGTAACTCATCCGCGCTGTGTGCAAACAACACAGTCGTCAGCAAACAGCAACATACGGATAGTTGTCTCACAGACTAGGGTTCTCGCTCCGAAACGATGGATGTTCTACAACCTACCACTAATACGATGCTCCACAAGAATACCCTAATCGCAAGCAACATCAGAAGTACGCGACATTATTGAATGAAAAAAGTATTAAACTGGACAGGAGCTAAAACAGCCTTGCTTTCCACCAGAGACAACTGCAAAGTCATCCAGGGTCTGTCCACTCAGCTGCACCCTTGCCTGCATACCACTGTGCAGACCTTCAATTAAGCTTACAAACTTAGACAACCAAACTTACCCAACACCGACCACAATGCCTCGCGGTTCACTGTATCAAATGCTTTGATGAAATCAACAAACAGCGAGCACAACGACAGCTGTCCTTCTCTGCATATCTCCTGAAACTGACGATCCGCAAACACCATATCGATAGTGTTGCGACCCGAACAGAATGCACATTGTTCTTCCGCCACGCTAGCTTCCACAACCTGACTGACGAGGCGGTTGAGCAGGATTCGGGTAATCACCTTACCTACATAACTCAGTAAGTTGATGCCACGATAATTCGTGAAGCATTGCTTGCTCCCTTTGCTCTTGTACAGTGGTAGCACAAGCGCATTCTTAAGCTTGGCCAGCACCTCCTCTTCAAACCATACGCGTTGTATCAAGTGGTACAGCGCATTTGCAAACGTCGATCCGCCATG
>OX104063.1:117415166-117517146 GCA_944474145.2 Dicrocoelium dendriticum | reverse complement strand
TTCCGCTGATGCTGGAGTTTGTCTTCGCGGCTCAACTTGACTCAGTGGATTCGTTACCTTGTGTAAGCACCCCAGGTTAGGTTACTTGGACAGACGTTGTAAGCGCGCCAGGCTGAATCCCTTAAGACCATGCATTCACTAGTACGGCTCCTCAGAAATGAGTTTACTTGCTTCTGGCGATGAACCTTGCTTTCTGACGTATTCGCCACTAACTCAGTGAATTGGGCGACGAACAACATCCAGAAGATATCGGGTGGCTTCTCGGCCAGGAAGGACCAGTCGGTTTCGTGAACGAGGTTGGACAGGATATCGTCATGTGTAACGACATAGGTTTCCACGTTGTTCTCACTGGTGTACTCCGAGTAATAGATGTAACGAAATATCAACGTCGCGTGATCGCTACAGCCAAGTGGTGCATCTATGGTCGCGGTGTCGACCATTAGTTCCTCCTTGGAGAGTACAAAGCCCAAACCAGATGGTGTGTCACCCGTTCAGAATCGCGTGGTAGAGGTGACATAGTTGTACAGAGGTACATCGGCGATCATCTCTTGTAAATTAGCCTTGAATTGTTCGCAGTGCGATGGCGGAACTTCGATTGCGTGCAGGTTGAAGCCCCCCACCAGAAGGACATGACTGTATGGTCGTGCTAGGAATCGTTTCATCGCAGAAGCTAGGCACTGATCCATTTCCAAGGTGGACATTGGAGGGCGGTAAACTATTGCTAGTCAACACACACCACATCTTAGGTGCATACGACACCAAAGGGAATCGACGACTTTCGTTGCCGGGTCCTCAATGATATCAATATGCAGGTGGGATCGATAATACAGGAGCACTCCCCCTCCTCTGTTAGGGCAATCGTTTCGTATGGAAGTCATGAAGGGTAGTGCAATCTCAGCATCCCTGATCTCCTTCTTCAGCCATGTTTCGGTGAGCATAACTAGGTCCCAAGGCGTGGAGACTTGACGAATACGAAGTTCAGTTTGCTTGCTGAGAAGGCCTTGTGCATTAGTATACAAGCAGTTGAGGGCATCAGTGGTCAGAAGCGTGTTTGTGAATGCTGGTTCCCGGTGCGGATCTATACCGACCATTGCGGGGTCGGTTGCCGGTCGCTTTTTGTAAGACTTATGACGCAGGCCCTAGGGCCAGTTCAGGTTGATGCATAGAGCTCTCAGCGCCACCAAGAAGGTGACCATCCTGTCCTCCTTCAGCTGCTGGTGTGTCTGGGCATTGTCTTCGTTCTGAGCTAGGCAGTGGCAGAATTGTATTGGTAAGTTGCTTGCGCAGTGTTACACTGTCTATCTGTGGCCCTGTGCCCATCGCCTTTATAGGTATTTCGGATGGCGGGATTTTACGTTTTGTTGCCACATTTTGATCACATGTTCTGCCCTCAGTTCGGGGTGCAATGATACTTTCATCACTCGGAGATCACACCTTTTGTAGTTGGGTGATAACGGTATTCTTGATGTCGAAGTAATGATAACATGTTCGAGTGAGAACACTTCACGAATAAAACGCCATTCATCCCAGTCATGCGCTCTGGCCTCTAACTCGCTTAATGTCTGGAGCTCGGAGACACCCTGAACAAGAATGGATTTTGCGTCTGGGTGTTTACGGAAGTCATCCGGATTTCGTTCGCCTATCTGGCGTCCGCTCCAAGGAACATCTGTAAAAATTCGAACAGTGCATGTGATGGTACGGAGACGAGCGGCAGACAAGAGAACTATTTTTGCATCATTACCTGACTGAAGTGTTACCTGGAGTAACCGCGGTTCACTGTAGTGTACGGAGTTTGGATGACATACTAGACGCATCATAATGACTTGTTTAGTTTGAACCTCTATTAGTTGACACAAGGAGTCCCACTGTTTTTTATCGTCTAGTATCTTATCTTTTATGGATTTCGCCCGGATTCAGTCACATCAGAGCATATAACAGTTAAAGAAGTATGGTAGTGTTTCATATTCTCCTTTTTGTAGGAACCAGTGGCTGTTTTCTTCGGTTAGACAAATGATGGGGTCTTGAGTCCCGTGATGGTATTGGTAGTAATAACTCGTTTGGCAGCGGGAGAGTTACGATGGGAGGTGCCTCCGTCATATGGGTAGCAACAAAGGACGCATGTTGTCGGGCCTTTAATAGTGTTCAGTGTGGCAGCTGATTCTGTTGAGGAATGTGTGGTGAACGCATCTATATGAGCTGCCGCTTGTATCGGGATGGCTAACTCTGAATCCTACACTGTGCTGAATTGCAGCGTGATGTTGAGCATCGAGTTCGAGGCACTGATGTGTCTGGTCTGGTGTCTGGTCTGAGACGAGCCCATCAAGAATGAAGTATTTCCGGCAGTTTCTGCGTTCTATTTAAAATATCACAAGTTATACACAGATGTCTACCCCACAGCTAACATTCATTTCGGAAGCTTTTGGCTTAGTTGTCCGTGGGCAAGCAGTACGTGCTATTGTGACTGTAAAATACACGGAAGTCGTTCGTTGCAACGTCTACACTGGCATGCTAGATCCAAACGTCGTCGGTCAAGCTGGTGGTCTGGCAGACACCGGTTAGATTGCTGTAGAACAACTCCAAGCTGACGGACACAAACGGAAGTGGGGCCAATCAGTGAGACCTCCGACAGTAGCCGAAGAATAACCACCAAATTCGCACAGATGGAAAAATACAGCAAAAGCAAAGTATTGGTGTACAATTCACAGGGAGAAGACACGTATAACACAGTATTCCGAAAGCAAAAGTAGAATGCAACACGGCAAATAAAAAATCCGCGGCATCCGTCGGTACAGCCAAAAGTAGCTGAAGACCGAACAACCAGTTAAAGAAAGCATCATCTGCAGACTTGTGATATTATCGAAGCAGCAATTTCGGCGTTTGCTAAGCTTGAACGGGCGTCTAGTCAGAGTGAAAACATTTAATCCGGACACAATTTTGAAACACCATTGCCTGAGCTGCTTAAAGTAGCCCGGTTTTGTATGGAAAACAACCGCCGTTTATTTGTGTACGCAGTGTCCGACTAGGTATATTGTCAGGCCGAAATGGTCACTAGATCTACGAACCCTATATCCACTGGTCGTATCAGTCGCGGGTATTCAGGCAGTAGGTTCGCATAATCTGATGGCACATCGGCGATTCGAAAAACGGGACGGATTATCAGGGTGTCCGTAAGAACGCCTTCGACCCCTAGTTTAGTACGGTCGTCTAAAAGTCTGTGGCGACCAGCATCAACGAGAAACCCAAAATGTCGGAGGAAGTCGATACCGATAATTGCGAAAGGTACAGACGCAACCAAGAAGACTCACTGAAAATCTCGGCGAAGATTGAGGTCCAGGTTCATCATGCGCTGACCGAATGAAGCTATCGGAGTACCGTTGGCCACACGCAGGTTGTACGTAGGCTTTGGGTCCTTATCCTTCGCGTTTGCATGGATGACGCTGACTTCCACTCCCGTGTCGAGGAGGAACATGATGGAAAAAGGTCGATCCTTAACGTAAAACAAGCGATTTGCTTGATTATTGACGGATACGTTGATTATGCTAGTATGCGGGCTATTTGTTTTCCCTGAAGCCGCTTATTCGTGCTTAATGCAGGAAGCTCGACAACGTCTAGCTCTTTCACCATATTGGCGGTGATACCAACATAATTCTTCGGCGGATTTGGGATTGCCGGGCTGAGAACGTGCAGGTAACATATTGCACTTTCGTGTCGAACGAGACGTACTCGGTGCAGGCACAGAAGAGCCGCAATGAACGGTAGCTAAAGCGTGGTCAGCTTATGACCGTGGCACACGCTGCTTCGAAGCCTTCATTGCTGCTATCCTGCTGCGAAGTAGAGCAATTTCCTCGTCTTTAGGGTCAGATCGGCCTGACGACGGGGAGGAAATGGGAGTTTGGAGTGTATTGCTGCCTTCGTTTATTAGCTTCGGCTAAGGTTTCTTTCTCACATTAGTACTAAATGTGGACATGATGCAGTCATTGAAGATCGGATGTATCACTGCGCGATCGGTTGTGTCAGTTCCATCAGGTTACAAAGGAGTTAATATTGCTTGCTTTCCTGTTCTCGCTACGGTCTAAAATTTTTGAGATGGAGCCTGTCACGTTTGCACCGTTCAGTAACATCACCTCTTCGGAGCATAGCATTTTGCCATGATCATGAAATGACGCTGTTAGAATTCTGCTTCGGAGCATCTGTAGGGCAAAATCGTTTGTTTTCCTAAACTTTTTCTATTTACTGTAGTTTGCTGGTTAGCTTTTTCGAGATACATGCAGGTGCGGTAACCGCTTTTAGCATAATGTGTACTGGAGTTACAACTTCAATACGAAGCTGTTTACGGCGGTAGAATTCATCGCAAGCAATGTGTACATCTTGTGCTAAGAAAAAGAGATCCCTATTTGACTACATTATGAGATCTAAGAATATTGGCCAATTCCCGGTATTTGGGCCCTGATTCTGTTGGTTCAGAAAGATTGTGCAAAAAACAGCCAACAATATTATGATCACTCCCCGGTAGTCTGTAACCTAATCAGCCGGTGGCCGAGTGGTCTGCGCGCCTAGCCTGCAAGTATACTGTCACCGGTTCGAATCCGCGTATGAGCGGGCGTCCTCGTGGCATAATCAGCCCATGCACGACTGGTGGTGGTCGCGCGTCAGCGAAGAACCGTTACCGCGTACAGTTGACAATTCATTCATTCAGTCTATCACTGATGTATGTGGACACACTTGAACATCCCATAGTAAATATTAGATCAAGTGTGTTACCAAACCGGGTAAGCTCTTTGGCGGACTGCACCTATCCCAGTCGACCAAGGGTAGACATAAAAGTGTTGCGCGTTTGTGGTTCCATGTTAAGTGACCATGTGATTCCGGGCAAATTAAAATCCTCGGTGATAATTTTATTGATGTTTGTGAGGTCGGCAATAAAAGAAAAAGTGTCTATCAAGTCATTGGTTACAGTGACCGCAGATGAGGTAGTTTGTAAATTCCACCTACCAAGAGATTTGTTATATAACTAGAAATGATAATCCACACCGAATCAGGAATTTTCCGAAGAATTGGTTCATCCCGAGGAAGAATCAGGTATGGGTCTTTGACGTAGCTTAGACAGCCACCAGCTTTACAAGAATGGGAGTCATTATGAAAGATTTTATGACCTAGTATCCGAAACAGTGTGTCTGGTATCTCCGATGGACACCAGGTTTTTGCTATTTATACTACATCAAGAGAAGAAAGATGAAGCGTATTGCGCAAGAAGTGCATTATATTTAACAATGAATGATAAATTACTGAGAGTAAATGCATTGCCTTGTTCACCGTTGGGTTGCCTACACGAATCCAGGTAGAAGACCCCAGCAAGGTGGTATTTGAAAAGGATGAAGTGGATGTGGCGGATAAAGCGAGTAAAACGCCACAGGACCCCAAAAATGTTGGAAGGACGAAATACGGGGAACATTTTGACCCATTGTGCAATTACAGTTGGTTGGCTGTTGCGTATAACCTACCTGTCTGTTAAGTTTATTTACATGTAGATGAAGCTTGCGAGTATTATGGTTTTGCCAATTTCTCTCGGCTAGGTGAATTTGAATAGAAAGCAGCTCACAGTTTATGGAGTGCGCAAGTTACCTACCCAAATGTTGCACGGTTGGTGGTATGCCGATTTTCAGCAGTCTCCTAGTGGTGACAACGTTTGGTGAAACATTTGAAACAGGGGTGTTTTTATTTTGCTTAGAAACACATATAAATGTCATGTGAGGTTTTGCTACCATTGTCCTATACAAGAAGGCTGTTCCTTTCGTTTTAGCATCTGGAAGTGCACAGCATTTTGGCAAAGTTATTCTGTTTTTTACCAAAACAAGTGTTCGTTTTCAGTGTCTCCACTCCTGGTTAGTGAAAGACAGAGAATAAGCAGAAATAAGAGTTTGCGCACTGGAACTTTCGTGTATGTTCGGGGACGAGTTGCACAGTAATGATGAGCTAACGCAACATTGAATGGAGTCAGAAGCGATATTTTTATGACAGTCAATATGTGATTTCGATGCCAGAGTGGATTCATTAATGGTTAAGGTGTCATCTGGATCAACCTTAGGGGGAACATCAGTTTCCGTGATGGTAGCGGACCAGATTGGTCATAAGTTGTTTGTCGTTAATACATATTCTACACTATCTTTGTAAAAAGGTTAAAGCTGGTTTCAGTATTATCGATCTGTAGCCATTACTAAGGGCTAATATATTCCTACTACAAATGAATTTTAGACGTGTTTCGTTTGAAAACTTAAAATTTATTGGACAGACTCCTTTCAGAGACCACTTTCGCAGCCTCACGCAAGAAACCTTCATTTACCAATGTAATTATATGAGGTCCATCGCAGCCATTTATCAATGTGGCAGTCATGGGTCACTGCGGACGAGATAGACAAAAGAGATAACTTTTCTGGTAACTTGAATGCTATAACATTGTAGGAGCAACATGTTGTATAAGATTCCCAGTGGATTGAGGTTATATATTTTTGTGTACCTGGAGTGGTGCAAAGATACATAGGAGAGTTTACTCACTCTAGAACTTGGTTAAGAGGTGCAAGCATTTCCTTCAAGTCCTTCAGCTGTTGTTCAAGCGCAGCAAGCATTTGAATGGCTTTAGGGGGCGATCCTGCATTAAGTACGCTACGTTCTATCAGAGAAGTCTTATGAGAACTATCTTTGGACTGATTTTCCACTCTTACGCGGTTGTGACTCACCACTAAATAAACTCACTGCCACTTGCTCCACTCTGGTGATGTATTGTATTCCAGCAACGTGATGTTAAAATTATGAATATAGTTTGGCTCCTGTTTGGAAACCGAACAAACGAAAGGCGTATGAACTGAACAATCAGTCACTGGCTCCCAATGGGCACGGTTCTCCGAATTCGCTCCGCTGCGTTGCGGGTGGACTATTCAGCCAGACGATAGGGGTGGTTTCTCCCAAGACAACAACTTACCACGACTTGAGAAACCGGGTAGTGTCGTGAACGCTGGCGAAACCATGGATTTCTCTGTGTCGTGTTCGGTTTTCTCGTTTTACGACAACTGTGCGTTTATTTTTATTTCCGTGTTTTTTGATAGCCCATGTCTATTCGTAGTCTGCTGCTATATACATATAATATATATATATATATATATTTCACGATTTCCCTCAGCTGCTGTTTGGTGGACGCGAACAAGTACTACATAGTTATCAAAAATTCGAACGGAACACTTACGCCCATTGATAGAACGGAGGCACCCGCAGGTCAGGTTGCTACAGTGTGTACGACTGTTTTGTAAGCCTTTCTACGGTACGCCATTAACATATGCATGTTGCGGATTAGGGTACCCCAAGGGTTCGTTGCATTCAGTAGTTTAATGGCGCGATACTATTCGCGAAGATACCTTTCGCCCCGAATTTACGCCATAATTGACTTGTGTCCATTAGTCTCTTCACTAACGTATTCATAACCAGCGACCGTCCACGGCATAACTCCGCAAAAATCTAGAAGGATGGAAGTGTGGAACATGCTGCAAACATGCTCGACCGCAAACGTTTGAAATGTAGAAACAGCGATAACACTGAGTGAAAAGCTTTGCAGAGATAACCGATGCGTGCAAAATTCAGTTAAATTCTAACACCGTGCGTAATGCCAGTAAAATAAGCTTTGCACGACTATTTTTGAAACGGTGTCAGATGGATAAGCGTCGCAGTGGTCTCTCCAGAAAGATAACTAGTAGGCTCTGACCAAAGCTCAGTGGTACCCAGGTAAAAAAAATTTAACTCCTTTTGCTGGCTTAGCAATTAAGCTCGTTTCTTTTGCCTTTGCAGAACAATAGCTTTTATGTATCCCGTCATGCTTTTTAAACTGTGCATGATCAGCTTGATAAAATAACACGGCGGTACCGTTTTCCGGTTCACTTATTCTATGATCACATCTATTTTACATCTGTATCAATGGCTTGGTTCAAATTCGAACGTATTGTAGTGGGGCCGCTTCCAAGAATGCCTCGGGGGAGCTCTTCGGAGCTAACTGAGAGCGGATCGAGAGGGACGGCTAGCGACGAGCCTGGGCCCCGAACTACGGAGCGGGAATATGTGGACAGCGCAATAAATCAGACATATACGCCACTAGCGCAGCCCACAGGACCGAAGCCGAGCCGATTGACACAGCCCAGAACAAGCAAGTCGAGAGCTCTCGAGCTACTCCTGGCCGATCCAAATCGGGTACAGAGAAGTAGAGATCGATGCGAAAACAGGAAGGCGGGTCTTCCAAGTCAGAGCTCCCGAGGCGAAAGGACTGGCTCGTCTCTAACATCCGTACCTGTGTTGCTTTGTGGGACGGAAATCTAGTCGATATTCGATGGCGCGCGTGAGACCCTCAGTCTGCCCATTTTCGGTGTGCAATAAACGTCTACCCCCCCTGTCGTGTCGTTCTCGCTACAGTATGAGCACGTAGTTTGTGTTCATTGACGTCACTAAAGTTCCCTTTTCTTCGAACACTAATGTGACACGTGCAATACGGGATTTCTAACTCTCTAACGACACTGCTATTTCATCTCGTTGTGTGCTTCACCACCTAACAGAGTGCGATTAAATAGTGCACGATTTGCCAACCCACCAAGTTGCAGGAGGCGTGGAAGTGGAACACTTCTGCTCTCTCGATTTTACTGGACAATGAGTCATGGTTCGAAGACGCTAGAGACCACGTTGGCATAAATGCGGGTCCATGACGCTCATGGAATCTTGGCTCGTTTTTGAGGAAACGTCTGTTCGTTTGTCTCTATTGTTCAGTCACTTGCGAAAGATGAAGGCCGACTGATAAAATATAACAGTCCTTCATCAAACGATTCTTTTGGTTCCTCAGAACGCAACCGTTTTGGACGCTGTAAATATAGGTGGCGCACGAAATGTCATACCATTTGTTTTGTTCATTACACATCTATTTATCATCAAAGGACTACAAAATTAATTCAGACTTGCTTTTGTGCGCATGGAAATTTAGTTTGATGTAGTATGTGTTCAAAGTGGTCACCATTGTGTTTTACCACCTCATGCAAGCTAACCATTATATTTTTCATCACTTTCTTGCAAAAGTCTTTCGAAATTACACGGCACAACTGCATGATGTGAGCGCTGAGCTGAGCTGTTCTTGCAGGCTACCTTGCAAAGACATCATTTTTCAAGTAGCCCCACACAAAGAAATCACATGGATAAATGTCAGGGCTATGTAGTGGCCACTGTCTCTTACCTTGTTGACGCTCAGGAAACCGATGTGACATTACCCGCCCATCATACAGGTAATCACGAACAATATTCGCAGGGTGTGGGTGGGCTCCGTCATGAATGAACCAGTTAGTTTTAATGGGAGATCTGTTGCCATAAGTTCTAGAATAAATCTGTTTTCCAACTTGTCCTTATCCTTATCTTTGTTTACCGTCTCATCAAACAAAACTAGTCCAATGATTCCATGTAGTAAGTGAGGAACTTCACTTGCCCAGAAACGAGCAGTTTGTTTTTTCACTACCCCACTTGAATGAAAATACGCCTCGTCAGTAAACCACATTTTGTACCTAACGTGATACTCTTGCACTAACCATGAAGCGAACTGATGTCTTCGTTGCTTGTTCTCTTCTGTTAATTTATGGACAAATGTTATCGTATAAGGGAACGTTTCAAGATCAGAATGCAGAATCATTTGTATGGACCGACGCGATATTCTTAACCCAGCAGCCGTCCTCCTTAATGATTTGCCAAAACTTCGTATCAAAGCAACGCGAACTGCTTCCATGTTTTCAGGGATGCGGACACTTGGTCTGCACCATCGATTGTTCTCCACCACAGAGCCAGTTGTTTCAAACTGACGATACAGTCTTCGTATAGTCTGTTTACATTGAGCCCATTTTATACGATAGTATACAGGAAAATTTGTTTGGATCACTACAAAAGGCCTCGTTTCTGCAAAAAGATTACAAGTTTCACCTTCTGTTCAGCACTCATTCTGCTATTATGCGTCAAGAAAATATGTTATACAAACCTCGTGACGTCTACCGGATTTTTCATAAACTAACTTATGCGAATACTAGTTTCCAACATTACGCCTATAATCTTATATTTGTAATGAACAAAACAAATCGTATGACATTTCGTGTGCCAGCCTGTAATTGTGGTTGGCTATCGCATCGTTGCTTAGAATAAGTCACCTTTTGTTTTGACTCGCAAAAGTTCTCAACATGAGTATGCTGTTACACCCACCGTAAAAACACTTGCTACTTGTTTGGACTAAAATCTATTTTATCAGGCTGCCAGAAACTTGCATCAGCACTTACCCTAGCTCTTCTTACGAACCTGCGCGCAAATGAAACTGATTACCAGTGAACAATATACTAATGGACAAATGTTCAAGCTTTCAGGTCTCTATAAACAGTATTTAGCATTATCACCGTATCAGCATTCTACAAAAGAAGTGGGAACATGTATCTGGCCGATCTTAGTGATGCACTGTCGCTGACACAACATATCTCCGTTATTGGACTAAATGTCCCCAATCATACTGATGCTATTGGCTAAACCATTCCCACTGCTTTAACCCTTTTGATGGTGTTCCCATAGCATACATAGCAGACCTAGCCATGGGTACAGATAACTCGAAGTTCTGTCTTACGTTCAGTTTACAGGTAATAAATGAGTTGAAACCGTTGCCATCAACTTTAATCTTCACTACTGTCTATATATACATCGTGACCAACTGTCCGGCAAACCTTCCATACTGTTCAAGGAGAAGTCAGAGCGTATTCGCACATTTACAAAGTCAGAGTGTTTCTGCTATCGTCTCCTTATTTTGACCCCCATTCGGTGGTTTTTTCAAAGCATAACTATTCTTTCTACATTTTCACATCTTTTTAGCTTTCTGACATTTGAGCCAAATTAACCGATCGCTTTGATTCACACTTCATAGCCCATCAAATGAAATTAACCAACTGATTTGTAAACCAGCTACTAGCCTTAAGCTTAGTGAAACTCATACTTTCTCTTTAACTTGGTTTAGCAGACATAATGGAAGGAGTTATAGCTGCATGGGTAAGGCACAGTTTCGCAACGCACCTTTCAGTTGGTTGGCATGCCTATATTAAACTCGTTTCCGCGATCCAAATGGAATTGGAGCGACCTGGTCTGTCATACACAAACTATGAGATAGTTTACGGAGTAAAGGTGAGAGAAATTACAATGCTAGGTCGCTTTCGTGTTGTTTCCTCCTTTATTGTTATCACTTCCTGAATTAGTGACCGTGTGCGCAATTAGACACGTTCATAAAATTTATAGTCGGTCCGCTGCTGGCTCAACGCAGGTTCAGAGTCATTCATAAACTCCTGAATCTCGGAAGTTGACGGCGTTCTTATCCATTGCTTTACGCGTTCCTTAGGGCAGTCGTGTTCGGACGATACATGCGCGCAATATGTGATGTGTTCCGTTTGTAATCGGGGCATTCTCTTTTATATGTGCTGGGTACTGACAGGTCGTTTCCAAAACTTGGATCCTTTGTTCTTTACTCTCAAGAGTTCCATGTAGATAACCCTGCTCCAAAATCGCGGTTTATGGTGGCTCCTTGGGTTCATTCCCTATCTCTCAATGCTCTTATTAGTATGACTCTTCTGCTGATTTGTTTGAAGATTGTGATCGAGGATATTTGTTCAACAGATTTCTCGCAGTGCGGTATATATTCTGAAAGCGAAAACAACAACAACACGAAAATTCCACTAAAATCGTATGTGCAATAATGGCACTCAGTTTCTGGGATAGCCTAGTCACTGGGGTGCACATGTAAGTCTCGCTTAACATTTTAACGCTACTGGGTACATTTTCCGATCACTGGACATGACTGGACATCAGCTTTTCATAATTACGTAAATGAAATCGCTGTATTCAAGGCAGACACTCAGTCTATCTGAAAAGCATGGTAAGAAGACGGAAGCAGGTAGAGGCACGCATTTCGTATTTCCAACACATTATCATTAATGATAACTGATTTGTATGTCTATAACTAACAGTAAGTGCCGCCGGATAAGCTATAGGTACGGAGCGAATGACGGAAGATGAGTTCAATACGCTGAAGACGACTAAATGCACGCTTCCTGCCACTCAGGAAAGTTATTACGCTGTTCAAGCCATTGTAATCAATCGGACTTGCTAGTCCATCCGAACAAGTAAGCTCAACCTATCCGATAACTCCCACCGGGTATGTTAATTCATTTCTGAATGCGGAACGAGTTATCTAAGCAGATCTGCTAAGACTGATTTTCGAATGAAGAAGCATGTGCCGACAAATTCAGCGTAAACCACCCATGACCACTACCCCAAACATTCGTATACACGAAAACCGCCGATTTCGCATTAGGCAGACAACTCCTCAGTCACCGAATAGATTTCAGCCCAAAGTGTAGATGTGTTACATCACCCTTGCTGACCGCACACTCATGCATCCTTGGTATTTCGGAGTTACTCTACCGCATTCTGCCGCACACCACTGAATATATACCATTTCGTCTTGAATTGACTAGCACCCGTTCGTGATGGCATTCTCTCGAGAACGCTGTCAGTGAATTATACATTTATTCATTACTGTGATATCTGGGCAGTGTTTCACCCATACCATCACGCATAAATTTGCATAATTTCTATCTTCTAACCCGGTTTTGGTCTCACTAGATAGGGTATTCTAACGGCGTTCGAACCAGTCCTTACTCGCTATAATCCACCACCATGTGACGGACCTACATAGCAATCAACTTTTTCCCCACGGTGAACCCCACGCAGCCTTTAGGTAACTCCGCCTTGCCATCCAACACTTTGTCCGAGGGGGAGATCAATATACCAATTCACGAAAACCCGTCTACCACACCTATGTGGGATTGCCCTACGGACGCACTGTTACAGCCGTACACAGCCGGTACGCCAGCAAAGACCCAAGGAGATGGCCTCACAATCACACCAAAGAGACGTGGGCCGTGTAATCTTGTCCTCAAAGTTGACATCTTGCGACGTATTTAGTCCATACTTACCCATTAGGACAGTAATCTATTGTGTGTAAACCCCAAGAAAAAGTTAAGCGATAACGTTTGGGTTCAGCTTGCTCCGATATAACCCGCAGCAATCGACATTCACAGAACTGAAGATTCCAATAGCGCGCATTGCTTATCCAATGAAAGATAAGTTTAAAGCTTCACAAGTAAACACTAGTTGCGGCCTAGCAGGCTGTGTTAAACATGTATGAATTGAAATAGAAGTTCTAACTGTTGTAAGAAATGTTCCATCCCAAACGTGTTCACCTTACTCTCAGTGAGCTAAAAAAACACTACAATACAACTTATTCCGTTTAGTACTGCGCTGAATTCACTGCTATTCCACTCGTCAGATATATAGCTGCGTTGGCGCAGAATTGCGACTGACTGACACAGATTGTAGAGCAAGCAGCGGCCGCAAGAGGCGTCCTAATGAACCAGACGAATGAGTTCCTGGAACTCGCTTCCTAAATGTGAAACTCTATTATAGGACAGAACAGCCAGACCGACAGTAAAATCGACGGTCCAGAGTTAGGCACCCCGATACTAGAGGCTGCTCCCAACGATGCATTGGTAGCACATATTTTATCAAATCCACGCATCACATCAAATACTGTTTCAAAGGTCGTGACTTTGAGTGCAGTTGCGTGCTAATCGTTTACTTGGGCGCTCGTGGTTTATTAACTGTGGCTCAGCGGCATTTTGTTGCACAGCTTTGGATCTATACTCATTCGTTGTACTTTTAACAGCTCCACCTTGTGATACCATTTTTCGAGCACACTCCAGTGCATTCTACATTTACCTGTAATCTAAATTCTGGGCAGTGCTTCGCCGATATCCAAGCTCCAAAAGTAGCGTACCTCCAACCATCCGAGACATCGTTTGGTCTCACTCAATAGACCATTTCAACGCCTTTCGAACGAACAGTCACTCGTGCAAATCCAACATTGTTTGGAGCAGCTACAGGTCTCATAGCAAATTCCACCAGCGCGATCCATAGGTCTTATCACGAAACTTTTCAATTGCACCCTCGCGCAACCTACGCCGCATTTACGCTGACACATCCGACTGGCACGACAGAGAAGACAGTCTGCAATCACACAGCTGCAACGTCAACACAGTGATCTTGCCATAGAAGGTGAGTCGTTCAAATGGTTCGTAACATTTGCTCAACAAACGCGATGCCCAGTGTGCAGCAGTCTAAAACCTATGTGGATCACGTTCCAAACTTGTTAAGGGGGCATTCCGTGCCGTGACTGTTAAAAGAGTTTTCATGCGAGATGCCTTCGAGCTAATCTAATCAGGCAGAGTTATTAAACAAATCAGATGCTCTATGGTGTTTGTGTGGAATGCACGCACATCTATCCCAATGAAAACGAGCGTGCTCCTATTATCTCAGGAGCACGACCAGCTAACAGCCAAGTTAGAGGAAATGGTGACCACCGAAATCACCACGGTTGGGGTAAGCATTACGGGCTGTGCAACCCAAGCCTCCGCAGTAAGTGCTGCTCTTATCCTGAAGAGAACAACTAGTAACACCGTAAGGAAAACGATCCCAAGAGCGCAGAAAAACAATTGCTGTTCCAATACCATATTTGGCTCACATTGGACTATTGCGGTTCCCAGTTCGATCGGAGTAACTACAAGTAAGGCTACTTCCAAACTCCCGACGGAGTGCTGGCTAGCCGAACAACCTACAGCTGGGTGCTTCGGATAAATCCCGTTCCAGCAAATGCTTCGGCGGCAGTGTTCCAGGATGTGGTGGGCTTTTGCCTGGCAAGCGTTCTCCCTATAAAATACCACAGATATCCGTATAACAACAATGTGACGTGGCGGATGTGACTCGATGCTAAATAAAGTCACTGCCTCTTCCTTTTTCGGGAGAATCATTCACACATCACGAACGTCATCCGATTCAAGGCGTTCCATTGATTTCACCCTTTGATGGCAAACCCAACGAACAAAAACACACACAGAGTCATATTTATCTAATCATACGACGTGGCTACTTCCAAATACAGACATAAACATACTTTTACATGTCAACAGACACATACATTCCTATGCTATTTGTCAAAATATGCTAATTTGTGCAATTGCCGATCATACGTGTCTGTATTACCATGACCACGCCCTTCATGGCGTGCCTCGCAATGACGAGAATAAACTATTTATTCATTTACTTATTTAAAATGAGCAAGCCGATACTAGTAAAGATAGGTTACATTTGCATCTAAGCAGAGCCGTCTTTTAAACTTAGCGTCACCCGCAAACGAAAAGGAAACTGAGGAGCGTAACGGAATTCTTCTGGTCCAAGCACCAGCGGTTTCCTGCGGTACATCTCTGAGTATTTCAATCACTGACCGCGACATCTCGAGAAGTGTAAAGAAACAACTACCTGTACTGAGCGTATGTGTTCCAATATCCCAGAATCAAAGTCGACATCAATAAGAGGCAGGCAGTCGGATGATCTCAACTAGGGAGACGTACTTAGTAACCTAATCGGAGTTGTACTGAAACCTGTATACGTAGTGCGTATTATGCGGCACTCCGACTCTAAGCATTATGGAGAGCCAAGACTTCTGCGTGTTGTGCTGAGCTATATCAATAAAATAGAATCAGTGCTGCTGTCGATAGGTACACTCAGAAATGAACACCGCTCCATCCGTATCTTCCCAAACATCACATGGGGCGAACGTTATCGAGTTAACCGCAAGTTAGAGGACTACCAGAAGGAAACTCAACAAGACACCTACTTCTTCACGGGGTTCTTGAAATCGAAGCATGTGATGAGCATGAATTAATAACACATTGTAAAGAACAATGGTGTTATATTAATCAAAAACTGCGTGAATGATTTGCTAGCAAAATCCGTGTCACATCTGTGTACCTCATCGAACTACAAAAGGAGTAGGCCGAGAGTGTTGAAGGTGATCCTACCGCCACAACATTTAGTAGCACAGCTGATAAATACAGGTACATGTTACGTTGCAAGCTACCATGCAAACTTCGGCTGAAGACAGTCGGCGATATGCCTACCAGAGCCACGTCACTCAACGAACCAAACGCGATGCGAGCTATAAAAGAACAATGTGCCAGTAGTGTATCTAATCCCATCGCGATGAGACTGAATCTTAACGTGCTGCGATGGTTTGTGTGCCTCTGTAATCACTGAGCTACGCTGGGTGGTGCTTTTTGCACCTTTAGAGGCCCTCATACGAGATTGGTCAATGGTTAGAGGCCAGCCAAACTCAGTCTCCTGGCCCCTTAGGTTAAGGGATGGAGTGAGAGTGGCTCCTTATCCCTTAAAACGGACTCTTGATTGTCCAGTGCCAAAATCCTGCTGCACTGCGGTAAGGTTTTGATCCAAAGGCTTTGGTTGAGAACTATAATCGTTCTCCTGTCTAAGCCTGGGCCTACGCAATACAATGCATTTTTCTTAAAACAGTTTCCTGGTGTTCTTACCGACGCAGAGGATAGTAAACGGTGCCCCATATGATGCATCGAGCAAGGTGGATAAGGGTTTGGATGCTCGTGCTCAAGCCCTCCCGCCTACTTATTCCTCCACTTGCGTTTTTCATCCTTAGTGCCCCTTTCCAACTTCACTTTTATCTCCCATTTTCAATTCCTCAATTATTGGTCCTCCACCACCTTGCTTGAATAGTCGTATGTCTTCTAATTTCAACTCACTCACAATCGCACGGCGTCGCTCCAATCCAGTCGACAAGTCCATGTTCAACCAAGCGGACAACGTCAGTTCATCCGTTTCCCTTTGGAGTCCAGGATCCTCGCTAAGACTGGCACGCCTCAACTTGCTCAATTTGCTACAGGTTGGCCAACAGGCAGCCCTTACCCGAACCCTCGAGACTCTATCGATCGATATTTGCTGTTTATCGGAAACCCGCCTGCAAGATTCGAGCTCCGTGCTTAAGATGTGATCCCCACATGCGACACTGGTGGCACATTCTCACTGTGCCTGTCTGGCGATGACATACCTTCAAATGCAGATCAAGCTGGCATCGGCATTGCTTTGAGTCCCGGGGCTGAAGCTACCCAGATCGACTGGATCCATGTCAACAGCCGGATGTACGCCGTTAGTTTGTCTGGCTCGTTCTAAGCTTGGAAGTCGCGCGAGAACAAACGGTGCCTGTTTGTCATTGCGGCTTGCACCCCCACAAAAGTCAGCTGTGCTTCGGTGAAAGATGATTTCTAACACCAACTTAACGATCTTCTTTGTAACAGAAGCAGCACGAATATTGTAATGCTTGCTATGACCGAAACACCGAAGTCGTGCAATGTTCCGCTGATGAGCTTCATCCGGGCGGTCAACATGGTGTAGGCTCCCGTAATGAAAACGGTGAGCGGTTGCTACATCTACGTGAAAGTGCTCGTCTCTTTCTCGTGAGCACTGAATTTCGACATAGCACCCGCAGAAGAATGACTTGGCGTCCACCAGCCTCGGACCAGCCATGGACGCAAATCGATCACATCGCGATTAGTTACCGCTGGAGTGGCTGTGTCCAAAACTGTCGCGTGATTTGGAGCACCAGCGTGGACTCCGATCACGCTCACATGTGTGCCGACCTGCGGGGCGTTTCAGCGGACTTCCGCAACGTCGCTCTGAGCGCATTGACACCAGCCATCTGGCGAAGCCAGGTGTCCTGAGTGCGTATCAAACTACGCTGACATCTGCTGGATAAGTGTTCACTGAACACCGTCGATGATCACTTGTCGCATGTTCGTCAAACGATATTCTCAGCAGGCATGTCTTTAAGTGGTAAATCAAATTTGCCAACCTAAATATTGGGTCTCCATAAAGTCTCTGGAACTTATGGATACTCGCCGACGTATTCCGGCTGGAAGCGAATATAATGAGGCTCGCAAAAATCTCAGGGCAATACTGTGTGCTAGCCTGAGGAGAGACCACGAAGCCTGGTAGTCTCATCTGCATTGGAAATGGAAACAGCCGCTGCCCTTGGTAATAATTTTAAGTTATTCCTTCTGATACGGGAAATTGGCAGCAGGAGACCTGGTGTTAGCATGACAATACGCGACGAGAGTGGACAGCCGATCCACAGCTTGTCAAAACGCCTGGAGCCCTGGGCCGAAAATTCGCAAGGCTGTTTAACCAATCTGAGTTGTCACTTTCTCTTTCGGGCATTGAGTGCTCTTCTCCATGGGCCGTCACCTTAGATTGGCCCTCACGCGCAGAAGTTGAACGCGAGATCACTGTTGAAACTGCATAACGCCGCTGGTGCAGATAGAATTCCCCCAGCTATCTACAAATTCGGTGGACCTGCTTTTGTAGATGATTTATATGATTTGCTAACGGAGCTTTAGGAGTAGGAAGCCGTCCCGTCAGAGACGTCTATAGACCCAAATTTCAAGAAAGGCTCGCGTTCGGAATGCGGCAATTATCCAGGCATCAGTCTGATCACCATTACCTCTAAATTGATTACGTCTGTCATTCTCCACAGACTGAATGGCGATGGTGAAAGCCAGATACGCGAGGAGTAAGCCGGGTTTCGTCGAAATCGAGCCGCATCGATTACATATTCAGTTTGCATCAATTGTTGGAGCACAGCAATGTTTATAGGTGACCCGCCGTTGTCGTGTTTATCGACATCAAATTTGCCTTTAATTCGGTGGATCGTTATACCGTTTGCGACTATCTGCTTAGGAAAGCTTTGCCTGATAAATATGTAAACGTTATCAAAACGCTGTACGTGCATAGTTCGGGCAGAATGAAGGTTAATGACAAACTGTCGCCGCCCTTCAATATATCCAGCGGTATAAGACAGGTTGGTTCGTTGTCATCTTTCCTCTTTAACTTCGCTATTGATGAAGTCATGGAAACAACGTTCCCTGGACACGACCTAGAAGGTGTGGAGCTACTTCCTGGTGAGCGACTTCTAGACTTGGAGTACCCGGACGATATTACCCTCATATATGACAACGCCCAAACGTGCCATGCTGCGCTGGACCGATTGGCACTGGCTGTCAATAGTTTTGGGCTATGGTTTGCTCCATCAAAATATAAAGTTCTTCCCCTAGATTGGCATGGACCCACCCCTGCGTTGACCCTTGGTGGTGATCAGCTAGAAGTCGTACAAAAATACAACTATGTGGGAAGCTATATTAACGCTCGTGGGATCGAAGCTGAGAATACGAACCTTGTAGCAAAAGCTCGAGGTGCTTTTGCCAATCTCCGCCACCTGTGGCTCAGACGCTACATTACTCTCGTCCTGAAGGGCAGAGTTTATGGTGCAGCATTCCGTTCAAACCTCTTATACGGTTGGGAAACCTTGCCCACCTGGTCGACAGACATAAGGAGGCTAGCCACCTTCGTCCATAGCTTTTTCCACAGCTTATGTCTGGTGGGAGCCGGTGGTGCAGGAAGAGCTAGTGAGCCGTTCAGCACCATTATGTCACGCACCAGGCTCCGATGGCTGGGCGACATGTTGCGTATGCCAGTACATCGACGCCCGCGACGCGCATTCTTTGCGCGCCGGGGGTGCGGTTGTAAGAGGAGGAGAAGCGGCCAAGCAATGACTTAGTCGAGGGAAAGGAAAACCATTACTTTTAACATGGCGTCGGTTGGTGTATCCCGACGGCCTAGCTGGGGTCCTAAGGGCGATGAACACATTTGGTTGAACACTCTTACTGATATGGCTAGGAGCCGACCCCAATGACATTTGTGTTGTGAGTTCCTTTGTCCATCCCCCTGCTGCTTAGCCTCCCCTCCAATCACGATCTCCTTCCTTAGGCATAATATAACTTGCTTTTTGTGGCACGATAGCCGGCAGTTAGCTCTCCGGAACGATGTCCATCCGTTACTTGGGATTCAGCTGGCGTGCTTGTGTTGTCTTTTCGTCTTGTCTTTTGTATTGCAACATAAGAGCTGACGTGCTTTCCACCTGCAGCTAACGTGTACAAAGCTGAATGGAGGTGATAAGTGTGTCTAATGAGCCCATACAACCTGTAGAAGATGCTAGTGACCAAAAACCTTACACTATACGTAGAGCCTTAGACACTTGACTAACTAGGCAGACGATGAATAAGACGTTGAACCCTTCTTCGAGTACACACACAAAAAACGATTAGTCGACGGCTACTCACTGGTCGACGAAACTCCACGTATGAGTTGCGCGATCTCCGAAACATTGCCTTAATCTGGGAAAGTTTCTTGTATCTATACTAGCGCCCAAGGGCTCTTCGGTAAACTTACCGAACTTCGGCTACGTCACGTTGCGAATGTTTGGGATCTAATTTCTATAACCGAAACTTGGTTGCACCAAGAAGTGACTGATGCTGTGGTTGAGGTGGCGGGATGACTAATCCGGAACGACCGCCCCAGCAGAGGAGGTGGGGTTCTTGTATACTATCACAACGACCTTCAATATGCAATAATTCATGATCTGGTAACTTACCCTACCGACTCACTCTGTTGCCGTCTCCGACTAAGTCACAGCGACGCATGTCTCGTAGCTGTCGTTTACCGCCCCCAACGTCCACTCTGGAAATGGATTCCCGCTTGATACGTATACTGAACAGAGTAACACGCTTTAGGTACAGTCATATTCTCATCTCCGGGAACTACAATCTACACGATCCGGAGGTATCGGCATCACCCATTGAACATTTCAAAGCAGAGTTGCATGAACTTATCGCTACTGTTCTCTTGGACAATCGTGTCAGCAGGTCAAATAGATTCAAGACAGCACGCAAACCGTCTACGTTGGACTTTGTGCTCACGAATGAAGAGCTTATGATTGACATGTTATTGATAGCTAGTCCAGATAGATGGTCTCAGTGACCATGTAGGAATCACCTTCAACTACGTGTGTTATGTAGATTATCCATCTGAACACTCGGAATTAACTCATACACGCACACCCTACCACGTCTTATAAGAACTTGTCGACGCATCTGCTTGTGAATTCTTAAACAACAGTCCCCTTGATGACGTGTGGACTGAGTTCGTTGAAACACTCAGCGACAGCGTCATCAGAGCATCAGAGACCAAGCCTGTCCATCCCGCAAAAATGCCTTCAATTCAATTTTAAGGAGCAGGACTCGAAAATGCTTGGCGATAAGGCATTCGGAATGGTGTACCTACAAGGTGAATCCCGACTCAGAGACTTGGATCAATTTCCTGACTCATCACAACCATTACACTGCACTTGTCCGTGAGGACAAAGTAACTTATCAACAGTGCGTAGCCAAAATGCCCTGAAAAACAACAAACTGCTGTATAAGCATGTCAACAATCCTCATAACTTGAAGAAGGGCATCCCTCCATTTTTCACGACAGGCAGTAGAGTAGGAAGCGTCGAAGAAGCAGCTAACGCCCTGCGTCTACAATATGCCCCAATCTTTGATCTCGCAACCTCTACTTGTCCCACAATGTAGTGCACATTACCGACTCCATTGCTTACACGTGTGATTTGCAACCCGTCAATTCTGCTAAAGAAGTTACTCTCACTGCGCGATCCTAGCTCTCCCGGAGCCGACAACATCCGCCCGAAGGAACTGAATACTGCGGCCACCAAGCTAGCCTAACCACCGTCATATTTCTTCCAAAGGTGCTTCGAAGGACAGCAAGTCCCCACTAAGTGAAAGCGTGGCAGTATGACCCCAATTTTTAAAGGCGGTAGCCGTTCACATCCTTCAAACTATCGCCCAGTGACTTTAATTCCCTGTGCTCGCGAAAGTAATGGAAGCGGTCATCGCTGAGGGTCTAATCGACTACCTGGAAAAATAGAAAATCTTGGCACCGGAGAAGCATGGCTTCCGTCAACACTGGTCATGCACCACTAAGCTGCTGATGGCGCTAGGTAGTTAGTTGGAAGTGGCCGTTGATGGGGTTGGAGTTGACGTCATGTATCTGGACTAATCCAAAGCTTTCGACCGCCTGGATCACCGCATGCTATTTCACCGGCTACAGAGCTACGGAATCGGTGATCCTGCACTTGGTTGGACCGGCAACTTTCTTCGCCAACGGGTCTCAAGTACGCGTTAGGGGATCACTCTATAACCCGATTGAGGTAGAGTGTGGTGTTCCACAAAGCTCAGTGCTGGGACCGCGCTTATTCCTGGTGTTTATCAACGATCCAGCAAGAGTTACCTCCACAACTTTCCTGCTTTTCACCGATGACGTCAAGATATGACGGGCGATTAGTAACAATGAGGATCACGATATACTCCAACATGACCTAGACTGCATTTATGAATGGTCAAAGAAGAACTTGTTTCAGTTGGACATAGCTAAATGGACGGTGATCCATCTGCACCACCAGCCGATGAGCGTTTACAAGCTTGGAAAGCACACCTTGTAGAAGGCCTCTGAGGAGCGTTACCTGGGTGTACTGGTACAGGAAGATCTCAGGTGTTCAAAACAAGTAGAGAAGGTGACGAAAACCGGCAATCAATACTTCGGCCTTCTTCGCAGAACGTTCACACGTTTTGAACCCTCAATCCTTCCCCAAATGCTCAACGCCTACTTGTGACCACACATGAAATATACTATCCAGGCGTGGCAGCCGTGGCAGAAACAGGATGTCGTTGCTCTCGAGGATCCTCAACGAAGGGAAACCGAGAACCACAGGGGCCTCTTTCATCTATCCTATCATCTTAGACAGAACTCTCTAAGAATGTACAGCAGTCGATACCAGCGTTTGCGGGGAAATCTGATAATTCACCAGATTCTGAAGAACCCAAACCACATTCGCCACCCGCTTCTGGAATTGAACCCCAACACTAACCTATAAGATCATCTTCTTAAACTGACCATATAGTATAGCCGGTTTGAAGGCCGTAGCAATTTATCTTCCCTCCCGTGTGTGCCAGCCTTGGATCACCCTCCCTAATTATGTGGTTTCTGCTCCCACTCTGGAGATATTTAAAAAAACGAGTTGGCGATGCGTTGTCTAATTTGCATTACATTTTATGACGTGTTTACCAGGGGGCTACAACAAGCAATTAAACGGTCTCTCACCAAACTCCCAACCAATGGATTTATACGTTTAATGCACGAACATCTACGCTATTTTACATAAGGTTATGGGGAGTCCACCAAAACGCTTTTCACTTTATCATGCAAGTAAATTTTTGCGATAATTTCCATCCTACGGTACTTGTCAAGCATTGCTATTTTACCCGTAATACACCATTGTTCCAGCGTCCTAGTGGTCAGAACCGAAGAAATACGTGCCGTTGTTGCCAAGTACTTGACAAAGACGCCCTATTCGCAGCCTCAACAGCCCCAAACGATGTGCACTTAGTGCTGCCAATACTACCGCAAGACCTAGGACGCCATCCGTTGTCTGATTAAGGAAAGCGGCCACTCCACCCTCCAAAATGAGAACAAACACTGTATAAATCTCTTAATGGTATATGCTGTAGTGTGCCTGTATCCGAGACAAACACCATAAAGGCAAGCTGCTAAACGACCATAAACAGTATGACTCTTTGTCAGCTAATATTGTAGTGGCAAGGAAGGCAAGGATCACTGGCAGAAATGACATGCGCAAAAAGAACACCAGGGATGAAAGTAAACAAAGCAGCTCAAGGCCTTCGAGACAAGCCGGAAATAGACAACGAACGGCAAACGATGTCAGGCCTAGGCCGAGAAGAGCTGGGGACATATTAGTGAACAGCCTGAATTTCCGGAGCAATACATGATTGGCCGCGTCTCCAAGAATAACCACCAGGGGAGCGACTCAATCCCAATTAAGTAAGTCAAGAGCATTAGAACGAATGCAGCCCGGCCAGAATAAAAGGTGCGGAAGCGAAGAGACGAGGGCAACTCGGTAATCGGTGACTTCCCTGACAGGCTGAAGTCGGTGGTGCGTGTTGGTCGGGAAATGTTTTCTATATTTGCGTGCGTGCATGCTAGCCAGTGAACCTGTTGTGCGTTGGAATAAAGACTGCGCACCCCTACAGTCGTTCTCGCTACAATAGAGGTCCAAACTACGCCGACCAGTATGATGCGTCTCGTTCACGTTCCAAACTCACCACACTACGTTGCACGGCGGTTGCTCCAAGTAACAATTCAGTCATGCAACGCAGAGGCACTTCTCTTGTTTATTCAGCTAATTCCTCATCCTCACTCCCAATCAGCAGGTTTAGGCTAGCCTGGAAAAGCACCAGACGCCGGCGTTTCGACCTTCTGAGTGTCATCAGCGGTGCGCCATGGGGGCGGAACCCGGCTGGGGTCCGCTAGGATACGCACCACTGACGAGACCAAGAAGGTCGAAACGAGGGCGTCTGGTGCTTTTGCAGACTAGCCTAAGCCTGCTGATTGGAAGTGAAGATGAGGAATTAGCTGAATTATACCAAAGTGCACACTACTACTCATCAATTCTCTTGTTAGCCACTCGCCTTCGTACCACTCCATGCACAGTTCGTATCTTCTTGATGCTCCTTGAAGCAAATATCAGTAAGGCAAACAAAATCCGGATAAGTTCTGTGAACAAATATACGTGCGATTGATTCCTGCCCACTGTGTCTTCCATCTTCTGACTTCAAACAAGCTAGCGACCCAAGCACATGACTAGGGTGAATGACGCTTCATCCACGAAGTGCACGCTATAAAACGCAAACGCAAAATTGACGTCAAGCATATCATTGCCATCCAAATACAAAGTTAGTGGTCTATGAGTGAAGAAAGAAAAGTTGCAGTCCAAACGGCAGGCAGAAAAGGCAATCGGAATGTAGTATATAATGCTCCTAAGTCCGATGGACACGGCCACAAATTGACAAGGTTGCTCTGAACACGCAGGCCGTGTGTACAACCTAGTCAGCAGGTAGATCGAAACCAGGACACTGTCGAAAATCCCCGACAGCTAAAGAAGGACAAGGTTAGCAGCCACCAGTTGACGCTGAGCACACCACACATCAAATTGGGATAGCCCTGAATCTTGCGTCGGTAGTGCAACAAAATAAACTTCTTGCAGCCGACCCCATAACGCTCGGTATAAATCCGCCTTCGAAAGCAGCCTCTGCAAACACGTTTCTAATCTGAGACGCTCACTTACTTGTATACCAACGCACAAGGTCTTCCCAGTAAATTAACCGAACTTCGAACTCGGCAGGTTTCAGCGCTTTGCGACATAAACATATAACCGAAACGGCTGAACACTGAGATCACCACTGCTTGGCATGTATTTCCTACGGAATGATCGACCCGGCAGAGGAGGCAGAATAGTCTTTTGTTACCGATCTGACTTGTATATCGATATTCTCGACGATCCGTAAATGTGCTTTTAATTCTCTCTGATGCTGCCTGCAACTGAGATGTGGTGATGTGTGTTCACTAGCAATAGTTTACCGCCCGAGGAGAATCGTAATTCTCCTAGGCAATGGATCACCGCTTATTTTCTGCCATGAAACGAGTTCGTCTGGTGGGAGGAAATAACTTGCGGGTGGTCGATGTGCCTGCTTCTCCCAAGGAACAATACAAAGCTGAATAAGAAGAAATCGCCTATCTACTAATATACATCCACGTCACCACTTCGGTGCGATTCAAAACGAATAACGAACCAACTGTTCTGGACATTGTGCTCACCAACAAGGAACTTGCTGTGGAGCACTCGTGAGTCCACAGAAGTTGCACGCCGAGCCGTTTCCCTCTCGCTGACCTCGTCCTACCGTTTCCGCATGGCAACTCATACAGAGAACAATTACACCGATGTTCCCTCGGTGTCACCGTTATCTACTTCTATTACGTCACTTATCAAGCGACAATTAGCCTGCTGCAATCAGCCCGTTATTCCGTCAGTAACACCGTTTCTGGGTGACAACTCCTGTTCAAGGATGTTCGCCTTTTTACTCTCCGCAGCCCAGCAACACGGTGCTATAAATACGGAGGTGTAGAATTTGTGTTCGCCTTTCCCCTGAGCCAGTAGAAGCGCTCTTGTCGAAGGACTGTCTCCTCTCTCCCTCTCTGTCTAGCGTTGCAATGCTGGAATTGCGCTGGTCTCTAGTGTGGGCTAATCGCGTCTAGGATCTGCGAAGGCGTAAACGGTCTGGAGTTAGTGTAGCTACTCGACGCGTGGGGAACAACACCGACAAGCGATATTAGCTCGGCTAAGAAGCAAACTTAACAGAGCTAATGAACAGCACCTAATCCATAGACGAACCACTTGATCTGTTTTGCTTAGGCGACGCTGCTTTTCCACTAAATCTGCTACCTGGAATACTTCTGTACAAACAAGGGGAAGGCCACGTCGTCACTCATTACTGTATAGATTACGAACTCGCTTAAGAATCCAGCTGGTTCCTCCAAGCCGAGCAGCCGCCCTATGTCGTCTGGAAGGTGTCACAGAGTTACTCGGGCTAGTGGCAACTGCGTCGGAAAGCGAAGTCTTGCTCCCAAATCAGGGAAGTTCTTTCCAAAATGCCGGATTCGACAATGCATGGCCTCAAGTTATTCAGGCTGGCGTGCGTAACATCCTGTCCAAGTGAACAGGAGCGGAGTGCGTATACAACCCAACGAAACCACCGAGGCAAGTTGGTCTGTAAGGATGAACTCCAGCACCAACAGCACTCAGCGATAAAGTCCAGTATTAATCCTAAAACTACGTACAGGCACCTCAACAAGCTCTACAGACTGCGGCAGATGGTCCGGCACAAACTACGCGAGAGGAGCCAAACGCACTTCGGCAAAAGTTCACCCGCACTTTCCAGAGTGGATCGTTACCTCACCTGTTTCTATCACATGTCTCACTGCCCCCAGGATTAACTCACATCTCGATCATGGTAGCAAGGTGATGAACAACTACTGTCCTTGCGCGTGCACAGCTCCCCTGGCGTGGACGAGATAAAACCAAAGTCCTTATAGACGGCTGTCATGAATAGCGCTGTACCATTAGCTCAATGCTTCCAGCGATACCTTGTTGAAATGTAGGTTTCAAGCAGGTAGAAACCTACATTGGTCACTCCTATTTGCCAGTATGGGAAACGCGTGGAGTCCTCAAAGTACCGTTTCATCACCCTCTTCACAGCGCTATCCAAACGAATGGAAGGTGTTGTCGCAGAGGCGCTCATGGGTCACCTTGAGAGCAACAGCATCATAGTGTCACAACAGAGGACTGCATAACAATCGGTCCTGCACTACAAACTTGATACCAGCCCGAACAAGGTAGACAGAATCAGTAGATGCTAGCTTAGTAGTCCACATTGAACGGGCGTGCGTGCTAATCGCGCATTTGTGCACCCTGGATTTTTTCGCTGTTTCCTAGGGATATTTTGCAAACTGTACCTCGTGGTACTATTTTATCTAGTGCACTTCTGTGCATCTTGCATTCACCTGGATTTGTAAACTTCAGGCAGCGTTTCACCTGTAGTTACATGGAAAGGTTATCCAAGTTCATTCACTGAACGCCACGTTTGGTTTCACTCGATAGAGCATTTCAGCAGCTTTCGTGCAAGATCTGAATCGTTCCAGTCTAGCTTTGCATGGGTCAGCTACAGGGTAATCCTTGTCTCCCCGCAGCGAACCTCACTCAACGTCTAGGCAAATTTGCCTTGCCATTAATAGGCCAAGCTACGTAGATCCGTTAACCAAACCACCGTGGGACCCCAACACAGACACATCCGCTAGCTGCCGGTACGACTGTGCAGGTCTAGTGACATCGCCCCACCGTCACTTTGTGATTTTGACTTCAACCAGCGGACGTGACTGGACGTTTTTACACCCTCAGAACAGTAATCAAACGTGTGTCAGCCCCACTGCCAACTTGGGCAATAGAGTTGGGATCCAGCCTACTCGTGTAGGCATAGCGACTAGCGACATCCACAGAATTGACAATCATAATGGCACACACCGCTTGACCACGGAAGGCAAGACCTAATGCTTTAGAATTGAACGTTAATAGTGGCGCAGAAAGCTGTCTTAAAGTTGTGTGCTTTGGAAAAGAATGCACGAACTGCTGTAAAAAATTCCCTCCTAGATGTGCGCGCCTTAGCCTTGGTGAAATAAAGAAAAGTAATGATACTATTAATCCCCTCTGGTTCCGCACTACGTATAGGGATATTCTAGTCATCAGACGTATAGCTGTGTAGGCACAGAAGTTTAGTGGACTGACAAATATTGTAAAGCAAGCAGCCGCCGTGAGAAAGGTTCCACAGGAACTAGACAAGTCAGTACCTCAAATTCGATGCTCATTTGCAAACACCAAGTTAGAGCTGTGTAGCCCGGCCGAAAATAAGAGCAACGGTCCAGCGTTAGCCACCCCGAAACAAGGAGTTGCTCGTGAAGTTTGGTTCGCTGCGCCTTCATCAGAGCCAAGCGCCACATCGAATACTGTTAGAGGACCGACAGCTTACGCGTCCGTAGTCGCTACCCACTTCACTTGGCACCTCCCAAAGTAACCGTGCACAACGGCGAACCGCGATTATTCCAGGAAACTCTTCAGTCAGGTATTGATGCAGTGGTAGTTCTCTTCTCAGTCACTCGCCTTCGTACCACCCATGCACTGTTCGAATTTTTTCATATGTTCCATGAAGCGAACAACAACAACGCAAACTAATCTTGGGTGACTACTACAAGCAAAGATTTAACTCACTCCTTGTCCACTGTGTCCCCGAGCTTCAGACTTCACCGAGCTAGGGGCCAAAGCCCATGACTGTGATGAATGGCGCTTCGTCCGCGAAGTACTCCCACATAAAAAACTGATTACCAATTCGATCTTAAGGTGGCCATCTTCGCCTAACTAAAAAGGAACGGTCCCTGGGTGATAAAACTAACCGCAAACCCAAACCATGGCGCAAAAGTTGATGGTAGCGTGGCTCAAAAAGCGTAAGAAGCTGCCATCCGGAATCCATATAAAGTCAAAGGACACCAGCCCAAAAATCAACGAGATGACGCTGAAAATTCAACCCATTTGTGTGCCTCCGTTAGCATGCCGCCCAGAACCAGAATGCAGTCAAAACTCTCCGTCAGCTAATGGAAATCCAGGTTTGAAGCCACCTACTGAAGCCGAGAACTCTGCATGTCAAAAAAGTACTGCCGTGGGGCAATCGATTAAGGTTAGGTGGGAAAACAACCCGACAGCCAACTCCACCAGAGTCAGCATAACTCCGCACCCAGAAACCGCATCTACGAATACAACGCCAAGCTCTGATGCCCTCATCTACTTGCATACTAACTTTCAAGGTCTTCACAGTCAGTTAACCGTGCTTCGTACTCGTTACGCCTTCACTGCTTTAGATTTGGTCATGATAACTGAAAGATGGTTGAATATCGAAATCTCGGGTTGGTTGCAATCGAGGTAACATCATCTGTGAAGAGTTGGATGTAGTTTGGTTGTAGGAGCTCGTACCAGGCAAATCCAGGAATGGATGCCACCGGTTAATGCGCCGGTCCGTAGCTTTTCGGAAACATTAGATGCGCTTCACCCTGCCTGATTGTTCATCGAGGTTTTCAACGGGGCGCATTGATTCCCCGTCGCGACCAAGCTACACCCAACTCTGCACTGATGATGTCACTACGATTGGTGATGAAATGTCTGCAAGTAAACTGCCAATCTCGACAAACAATTGATCAACTATCTCTGTTCCAATTATTCAACAGCGGTCTCGCTAGGATGCATGTGTCAGACTTCTTACCATTTGCAGACGACGTCAAGATCTGGCATGAAATCAGGACAGTGGGCGATCACGCGGCGCCGCGAAGAGATCGACAGGGACTACACATGGTACGCAGGTCATCGGATCCAGTTTAACCAGAGGAAATGCAAAGTGCTGAGCATACAACATCAGTTTACTCAAGAATATCAACTGGGACAGCAGCTTCTGCAATATGCCATGCAGGAGAGCGGCCTGGGAGCAACCGTGCAGAACGACCTTGGCTGCTCTAGAGAGGCCATGAACGCATCGATAAGTGCCACTCAGCACCTTGGCCTCCCATGATGGGTGTTCGGGAAGGTCGAGCTATCAATTTTTCCACAAATGCCATCCGCTTACGTGAGGTCCTAAGTGGAATACGAGATTCAGGCCTGGCGAACTCGGTGCAAATACGATGCCGCTGTGCTCGAAGCTACACAATGTAGGGCGACGAAAATCCTTAGAGGACGGTTACATCTGCCCTGCTAACACAGAACGCAAGCCCTAGGTCTGGACAGTTGCGAATATTGACGTCTGCGAGGAGAACTTATTATGGTGTACCAACTACTAACTAGGCCCCATCACGTCAGCCACAATGCCTACCTGAGAGGCCACCAGCTCAAACTGACCACACAACACAGTCGACTGGATTGATGACAAAATGTTTCTCCATCCTGGTATCCAGAGAGTGGAACGCACTCCTCACGTTATTTTTGTCCCCGCACGAACCCTCTGGACAAAAACATTGGACCGTATGCTATCCACTTACATTATGTGATATAGTCTGTTCCCATCTAAAGACGAATTAACGCAAACAGTGTGCTCACCTCTCCTCACAGTTACGTAGCGGGGAGCAGACCAGGATATGTTCACGTGAATAAATCCGTGAATAAACCCAAACCAGAATTTCCCATTTTCCTATTACTTTAAACAATCAGTGTACTACCCACATCCCGGTCATCCTATGGAACTTTTCAAGCAATATCACTTTACCCGATAGGAATCATTGTACATTCCCCGAAGACGTTCGACCGCCTGGATCACCGCATTCCCCTCCACAAGCTTAGTAGCCATGAAATCGGCGACGGTTGGAGGACGCAACTCAAATTCAGAAATAGGTTGCCACCATAACGACGCAGGAGAGGGGCAGAACGTGTATTGTCACAAAGTGAAACCGAAAACGCACGAACCCGTACAAATATGAACCGTGTTTCCTTCCAACGGCGCAACGAGGATGAGTATTTGTGTGAGGGGCCATTCCAGGTGCCTACTAGGTTGAGCTTTGAAACAATCCATCCATGTTTTCATCCCATATCTCGGCTTCGCTAAATCCGATTCCGTCCCGCCAGGAGTCGTTCAAAAGCTCGCTATTTACTCTCCCGTGGCTGCATCGCTCGGCCCGGGTTCAGCTTCGTAGACTACGCTAGAGGTGTATTTGGCTGATACATTGTGTGCTGACAAATGCCTCCTCCGTTGTTCTGGGACCAGGCTCGTTACCAGATGCCGCCCGTGATCCGCTGTCGGCTCGATTTTCAAAGCTCACAGAACATTGTCTCGTCTCACCTATTGGGCCCGTTGGTATTTCAGTACAACCCCGTCTTTGTTATCGTTCCGGTTCACGAGTAGTTCTTTGCTTCCGCCGCCCTAAAATATGATGTCCACTGTGGTGCGCCCCACGAATCGTACTGAATGCGTCACCAAGATGTGCCGATGGCATCGCTTGTCATTTTCGGACGACGACAACGTATGGTGTGACATCAAGACGGTGCACGATCACGCGACACGGTAAAGACATCTCGACAGGGTTAATGCGTGGCATCCGAAACCCACCTCTAGTTCAATTTGTCGAAATGCAAAGCTGTGAGGATAAACCATTAGAGTAGCTATAAATAGCTACTTGGGGCAAGCCATTACGCCGTGTTTCCCAGGAACTTGACCTCGGGGTAAACATGTAGGATGACACAAGGCGAACGAAACAGGTTGAAAATGCGTCTAAAGAGCTAGTCAGCACCTTGGACCATTAGCCAGCACGTAGAATATCCAAGCTAAGCCTGGAGTCCCTGGTGCATACGCGATATTCACGCGCTTGTACCTCCTTAAGATAGAGCGGCCAACTTTGTCAGGGGAGTGCTTCAAACGGTACCAACGCAGACTTCAAGCTCTGGGATTGTACGACGGTGAATATTGCATTAATCAGGACACCTCACCATGACTTGCCTATACTGACAAACCCAGATCACTCCAGTTGCGAGCTATTGCAACTCAGACAAAATAATAATCTGAGAGGTCACCTGCTCAAACTTGCCGCGCACTACAGCCGACTTGGGCGCTAACAAAGTTTGTTCCCTCCGGGTGTCCCGAACATGGAACTCCCAACTCACGTTATTTTCGCTCCATCATCAAGGCTCCTCGAAAAGCGCCTTGACGACACACTATCGCACTTGCATTACGTAACATAGTCCGTTTCAGTCAGAGAACGGAAAAGCTCCAACTAAACGATGTGCTCACCAACTCTCTCTATAAGATTAAGGAAACCCGCATTAATGTTCATGTCAATAGCTTGGAGAGCTAATTAAAGCGCAAAATTTCCCCTTTTCATGTTATTTCTAAGGTTGTTTTTATAGTCCTCATCCTGTTCATCCTAGGGGACTCCTCAAGCAATCAATGTTGAAGGTATACTCCAAGGACATTATTTACGAATCGTTTTTAGCCCATTATAAAAATTGTTCATCGTTTATTGTTCATCGTGGCCGTCCCAATAATGCGGATGAAGTCAGTCATGCGTGCTCAAAAAGAAGCAATTTTTCGTCAAGCACGGGTGCATAGGACGTAGGTGCTTAACTTCCGTCATTCACTCTACAATGGAAAATTGTTTTTATACGGGTAAAAATGCTAACAAATAACAGGTCTCATCTGGTAGCACCCACACTTATATATATATATATATATATATATATATATATATATATATATTCAGTAATGACATTGCTACCGGGGAGACAATACGAAATGCATCGCCCTACCAGCTTTCGTTTTCGCACAGCTTTAAAACTTGTTGGAGAGAAGTAAATGCGTTAAATTTCCAAAACGACGAATTCCCGCTAAAACTGTCGGGTTGCTTTCCTGTGGTGCATGATCGGATGCGCACGTGTCGAAATATATATTCTCCTAAAATGTACTCTTGCTCGCCGTCATCGACGTGCGGTCTTGGCGGTCGTTTCGTAACAAACACAAGCGGTGTGCGGCCAGCCTCAGACTTGTGGCATCAGCTGTAACAGAGAGAGCTCAAAGTAGGCTTTTTGAATTGCTATAACCTCATGGTTGGCGGCATCCGGTTTCGGATTTGCCTGTCACTGTGGCCAGCCACAGGAGGCTAACTAACCGTGCGAGAGAAGTTGTCTCTGTGTTATCGGAATGTTTATGTCAACATGTGTAAAGCCTCTCTAAGTCGTACGACGCGAAATCGGAGTAGTCGTCTGGAAACGTAACTGGCAGACATGTAGTTTAACGAACCAATTACTTGTGATACTAATAACTGGTGGTGAATTGCTCGAATGTACAGCTTGATATATTGCAATGAGAAGCTTTGTCATTTGGTCTTGATTACAATTTCGCTACTAGTAAGCTAAACGGATTGCCTGTAGAAGCCTAATTCGTGAACCTTCTTGAACAGTTTAAAGGGGATTCAACCAACTGGTCCTGAGAAATGCATTTGGTTTCGAAACAAATTAACCGATAGTGCCCATGAATTCGAAACAGTGCCGGTTAGTGAACTCCGTCCTCACAGGTCGGCACCTTTAGGCCTTAATTTGAAGTATTTGCAAACGAAGTAATCTTATGAAATTAAATGAAGGCTTTGAAGGGGCGATCAATGCGAAGGCCGAATACCATAAGGGAATGTGCACTCTACTCGATGATAGAAATATCTGAACAACTCAAAAAATTAACTTACCGTGATTCTTTCCGGTGGGCCATCTTCTGTTAAGTTACCAAAGGTAAGTTCATTTATCTCACCGTAATGAGCCAGTTTTGGCAAGAAGTAGTTCACTTTGTTCCCCAGATCTGTTGCTTCCGTGAAGTATTGTTCGGAAATATCGCTTGTAAATGTCCCTTCAGAGGCTTGTTTTGTAAGTGACCGGTTCGTGTCAAAGGTTCCCATGTCTGATGTGTTGTCAAGTACACTCCACATTCTTCTCTACAGGAAGGAAGAACATTGAGATTGCCCTTTGGAACAACCACACAATGGTATTATAGGGATAAAAAAGCAAAGGCTAGACAAGTCGCGTGTGAAGGTTTGTGGGAATAACGTAAGTTAAATGAAGTTACACCAAAGAGAAAAACGTATCTGTGGGCTCACCGTATTATCCACGTTACCACATAAGTATATCGGTCCACCCCGTTTTCGCGGGGTTGGTGAGCACAATCTTTGTCTGTTGCTTGTTGTCACTCAATGAATAGAAATCAGATCAAGTACGGTAAATAGTGTAACACATCATCGAATCGTTATTTAAAATGGGTAGCATGAGCGCGGTACTGACACAAGTTGAAAGAGCGTTCCACGGTTGACAAAATCGAAGGGGAAACTAATTCCGGCCGCACTCAATCTGACTCTGTTGGGTGGCAAGTTTCAATTTATGACCCCTCAGTTATGTGTTACAGCTAAGGTTCGGGAGGTGGCGGCAAGCGTGGCCGGAGTTTTTGCAAATCTGGAACGTTAGGATGAGCTTACCCCGTAGACGGCGAGATTTTCCACTGTACACCCCCAGGACTTTCAATTACTTAGGTTATTGCAGGTGTGATAATCCCTTCACATTTTTCGTTCCCCGTCGCTGTGCGGTCTCCAGTGCAACCAGGTCGTCTTTTGGCCAAGGTCGCCAAGCCTGGATCGCGTACTCTACATGGGGCCTCACATGTGCATTGAGCACTTGTGCGAAGATGGAGGGATCGAACCTCCCGAAGGCACTCGGTAACAGACCAACATGTTGCTTCGTGGTTTTGAACGCCTTCAAATACTGCGCCGAGCAGCCGAGGTCGTCTTGCACCACCACCCCTAGGTCTCGCTCTTGTGAGGCGCTTTTCAGAATGTTGTCTCCAAGCTTATATGTCTATGTGGGCTTGCAACAGACATGCACGGTTTTGCACTTGTCCGTGTTAAACGAAATAGATTTACCTCAGGCCATACAAAAGCGCATTCTAATTCACGTTGTAAAATATCGTAATCTTCCTGACAGTTGATTGCCTGCCATATCTTGATGTCCTCGGCAAAAAGGAGGAACTTCCACTTGATGGCACTCGTAAGGACGTTAATGAAGAACAAGAATAACCGCGGCGCCAACACCCACTCTTGTGGAACACCGCAGTCCACATCAATTGGATCAGAACATGAACCTCGAAATCGAACCTGAATCCACCGTTGAAAGAGGGAGTTTCCGATCCATCTAAGGACATGCTTCCAACTCCGTATGTTTGCGGCTATTGGAAAAATTGCGGCGATCTATGCGGTAAAAGCATTAGAAATTCTAGGTCCCACTGTCGACTATCTCGGTCCAACTGCCACGGACAAGCAGTAGGTTGGTGGTACATGACCGATGCTCACGGAATCAGTGTTACTCAGGTCCTATAATGGTAGACCTTTCAAAGTAGTTCATTAAAGCCTCAGCTATGATCGATTCCATCACACTTGAGAACACCGGTAGGAAAATCACTGAGCGATAGTTGGATGGCTCTAAACGGTTACCACCTTTGAAAATAGGGTAATGATGCCTTACTTCCACATGTTATGGAGCTGTTGCTCGTCAAGACATCTTTGGAAAAATCTCGTTAATGGGTCAGCTGTCCTCGTAGCTGCAACCTGCAGCTATTAGAATGGGGTATGTGTCGACTCCGGGGAAACTATAGGTGCACAAAGAAAGCAGTTTCACCAAAATGGTCGCTGAACTAAACGTGACTTGTGTAAATACCGGTATCTGGGAGGATGGGACAGGTATGATACAAATGCTGGTAGCACGTCTGAAAATTGAGGCATACTGTAGCCGTAGAACATTCTCTGCATCCGCGGTGGTTTGAGCAAATCAGCCACTGCTAATAGTAGGGGAACACTAAGTTTCACATTCCGGAGGCTGTTCACCTGTCTGTACAGAAGCTTTTGTTAACACAAAAGCTTTTCGATAGACTCTGCCGGTGTACTAATATGTTCTCGCGCACAAGTGTGGCATGGTGATTATGATGCACAACATAGTTACCCCAGTTGTCAGGGCTAGCGTACTCTCTATACACATGCCACGCGGCGTCTCTTACTGTCATGTGTTTTCGGGTTCTACTCCAAATGAATTGTTGTGCCCTAGCAGAACGAAGGGGCTTGTTGACCGATGCAGATTTAATCAGATCACTGAACTTGCCAGTAAAATCCAACCAAGCACTGTCAATGGAACAGTCGTCCGGAAACTCCCAGCTGGCATCTCCCACAAGTTCTGACAGTATGCCGCAGTGAGTGATTGTTCGAAACAAGTTAATATGTACTTGTGGATACTCCGCATGACAAAAGAAGTCGTAAATTATTGTTACATGGTCGCTCCGGCACAGAGGGCTCTCCAGCTTTAGTTTCTCAACCGTGTGCTCCTCGGTTGTGAGCACTAAATCAAGCCCGGATGGATTATTTCCGGCTCCGAATCGGGTGAGTGCACTGGCATGGCTGAAGAGCGGAATGTTGCAACATACTCTTGCAGATCGGCCTTGAACTGCCCGTTAAGGGGATGCAGGAGCATCCGAATCATGAATATTGAAGCCGCCTCAGATGAGAACATGGCTGTATCGTCCTCGTAGAAAGCTTCCCAAGCATAATGCCAGACGGGAGTCCATTTCTGGGGGTAGACATTGGAGGACGATAAACAACGGCCAACAGGCAAGTGCCGTTGCGTCTCAATCGCCGACTGCACCAGAATGAGTCTATGATCAGCGTTTCCGAGAAGGGACATACAATTTAGCACGATCTCAGCATGGGTAAATTTGCATGAAACCAGGTTTCCGTACCGAATATATGGTCTCAGGCATGTGACTCTTGACGTAGCCGCAGTTCGGCAAGCTTGTTCAGGAGAACTTGTGCCTTGGTGTACATGCAGGAAAATTTCTGTGTTCTTAGTAAAGACTCGTGAGATGCGAGTGTTGGAAAAAAATGTTTTGCCGACCGGTGAAAGATCGGCAAGTATTCGTTTTTGGTGGGGGGAATGACGAAATCATATGTGTCAGCTTCATGGATCCTACCATTACCTTTTTGCTTTTCTCTTTGTATGTAATGTATGGGTGGTTTGCCAGTTTCGTTGGCTAGTTGTTTGAAGTTATACGAACTCTTGTCGGTAAGTGGTCTGACTAAGTGACTGCTCTCGTGTGTTTGCTTAGCAGGTGCTGCTTTCATACTGAGCTCGGTAGGTAGGTTGCCGTGGCCCACATACTATCCCTCCACTACCATTACCAATATTTGTCTAAGTTGAAGGACCACTTTCACAATCCTCGGGCCACATCCATTGTAGTTTGATGATCGTCACAGTCTGCAGATTGATTGCGCCATGACGTTTTCCAGGGAGAGGGTCACGCGAATGTACAGCCATTGTTCCTGGTCGTGAGTGGTCTCTTTGCGCTCCGCACGAATTCCAGCCAGGGGAACATAGTGTACGACGATGGTCCTGGCTACGGATTCCTTCCGGTTTTCTTCCAAGTAGTGTTTCGTCTGCTTACGCTCGCTAGACGAGATATCTGTGAATAGGCGGATGGAACACGACACATTCCGGTGGCGAGCTGTCGATAACAGGACAGCTTCTGCTTAATTGGCAGAAGTCAACACAACTTGGAGAAGTCTTGGTTCACCGTATTGCTGTGACTTTGGGTGTTAGGTAAAGCGTATCAAATTGACGGGTTTAGTTACAACACCTATAGTATCACATATGAAGTTCCACTGGTTCAAGCATCGAGTTGTTCCGCTTTTAAAGAACTTGACGTCGATTCTGGAACGTTGGCGTAGATTCCCCCTGGTATACTACGTGAAAATCCGGTTGAGGTCAAGTGACCAGCTAGTCTGTATGCCGTCGATGGAGGCTTTTTGGGTACAGCTTCGTTTTCTTCGTTTACTACGGGTCCAGTAAAAGTGGTCGAAGATCTAGGTTTACGGTCACATTTGACAGCAACCAAGTTCAAACAACCACTGGCGTCGAAGCCATCTGAATTTTCGGAACCGTTTGAGAATGGACGAGGCTCTGACCATGCTCATTGCAGTCGGGCTAGCAGTGCTTTCTTCAAACATATTAGTACAACTAGTGGTATTGCCGTTTCATGCCCCCAATAATGCATTTATAGCGCCCTGCCCAGCCTTCTTCCTCCGTTTTGATACGCCGTCTGATGGGAGTGACTGGGATTTACATTCTGACACGCTTTCTACAAACGAATCGCTTTTCCTGCTCCTCATTTGTTCAAACATTGCCACCACTCCTTCGTAATTCTTCGATAGTTCATGTACCATGACTATAAAATGACTATCCATACAATGACTGCACAAACATACCATACAATGACCATACATACTGAACAGAGCCATAGTGAAACTGATTTACTATTGTGTAGTTTCAACTGGTTCACTGTGAGCATGGACATTTGCGAGGGAACTTGCCTTGGCAGCTGCTACACTGGATTCCAATCCGTACATTTGTATTGCCTGTAGGAATGCCTCAAACTAATGTACATCTGGATGCGGTAACATAGGCTTTTGATTGGTCACCACAATCCATTGCTTCGAGCGATGGTATTCACATAGAGGCCAAGAGAGCTTATGGTTTCCTGCCGGTCGCCTGTGCGCTGAATTGTCTGCGTGTTCAAGTTCGCCACGTTCTCTGCGTCTGGCCCAGGCGAGGCAGGTTAACGCGGCTAGATCGCTCACACGGCAAACAGAGCGACTGTGCGATACGGACGCAAAGGATACGATGGCTACCATGATGATTTGTCCACAGTTGTGGTTGCTGATCCGTCAAATGAAAGGTGTAGCTGGTTTCCGTTTGAGACCACAAACATTTCTGCTTGGTTCGTGATTCGGAAAATTCCTCAATTGTGTTTTCGCGGGAATGGCGCAAAAACAGTAATGTGGAGGTAAAAGGTGTTCCACACAAGCTAGACCCGATAGATGGAGTGCACTAGATAGCGTTGATGTATCTAGCTCGAATGAGTGTGAACACACGTTTGTGTGACAAAATGCAACTGAGAACGACGGCAAAACAACGTGTTCACAGATGAGCGATTAGCATGCAAGTTCGTTCGGTGTCGTTCAAGGTCGTCTCGACGTCTTTAGCGTGTAGTAATCTACGTCAGTGATTTAAGTCAAACGTCACTGTTACCTACGGTTGAGTTGTGCTGCGTCTTTTAGTAATGATCCCCATAATTCCCGGACTCAGATTTCAACTGTGTTAGGTATTTCGTTTCACTACTGAACTCAAATGTTTACCCATCGGTTGATCTTCAGATTAAATCCCTGGCCTAATTCACACCGTACGTGCAGTATCCTAAATCACAATTTACATTGAGGAGCTTGGACGAAAAACGTATTGCATTAGGTCTCCATCATACTCCACACGGAAATGCGTCTAAGAGGGCGGCAAATTTGCTATAGATAGCACATCAAGTCGGTCAACTGACGTATTTATCTTTCATCCACATGTTGACGATGCTAGTCATATGATCAGATACTCGCAATTGGAATTCGTGAGACATGTAGTATTACATGGAATGATTCGCACTTGTTACTCTGATGTAATTTACCCAGCTCCAACTATCTAACTTCATTTCGGTCGTTCAACTAGAAGAAACCAATTATAATATACGCATCAATATCATGTTAGATATGACAAGTTTGGAAAATTAGGAAAACGTAGGCATACAAGAGAAACAGGATAAGAAATTAAGGGGATTATACTCACTGATTGGGCGGGTCAGCAGTAAGATGCACCATACCATCTAAAACAGATACAACTACTTCTAAACTGGTGTGTTAGTGTGCTGCTGAACAATGCACAGTGCACGACAATCTAGAGATATCGGGGCTCAAAAGCTAGGAACCGATTATCTGACTAGATTTCATCTGACGTTGCCTGAAGTATTTGATCATTTAATCATGTAACCAGTTGAGGTCTCGAATAACCTCTGCTTTGAAACGATACATGGCGCAGTGCGCTTCTATTCAAGTCAATTCAGGGAAAATAAGCTTTATGTACCCAACTGAGCACATTCACAGCGCATTTTACACTAGAATTGCGGATAAAATGTTTGGGCAAAAGAACGCCTACTTAAACGGACAGACCAATGGTCAAAAGAAACTCAAAATATACGTAAATTCACTGAAGCAAAACATTCACGCGTGGCATCCATGATCTTCGTAGAATTTACTAGAAGACGTGACAAATAAAACAATGCAGAGTTATGATAAGAACCGGTGAGAGAATGCAGCACATTAAATTTTGTGCCTGTAGATAAGAAAGAACGGGTTTTCGATAACTCATCGTGGAGTGGGTGGTACGTATCATTTAAAGACTGAAGAAAATCTCTGATATGCATCAAATTGTTTGGTAACAATGAAGTCTTCGAGAGACACTCTGGGAATTCTTCTACATCTAAGATATGGTTTATCTAACGGACAACAATTGTAAAGTCTTTTTGAAGAGCAGGGAAAATAACCGACGAGCAATAAAACCAATAAAGGAGAATATAGGTAGCTACGAATTTGTAGATTAAATTGCATGATACTGAAAGCATGTTTAGACGCAGGGTATAAAATGATAGCATGCTTACCTTGCGAAGAGTTTCGTCGATGTGTGTAGACCAAGATAAGTTTTGGGATAGAAATACGCTAAGATAACTAACGGTGAGTGAACTAGGTATAATGCATTCGTTAACAACAATGAGGCTCAAAGCACTGAGCAAAGTTTGACTTTTGTCAGTGTGGATAAGAAAATAGTTAGGTCTCTGCAATTTTAAGCGTAGAAAAAAGAGATCGGGAAGTTGGCTACCGTTCAAGCACCTCTAACGTTTTTGGAAAAGCTGAGAACGACTCGTCAGTGGGAAAAACGCTGCCTATAACAACGCCTACGGCGTATTTGCATCCAATAAAACAGAAGTCTCTCGATATACAGAGATAACAAAAGGGGAGAAAGGATTGCACACTGTTAAAGACCCCAGTCGTTACAAAGAGTAGGGGACATTTTGCCGTTCCGTTGGGTGAATTCCGAACGAGTTGTAAAATAATTCAAATTGGATTGCACACCACAGATTGGACGCCATTTGTGAATAATAGGTTGAGAAGCCGTGACCTATCGATGCCCAACATCGTTTAAATTATCCAGAAAAAGCAAACCTACTGCTTTACATTTAACATCTAACGCAGATTCTATTGAATGAACGAGATACGCCACTGCATCCAAACTGGAGCGTTTGGGTTTATAAGCGAACTGAGAGGCACCACTAGCTTGTGTGCTTGTAGAAATCAAAGGAATAAGTAGTCGTTCTAAGACTTTCAGCATGACTGATGTACTAGCAGTGGGAAGGAGTTTCTGAGCTTTTTTTGGAACGCATTATCCTGACGGGTCTCCAAATGTCGGGAATAGTGCCACTGTGTAAGTAACAATTGCACAGATGTGCTCAAGGTAAGTTGAGTGAGTTGGTGCACTGTTTTAAAACAATTGGTGGTATCATCAATTGGTGGTATCATCTGGTCCTCTAACTTTCCTCAAATTCGCTCTCATTAGTTCCTGGTAGACCTTGTGGTTTTGGAATGCAAATATTTCACCAGCTACGGATGGTGATAGCGGATGAAATGAAGGCAGAGTGCTGGCGTTTTGAGAGGCAAATCGGTATTCGGAGTTGAGTGTATTGACGTCCACAGCCTCTAGATGTTTACCAGTGTCTGCCACACACTCGTTTCAAAAGCCGAGCATTAGCTGACGAAAACTTTCCGGTAAATCCAGCCGCAACGATCGGACATTAAATAGCAGAGCTGCAGTGTAAAACTCCACATATTCATCGGATTGGATGAATATGAGCTGCTTGTGACCAAGATACATAACTAGGACCACTGATTTTGTCCCTCAACGTTGGATTCATCGACTATCATGATAGCGAAACCGATAGTTAGAGACAACTCTTCACGTTCATGGAACAATATTTTCCTCCTAAAATGTTACATCTTGATTTTGCAGGTCATTTTTTAGTACGCTTATTGTGCATTAGTTTAAACACGCAATCTCAATGTTTACCGCGACTCCCAGAGAAGTGAACCTTGGACTATTGATCACGAGAGCGGTAGCAGAAACAGTTAAAAATTGAGTGTGGTAGTACCCGCCAGTTGTGTCGAACAAAACAACTTGTTCAGTATTTTTGGATCAGGCGAAGCAATACTGCTCGCCAAACATCCCACCAGTGACCTTGCAACGATTGCCCATTTCACACTGCATAAGACAGGGCCCAGTATTCTGTGTAATGAACATTCATAAACAACATGCCTTTCCGAACACAGCAGACAATGTGGTTACCCAATAAATCCACCAGCATGGACTTACCGGTCGGAATCACCGATAAACAGATTCATAAAACTTCCCGCATAGTTGTATAAAAACTCCGAATATTTGCAAAAAAAGTGCAAAATTTTGCAAAATTCTATGCGATTCGCCATCCGCTCTGAGCCAATCCTCTGACCTCAAGTGTGTTCTCATTGGCCGGGTGCTAGGGTTTTATGCGTAAGTCGTGATGTGAGCGCGCTGCTCGTTGACTATTTGGGCCTTGTGAATGAATCTGGAGTCTATGGACATGGGCGGTGCCACGAGCTACCATGTGCCCATCCCCTCACGTACGAAACGCTGGATCACAATTGGTCTGAGAACACTGAATGGCCGGAACACAAGCGCACGACGGAATGGATGTCTTTCATTTCAGCGTGGTCAGCATGCTTTCGCGTGTTTGACAGAGTATCTCGTCAGACATTCGTGACCGAGTTCTGGATGCCTTCGTCAACGCTGACGACTGACAGCTCGTGGCAACCGTGAACATTGTGCAATATCAAACTGCCTACTCCTGGATTCGTCGCTCTCTTGATCAGAAGCCGGATAAAACGCAGGCGCGCGGTCGTAAGCGCATTCTGTCAGAGGAAGAGATTGATGACATCCTGAAGTGGATCGCGAAGGACGCAACTCTAGCAGTACACGAAATGTGAGTCCGAGTACGTGCCGATGTGGATAAGAACATTTCAAAGTCTACAATCGCACGACACGTGGATGGCCGTTTGATGACCATAGCGAACACTTATCAGACTCCAGAAGTAATGAACACTGATCGAACCAAAGCCCTACGAAAGGAGTTTGATCAAAAGTATATCGAAGATGAAAGGGAGGGGAAGTTCTTCATATGGATCGACGAAACAAACTTCAACATTTACTGCAAACGTACTTGTTCTCGGGCGCCCAGAGGAGTGATGGCCTGTGTCAACGTAGCCAAAAGTAGAGGCCTGAATTTGCATATCATCGGTGCACTCACAATGGATGGAAACGTTTCGATGACTACCCGGAGAAGCTCATTCACCGGCCCCCTATCTCACGAATTGCTGTGAGGCATTTTAGACAAGCTGAAGCGAGAAGTGGAGCTCCAGCAGGTGGTCGTAGTGTGTGATCATGCACTATGTAACACACGTTAGGAAGCACTTGCGTCAGTCGAAGAATACGAAGGTGTTACCATTCTGAGATTGAGCCCATACTTCCCGTTCCTCAATCCCATCGAAAATCTTTGGCAGGTTGTGAAGGCCGGAGTGAAGAATGAAATGTGAATGCAGTACGACTAACCTATCCGGGGATCCCCAGAACCTCATGACGTAAATGGAATGGCGATTGCAGTTTCTGGAACGCTTTGCCAGAACAGCGACTAGTGAGATCAGTGTGGCGGGATGTGGTAATGCGATTAGACACCGGTGTACATTATCCTGATTGCTTGAAAAATATGACGTGCTTTGATTACATTTCCGGCTCATCACTTTAGACATCTGGTTGTATAGCGTATCTCAGTAGGAGCGGGTAAGCACACGAGGAAATTCAAAGTCTCGGCGAAACATATATACACGTACGTATGGTTATACATTCGTACGGGGGTTGCAGCCCTATTTGATATCCAGCTTTAGGCAATGACATGGGACTGACTTTTAATGAGACATATGCGTGTGGGATTGGTAGCATATCGTCTACTTCTTACTGGTGTGCGTCACAGGTTAATCGTTCATGAATAACCTTAACAATGCAGATAGGGTTTCAGAATTCCGAAAACTAGGACGTCTGAAAAGTGAATTGCCGAACTACTGAGAGTTCTCGAAAGACATCAACAAATCCACAAGCAATTGATGCACCCAAAATAATTGATATGCAACTCCTTGCGCGGTCAGTAAGCCACCGGTGAGGGGATGAGTGTTATGCTCACGTTATTGTGATGTCGGCTCAGAGTGCAGTTTATACGCTGCTAGAAATAGCCCCTTTTACATTCGGGGGAACACTGTGGCTCCCAGGCCCAATAATGCGCGCGGTCTCGTCGCATAACCGGTTTCGTTGCCGCGTTGTAGTACACCCGCGTGAGTGCTTGAGGAATGGATTCACACATAAATATGAATGCATGGCGTGTAATTATGAGTTCTCGCGTATCGGCGTTTGGTGAGCCGGTGATTAAGGATTTTGATAAGGACGTAGCATGCTTGAGCGCCATGGGTCGAGGTTGTGGTCGGTGATCGAGTGTCCAACACATAGAACCAGCGCGGGCGAATGGACGCCGATTTGCCACGCGGCATGGTGATCAATGCGAAGTGTCAGAGCACATAGGGAGTGCACAACTTACATTTACCACGATCTCAAGGAAAATGTTTCCGGCAAGATCACCGATAGATTAGCAGCAGTTGTTTAGCCACTGGGGCAGTCGTTCGTTGTTCGCACCCCTGCCGGTAGTTAGTTGTGTAAACCCCCACATTTGCGAACATCGGTTCAATAGGGTGTTTAATGGCTGGCGGCACCCGGTTTCGGATTTGCCTGTCCCTGTGGCCAGCCACAGGACGCCTGCGCCTACATAGATGACGTGGATGGTTTGCGCTGCACCACCCACAGTTCCATCCATACACCCCATATCCAGTGTAAACCAGAAGGAATATGACCGGGTGACATGTGGATGGTAGCCACATTTCATCAACGGAGCCGGCCCACACGCCTTCACAAGCAAAATCAAGTACGCTGTATTTGGGGAATCAAGCGCACACAAGGCGGTGGCTGGACCGTAGTCCGCTCCACACTGAATGCATGGAACCACTCTTCGAATCTAGCACGGCCAGAAGGATCGTGCACCCCCGTCCCCTCCAGCAACGACCAACTGTCTCCTGGAACCAGTATGGACGAGGTGATGGGTAATATGCAGGTAGACACCCTGTCAACATACACATCAAGCACAGCCACACCGCGGATATCAAACAACAACCAATCAGTTGAAATGATATTAGCAAGCAAAATATATCTGTTAAAGCACACGACTACGCCAAAATAACTTCGCTAAATTAGAATATGAATTAAGTTATTTGTCAACGCACCCGCGATAAGTACAAATTTTTCAGAAGTTACTCAAAAAATGCTACAAACGCAATAAAGTTAACGAAAATAACCACAATCAGCGTAAGCAACGTGTGCAGTTAAATAGAAGATTATTCACGTAGGCAGAACAAACGAAATAAAGTGGAATGAAATGTATCCAGCTTAAAAGTCTTAATTTAAAGTTATACTGGTTTAGCCCAGCTGCGGTGAAGCAGCATCATGAATGCAACGTCAGCCTCAGCATGGGGCATGGGAATTTTCATAGAACAACAGCAATAACCGAAAATTTTAGAGTGCAGTTGCAAGTGTTGGCATTTGTTAGTTGTTACAATGCTGGTGCATAAAATTTGCGAACACATGCAGACCGTCTGACACTGCCAGATGGATGGTATAGGGAGTTTAAAAAATCGCTGTTCTGAATCTGATATCATATCATTACCACGTTTTACAATGTAGAATCATTTCGATAACTCATTGAAGCCGTTGGGGAAGCGGACAGCTGTTAAACTGATGTACACTAATTTTCGATAACCTGGGTGATGGCAACGTCTCCGCGGTGCCGAGGCTTTGCTGGGCGGTTGGATTTAATTTGTTTTCCGCCATTGAGTCTCACGAGTTCATCTCCATCTCAAATATAAAAAGTTTCTTGTAGCACCATTATACCTGTGTTCTATAATTTTTTGTTGTAAAATGCTCTCCTGATTATCCGATTTCTTGTGAGGAACGCTGTCAAACCCTTGTTGTATGTTAAGGGAGATGACAATGTGCAAAAGGACATAGTCAATCGCCTGTTATATGGTTAAGGAAGTCCACTTGGCTGGTGATACAACCTAGAATCATTTTCACATGCGCCATAACATTTGAAATGACAGATTATTGCGCACCAAAGTCGCACAGAGAGATATGTGTGTCTTACACTGTTTGGCGGTATTTCACACTTGCATGACTGACAATGGCATTTGTCACAAATGACATCAGGATTCCAACGATGATCGATTATCACGACACGTTATTGGCACAGTGTAACACATAGTCATGTGGACCACGTCGGCTGATGAGGTAATTTGTATCAGACAAACGGGCTGTCACAGCCCTCTGTGTGCAATATGAGAACATCCATATCTCTATGCCAACTGCAACCCATTTGTTTACGGAAGCTAGTGGGTCAAACGATGGATCATCCGAACGATCAAAACAGTATCCAAGTCGTGCTGGATAGCTGTTCGGACATTTCGGTCACGTAAATTAGATTGGGTTTGAGGTAGGAAAGGTTGACTGGAAACCTAACGTACAACTTCCGAAACGGCTGATGTCGGCTCCCAACTTGACAGACCCAATTCCAACACGCCAGTACACTATAGTACATCGGATAAACATCGCACAGCGACTGTTTTGATTAGACAAGCGATTCATTCGGTCAGTTTCAAGGATGACTTCATTTTCAGCAATGCACGATTTTGCGAAATGGCATTTGCACATCTATCAGTACCTCTCACTAGTGCAAAAGGCTAGCATAACGTGCTGTCATTTCCTATTCTCAACTGTTCAACCATCCACTCTGATATCCCATACTATGATGTATGTGCTGGTTAGTCCACCCCGAAAATTCACTTGGTCTTATAATACACTGCAAAAAGTTTCCGAAACAGGCACCTGTATCTCGCTGATTGCAGGTGAGTGTTTCGAACACATGATCTGCGCTCACACCAGTGTTCCAAAGAGGTGCGGTCATCCAGACAGTCGGAGATGCCCGTGTCAGCTTCACTCAGATCATTGTCCAAACTGGGTTTTCGGATAGACAACTGGAACATACATCGTCGCGCATGTACTACTGAGGGCGTAACGGTGTACTTACGGAGAAATGCGTGCTAATATACCACATACCTGGCCAATATTTGAGGCCAAGCACGATAATACGGTGTGGGCACCAGTGGCATGTTGGTACATGTCTTTACAGAGGGCAGAGTAGGTGCGTAAAGGCCGGACGATCGGGTCGAAGTAGCGTGCTATGACATGAATGATGGTTTGGGACAATGAGATCGGCGTGGCAGTTCGCTCACAATGGGGGCAGCTAACATGATAATGCATCCTAAAAACCGCTCTGAATTGCAGTAACTCAATGAGAATCGAATACCTGGTATATCCAGCCGGATTATAACTGTGCTTGTCGGCTTAGCTACGTTGAGGAAAATATACAGAAGGTGGCATTCTTCGCCGAGAAGAAAAGGTTACAGTATTTTGTGAAAGGGTTAAGGAAAAATTCACTGGGCATTTAGAGAATTTGTGCGGCACACGGAAGTATCGCCGCGGTGAATCCGTACTGCAAATTGGTATATTGTTGTGAACCTTGCATACACGATCTATCAATATTGCCATTGATGAGCGGTCCTTCTCAGCACCCAATATTGTACAGAACTACCTTCGGTCACCTATGAAATCGAAAAATTGTACGGACTTGGCCATTGTCTACATAAAGAAGGGACCTATACGATGGACTGAACTTTGATTGGGGTTCATGGATGTATTGCGCCACGTGTGTTTGCAAATATTGTGCACGAGCATTGTAACAATTAACAAACGCGAAATTGTAACTGCACTCTAAAATTTTCGGTTATTGTTGTTGTTCTATGAACCGCCCCATTGAACCGATGTTCGCAAATGTGGGGGTTTACACAACTAACTACCGGCAGGGGTGCGAACAACGAACGACTGCCCCGGGTGGCATAAACAGTGGCTAAACAACTGCTGCTAATCTATCGGTGATCTTGCCGGAAACATTTTCCTTGAGATCGTGGTAAATGTAAGTTGTGCACTCCCTATGTGCTCTGACACTTCGCATTGATCACCACGCCGCGTAGCAAATCGGCGTCCATTCGCCCGCGCTGGTTTTACGTGTTGGACACTCGATGACCGACCACAACCTCGACCCATGGCGCTCAAGCATGCTACGTCCTTATCAAAATCCTTAATCACCGGCTCATCAAATGCCGATACGCGAGAAATCATAATCACACGCCATGCATTCGTATTTAGGTGTGAATCCATTCCTCAAGCACTCACGCGGGTGTACTACAACGTGGCAACGAAACCGGTTATGCGACGAGGCCACGCGCACTATTGGGCCTGGGAGCCACAGTGTTCCCCCGAATGTAAAAGGGGCTATTTCTAGCAGCGTATAAACTGCACTCTGAGCCGACATCACAATAACGTGAGCATAACACTCATCCACTCACCGGTGGCTTACTGACCGCGCAAGGAGTTGCATATCAATTATTTTGGGTGCATCAATCGCTTGTGGATTTGTTGATGCCTTTCGAGAACTCTCAGTAGTTCGGCAATTCACTTTTCAGACGTCCTAGTTTTCGGAATTCTGAAGCCCTATCTACATTGCTATGGTTATTCATGAACGATTAACCTGTGACGCGCACCAGTAAGAAGTAGACGATATGCTACCAATCTCACACGCATATGTCTCATTAAAAGTCAGTCCCATGTCATTGCCTAAAGCTGAATATCAAATATGGCTGCAACCCCCGTACGAATGTATAACCGTTCGTACGTGTATATATGTTTCGCCGAGACTTTGAATTTCCTCGTGTCCTCACCCGCACCTACTGAGGTACGCTATACAACCAGATGTCTAAAGTGATGAGCCGGAAATGTAATCAAAGCACGTCATATTTTTCAAGCAATCAGGAAAATGTACACCGGTGTCTAATCGCATTATCACATCCCGCCACACTGATCTCACTAGTTGCTGTTCTGGCAAAGCGTTCCAGAAACTGCAACCGCCATTCCATTTACGTCATGAGGTTCTGGGGATCCCCGGATAGGTTAGTCGTACTGCATTCACATTTCATTCTTCACTCCGGCCTTCACAACCTGCCAAAGATTTTCGATGGGATTGAGGAACGGGGAGTATGGGCTCAATCTCAGAATGGTAACACCTTCGTATTCTTCGACTGACGCAAATGCTTCCAAACGTGTGTTAAATAGTGCATGATCACACACTTCGACCAACTGCTGGAGCTCCACTTCTCGCTTCAGCTTGTCTAAAATGCCTCACAGCAATTCGTCAGATAGGGGTCCGGTGAATGAGTTTCTCCAGGTAGTCATCGAAACGTTTCCATCCCTTGTGAGTGCACCGATGATATGCAAATTCAGGCCTCTACTTTTGGCTACGTTGACACAGGCCATCACTCCTCTGGGTGCCCGAGAACGAGTACGTTTGCAGTAAACGTTGAAGTTTGTTTCGTCGATCCATATGAAGAACTTCCCGTCCCTTTCATCTTCGAGATACTTTTGACCAAACTCCTTTCGTAGGGCTTTGGTTCGATCAGTGTCCATTACTTCTGGAGTCTGATAAGTGTTCGCCATGGTCATCAAACGGCCATCCACGTGTCGTGCGATTGTAGACTTTGAAATGTTCTTATCCACATCAGCACGTACTCGGACTCACATTTCGTGTACTGTTAGAGTTGCGTCCTTTGCGATCCACTTCAGGATGTCATCAATCTCTTCCTCTGTCAGAATGCGCTTACGACCGCGCGCCTGCGTTTTATCCGGCTTCTGATCAAGAGAGCGACGAATCCAGGAGTAGGCAGTTTGATATTGCACAATGTTCACAGTTGCCACGAGCTGTCAGTCGTCAGCGTTGACGAAGGCATCCAGAACTCGGTCACGAATGTCTGACGAGATACTCTGACAAACACGCGAAAGCATGCTGACCACGCTGAAATGAAAGGCATCCATTCCGTCGTGCGCTTGTGTTCCGGCCATTCAGTGTTCTCAGACCAATTGTGATCCAGCGTTTCGCACGTGAGGGGATGGGCACATGATAGCTCGGGGCACCGCCCATGTCCATAGACTCGAGATTCATTCACAAGGCCCAAATAGTCAACGAGCAGCGCGCTCACATCACGACTTACGCACAAAACCCTAGCACCCGGCCAATGAGAACACACTTGAGGTCAGAGGATTGGCTCAGAGCGGATGGCGAATCGCATAGAATTTTGCAAAATGTTGCACTTTGTTTGCAAATATTCGGAGTTTTTATACAACTATGCGGGAAGTTTTATGAATCTGTTTATCGGTGATTCCGACCGGTAAGTCCATGCTGGTTAATTTATTGGGTAAACACACTGTCTGCTGTGTACGGAAAGGCATGTTGTTTATGAATGTTCATTACACAAAATACTGGGCCCTGTCTTATGCAATATGAAATGGGCAATCGTTGCAAGGTCACTGGTGGGATGTTTGGCGAGCAGTATTGCTTCGCCTGATCCAAAAATACTGAACAAATTGTTTTGTTCGTCACAACTGGCAGGTACTACCACACTCAATTTTTAACAGCTTCTGCTACCGTTCTCGTGATCAATAGACCAAGGTTCACTTCTCTGGGAGTCGCGGTAAACGTTGAGATTGCGTGTTTAAACCAATGCACAATAAGCGTACTAAAAGTGACCCTCAAAATCAAGATGTAACTTTTAGGAGGAAAATATTGTACCATGAACGTGAAGAGTTGTCTCTAACTATCGGTTTCGCTATCATGATAGTCGATGAATCCAACGTTGAGGGACAAAATCAGTCGTCCTAGTTATGTATCTTGGTGACAAGCAGCTCATATTCATTCGATCCTATGAATATGTGGAGTTTTACGCTGCAGCTCTGCTATTTAATGTCCGATCGTTGCGGCTGGATTTACCGAAAAAGCTTTCGTCAGCTAATGCTCGGCTTTTGAAACGACTGTGTGGCAGACACTAGTAAACATCTAGAGGCTGTGGACGTCAATACACTCAACTCTGAATACCGATTTGCCTCTCAAAACACCAGCACTCTGCCTTCATTTCGTCCGCTATCACCATCCGTAGCTGGTGAAATATTTGCATTCCAAAATCACAAGGTCTACCAGGAACTAATGAGACCGAATTTGAGGAAAGTTAGAGGACCAGATGATACCACCAATTGATGATGCCACCAATTGTTTTAAAACAGTGCACCAACTCACTCAACTTACCTTGAGCAAATCTGTGCAATTGTTACTTACACAGTGGCACTATTCCCGACATTTGGAGACCCGTCAGGATAATGCGTTCCAAATAAAGCTCAGAAACTCCGTCCCACTGCTAGTACATCAGTCATGCTGAAAGTCTTAGAACGACTACTTATTCCTTTGATTTCTACAAGCACACAAGCTAGTGATGCCTCTCAGTTCGCTTATAAACCCAAACGCTCCAGTTTGGGTGCAGTGGCGTATCTCGTTCATTCAATAGAATCTGCGTTAGATGTTAAATGTAAAGCAGTAGGTTTGCTTTTCCTGGATAATTCAAACGATTTTGGGCATCGATAGGTCACGGCTTCTCAACCTATTATTCACAAATGGCATCCAATCTGTGGTGTGCAATCCAATTTGAATTATTTTACAACTCGTTCGGAATTCACCCAACGGAACGGCAAAATGTCCCCTACTCTTTGTAACGACTGGGGTCTTTAACAGTGTGCAATCCTTTCTCCCCTTTTGTTATCTCTGTATATCGAGAGACTTCTGTTTTATTGGATGCAAATACGCCGTAAGCGTTGTTATAGGCAGCGTTTTTCCCACCAACGAGTCATTCTCAGCTTTTCCAAAAACGTTAGAGGTGCTTGAACGGTAGCCAACTTCCCGATCTCTTTTTTCTTCTCTTAAAATTGCAGAGACTTAACCATTTTCTTATCCACACTGACAATAGTCAAACTTTGCTCAGTGCTTTGAGCCTCATTGTTGTTAACGAATGCATTATACCTAGTTCACTCACTGTTAGTTATCTTAGCGTATTTTTATCCCAAAACTTATCTTTGTCTACACACATCGACGAAACTCTTCGCAAGGTAAGGATACTATCATTTTATACCCTGCGTCTAAACATGCTTTCAGTATCATGTAATTAATTCTACAAATTCGTAGCTACCTATATTCTCCTTTATTGGTTTTATTGCTCGTCGGTTATTTTCCCTGCTCTTCAAAAAGACTTTACAATTATTGTCCGTTAGATAAATCATATCTTAGATGTAGAAGAATGCCCCGAGTGTCTCTCGAAGACTTCATTGTTACCAAGCATTTTGATACATATCAGAGATCTTCTTCAGTCTTTAAATGATACTTACCACTCACTCCACGATGAGTTATCGAAAACCCGTTCTTTCTTATCTACAGGCACAAAATTTAATGTGCTGCATTCTCTCACCGGTTCTTATCATAACTCTGCATTGTTTTATTTGTCACGTCTTCTAGTAAATTCTACGAAGATCATGGATGCCACGCGTGAATGTTTTGCTTCAGTGAATTTACGTATATTTTGAGTTTCTTTTGACCATTGGTCTGTCCGTTTAAGTAGGCGTTTTTTTGCCCAGACATTTTATCCGCAGTTCTAGTGTAAAGATGTGCTGTGAATGTGCTCAGTTGGGTACATAAAGCTTAGCTACACTGAACTGACTTGATTGGAAGCGTTATTGTGCCATTTATCGTTTCAAAGCAGAGGTTATTCGAGACCTCAACTGGTTACATAATTAAATGATCAAATACTTCAGGCAACGTCAGATGAAATCTAGTCAGATAATCGGTTCCTAGCTTTTGAGCCCCGATATCTCTAGGTTGTCGTGCACTGTGCATTGTTCAGCAGCACACCAACACACCAGTTTAGAAGTAGATGTATCTGTTTTAGATGGCATGGTGCATCTTACTGCTGACCCGCCCAATCAGTGAGTATAATCCGCTTAATTTCTTATCCTGTTTCTCTTGTATGCCTACGTTTTCCTAGTTTTCCAAACTTGTCATATCTAACATGATAGTGATGCGAATATTATAATTGGTTTCTTCTAATTGAACGACCGAAATGAAGTTAGATAGTTGGAGCTGGGTAAATTACATCAGAGTAACAAGTGCGGATCATTCCATGTAATACTACATGTCTCACGAATTCCAATTGCGATTATCTGATCATATGACTAGCATCCTCAACATGTGGGTGAAAGATAAATACGTCAGTTGACCGACATGATGTGTTGTCTATAGCAGATTTGCCGCCCGCTTAAACGCATTTCCGTGTGGAGTATGATGGAGACCTAATGTAATACGTTTTCCGTCCAAGCTCCTCTATGTAAATTGTGATTTAGGATACTGCACGTACAGTGTGAATTAGGCCAGGGATTTAATCTGAAGACCAACCGATGGGTAAACATTTGAGGTCAGTAGAGAAACAAAGTGCCTAGCGCGGTTGAAATCTGAGTCCGAGCATTATGGGGATCATTACTAAAAGACGCAGCACTACTCAACCGTTGGTAACAGTGACGTTTGACTTAGATCACCGACGTGGAGATCTACATGTTAAAGACGTCGAGACGACCTTGAACGACCCTGAACGAACTTGCATGCTAATCGCTCATCTGTGAACACGTTTTGCCGTCGTTCTCAGTTGCATTTTGTCACACAAACGTGTGTTCACACTCATTCGAGCCAGATTCATCAACGCTATCTAGTGCACTCCCTCTATCGGATCTAGCTTGTGTGGAACACCTTTTACCTCCACAGTACTGTTTTTGCGCCATTCCCGCAAAAGCAGAATAGAAGAATTTTCCGAATCACGAACCACACAGAAATATTTGTGGTCTCAAACGAAAACCATCTACACCTTTCATTTGACGGATCAGCAACCACAACTGTGGACAGATCATCATAGTAACCATCGTATCCTTTGCGTCCGTATCGCACAGTCGGTCTGTTTGCCATGTGAGCGATCTAGCCGCGTTAACCTGCCTCGCCTGGGCCAGACGCAGACAACGTGGCGAACTTGAACACGCAGACAATTCAGCGCACAGGCGACCGGCAGGAAACCATAAGCTCTCATGGCCTCTATGTGAATACCATCGCTCGAAGCAATGGACTGTGGTGACCAATCAAAAGCCTATGTTACCGCATCCAGATGTACATTAGTTTGAGGCATTTCTACAAGCAATACAAATGTACGGATTGGAATCCAGTATGGGATCTGCCAAGGCAAGTTCCCTCGCAAATGTCCATGCTCACAGTGAACCAGTTGAAACTACACAATAGTAAATCAGATTCACTATGGCTCTGTTCAGTATGTATGGTCATTGTATAATATGTATGTGCAGTCATTGTATGGATAGTCATTTTATAGTCATGGTACATGAACTATCGAAGAAGTACGAAAGAGTGGTGTCAATGTTTGAACAAATGAGGAGCACGAAAAGCGATTCATTTGTAGAAAGCGTGTCAGAATGTAAATCCCAGTCACTCCCATCAGACGGCGTATCAAAACGGAGGAAGAAGGCTGGGCAGGGCGCTATAAATGCATTATTGGTGGCATGAAACGGCAATACCACTAGTTGTACTAATATGTTTGAAGAAAGCACTGCTAGCCCGACTGCAATGAGCATGGTCAGAGCCTCGTCCATTCTCAAACGGTTCCGAAAATTCAGATGGACTTCGACGCCAGTGGTTGTTTGAACTTGGTTGCTGTCAAATGTGACCGTAAACCTAGATCTTCGACCACTTTTACTGGACCCGTAGTAAACGAAGAAAACGAAGCTGTACCCAAAAAGCCTCCATCGACGGCATACAGACCAGCTGGTCACTTGACCTCAACCGGATTTTCACGTAGTATACCAGGGGGAATCTACGCCAACGTTCCAGAATCGACGTCAAGTTCTTTAAAAGCGGAACAACTCGATGCTTGAACCAGTGGAACTTCATATGTGATACTATAGGTGTTGTAACTAAACCCGTCAATTTGATACGCTTTACCTAACACCCAAAGTCACAGCAATACGGTGAACCAAGACTTCTCCAAGTTGTGTTGACTTCTGCCAATTAAGCAGAAGCTGTCCTGTTATCGACAGCTCGCCACCGGAATGTGTCGTGTTCCATCCGCCTATTCACAGATATCTCGTGGAGCGAGTGCAGACAGGTAGAGCACTACTTGGAGGAAAACCGGAAGGAATCCGTATCCAGGACCATCCTTGTACACGGTGTTTCTGAGGCTGCAAGTCATGCGCAGCGCGAAGCCACCATTCACGACCAGGAATAATGGCTGTACACTCGCGAGACAATCCCCATGAACAAGGTCATAGCGCAATCAATCTCGAGGCTGCGCCAATCATCAAACTACAGGAGATGTGGTTTGAGGATTATGAAAGTAGTCTTTCAAGTTAGACAAATATCAGCATTGGTAGTGGAGGGATAGTATGTGGGCCGCAGCAGCCTTCGTTCCAAGCTCCGTATGAAAGCAGCACCTGCTAAGCAAACACACGAGAGCAGTCACTTAGTCAGACCACTTACCGACAACAGTTCGTATAACTTCAATCAACCAGCCAACGAAACTGGCAAACCCACCCCATACATTACAAGCAACGAGAGAAGCAGAGGTAATGCTAGGGTCAGTGAATCGGACACAGATGTTTTCGTCATCCCCCCCACCAAAAACGAATACTTGCCGATCTTTCACCGGTCGGCACAACATTTTATCCAACACACGCATCTTACGATTCATTACTAAGAACAGAGGAACTTTCCTTTATGTCCACCAAAGTACAACGTCTCCTGAACAAGCTTGCGGAACTGCGGCTACGTCAAGCGTCACATGCCTGAGACCACATATTCGTTAAGGGAACCTGGTTTCACGCAAAAGTTATCCATGCTGAGATCGTGCTAAATAGTATGTCCCTTCCCCGAAACGGTCGACTTAGCAAAGGCGGGGGTAATGTTATACTGCCGCAAGGACCTGCAGTATGAACCGGTGGCATATTCGACGCCGATCATAGACTCATTCTGGTGCAGTCGGCGATTGAGACGCAACGGCACTTGCCTGTTGGCCGTTGTTTATCGTCCTCCAATGTCTACCCCCAGAAATGGACTCCCGTCTGGCATTATGCTTGGGAAGCTTTCTACGAGGACGATACCGTCATGTTCTCATCTGAGGCCACTTTAATATTCGTGATTCGGATGCTCCAGCATCTTCCAACGGGCAGTTAAAGGCCGACCTGCAAGAGTATGTTGCAAGCATTCCGCTCTTCAGTCATGTCAGTTCACTCACGCGATTCGGAGCCGAAAATAATCCATCCGGGCTTGATTTAGTGCTCACAACCGAGGAGCACACGATTGAGAAACTAAAGCTGGAGAGCCCTCTGTGCCGGAGCGACCACGTAACAATAATTTACGACTTCTTATGTCATGCGGAGTATCCACAAGTATATATTAACTTGTTTCGAACAATCAGCCACTGCGGCATACTGTCAGAACTTGTGGGAGATGCCAGCTGGGAGTTTCCGGACGACTTTTCCATTGATAGTGCTTGGTTGGATTTTACTGGCAAGTTCAGTGATCTGATTAAATCTGCATCGGTCAACAAGCTCCTTCGTTCTGCTAGGGCACAACTATTCATTCGGAGTAGAACCCGGAAACCCATGACAGTAAGTGATGCCGCGTGGCATGTGTATAGAGAGTACCCTAGCCCTGACAACCGGGGTTACTATGTTGTGCATCATAATCACTGTGCCACACTTGTGCGCGAGAACAAATTAGTACACCGGCAGAGTCTATCGAAAAGCTTTTGTGTTAACAAAAGCTTCCGTACAGACAGGTGAACAGCCTCCGGAATGTGAAACTTAGTGTTCCCCCACTATTAGCAGTGGCTGATTTGCACAAACCACCGCGGGTACAGAGAATGTTCTACGGCTACAATATGCCTCAATTTTCAGACGTGCTACCAGCATTTGTAACATACCTGTCCCATCCTCCCAGATACCGGTATTTACACACGTCACGTTTAGTGCAGCGACCATTTTGAGGAAACCGCTGTCCTTGCGCACGCATAGTTCCCCCGGAGTTGACCACATTCCCGCAATATCGCTGCAGGTGGCGGCTACGAGGATAGCTGACCCATTAACGAGAGTTTTCCAAAGATGTCTTGACGAGAAACAGCTCCATAACATGTGGAAGTAAGGCATCATTACCTTATTTTCAAAGGTGTTAACCGTTTAGAGCCAGCCAACTATCGCTCAGTGATTCTCCTACTGGTATTCTCAAGTGTGATGGGACCGATCATAGCTGAGGTTTTAATGAACCACTTTGAAAGGTCTAATATTATAGGACCTGAGTAACACTGATTCCGTGAGCATCGGTCATGTACCACCAACCTACTGCTTGCCCGTGGCAGTTGAACCGAGATAATCGACAGTGGGACCTAGAATTTCTAAAGCTTTTACCGCATAGATGCCGCAATTTTTCCAATAACCGCAAGCGTACGGAGTTGGAAGCATGTCCTTGAATGGATCGAAAACTTCCTCTCTCAGCGGTGGATTCAGGTCCGATTTCGAGGTTCATATTCTGATCCAATTGATGTGGACTGCGGTGTTCCACAAGAGTCGGCGTTGGTGCCGCGGTTATGCTTGTTCTTCATTAACGTCCTTACGAGTGCCATCAAGTGGAAGTTCCTCTTTCTTGCCGAGGACATCAAGATATGGCAGGCAATCAACTGTCAGGAAGATCACGATATGTTACAACGTGAATTAGCCTGCGCTTTTGAATGGTATAAGGTAAATCTACTTCGTTTAACACGGACAAGTGTAAAACCGTGCATGTCCGTTACAAGCCCATATAGAATTATAAGCTTGGAGACAACATTCTGAAAACCGACTCACAAGAGCGAGACCTAGGGGTGGTGGTGCAAGACAACCTCGGCTGCTCGGCGCAGTATTTGAAGGTGTTCAAAACCGCGAAGCAACATGTTGGTCTGTTATGGAGTGTCTTCGGGACATTCGATCACTCCATCTTCGCCCAAATACTCAATGCATATGTGAGGCCCCATGTAGAGTACGCGATCCAGGCTTGGCGACCTTGGCCAAAAGACGACCTGGTTGCACTGGAGACCGCACAGCGACGGGGAACGAAAAATGTGAAGGGATTATTACACTCGCAATAACATAGGTAACAGAATGCCGTGGGAGTGTACAATGGAAGACATCGCCGTCTACGGGTTTACCTCATCCTAGCGTTCCAGATTTTCCAAAGCCCCGGTCAGGCTTTCAGCCACCTCCTGAAGCTTGACTATAACATATAACTGAGGGGTCATAAATTGAAACCCGCCACTCAGTAGAGTCAGATTGAGTGCGGCCGGAATTAGTTTTCCATTTGAGTTTGTCAACCGTGGAACGCTCCTGCAACTTGTTTCATTACCGCGCTCATGCTACTCATTTTAAAAAACGACTCGATGATGTAATACACCATTTACTTTACGTGAAATAACGGTGCTGAGCGGTTTGTTTCCTTTTCTTGGCCCGGAAACAAGGAGTCGAACCCGCTTGTTGCTCATGCTGTGTTCCCACCAGATGTGAGCTAAATAGCGAAAGCTTCGGTGGTCGAACGTAACTGGCCTCTTTATGTCCGCTGCTTTAAACGGGCCAGGTTTCACAACCCTACAGTAGGGTCGAACGTACCGCTGCATTGTACACTCTACCCTTCAGGGCAAGAGTGATGTCGCGCCAGCGCCATAAGTGGCGTAGGTTAGGAAGCGCCTCGAGCTTTTGATATACCGTTCGTGATCTCATCTTCAATCCCACGGGCACTGATACAACTTCCCAGGTAGTTGAATTTTTGAACGATTTCTTTCCGACCCCCACCAAGGGTCTGCAAACGAGGCGGTTCAAGCCAATCTTGAAGGAAAGCTTTGCACTTCGAGGGTGTGAAGCAAAGCCCTTAGGGACGTACAGCCAGTGCTAATCTATCCAGTGTCGCTTGGCACGTCTAGGAGCTGTCACAAATTAGGGCAATGTCATCAGCATACTCCAAGTCAAGAAGTTGTTCTCCTGGGAGTAGATCCACACCTTCTAGGTCGTGTCCTGTAAACGCGACTTCCATAACTTCATCAGTAGCGAGGTTGAGGAGGAAAGGTGCCAGCGGCCATCCTTGTCTCGCCGCTGGAGAGATTGAAGGGCGACGACAGTTTACCGTAAGCCCTCACTCTGCCCGAGCTATGCGCATGTAATACCCGGATAATATTTACATATTTTGCAGGTACACCTTTCCTGACTAAACAGTCCCAAAATGCAAGTCTATCCACCGAATCGAATGCACCTTCAATATTAAAGATCACCACAACGGTGGGCCGCCAATATGTGTGACGGTGCTCCAACAACTGACGCAAAGTGAAGATGTGGTCACTGCAGCCACAACCTCGACGAATCCCGGCTTGCTCTTCACGAACGTGGCTTTCAAGAGTGCCAGTCATTCTGTGTAGAATGACAGAGGCAAACAATTTGGAGGCGATGGAGATCAGACTGATTCCTCTATGGCTGCAGCATTCCGATCTTGAGCCTCCCTTGAGAATTGGGTCTATGACGGAGCGGCTCCAATCGGTTGGGACAGTTTCCTGCTCCCACAGTGGTAATGCGTGTAAATCATCCACAAGTGCAGGTCCTCCGAATTTGAAGAGGGCTGAAGGAAGATCATCTGGCCCCGCGGCTTTATTTAACTTCAACAGTGCGATCTCACATTCCACTTCTGAGCGAGAGCGTGGATCCAAAGGGACAGTCCAAGGAGCGGGGCGATCAGTGGCCGGCGAGAAACCTAACAATTCCGGCCGATTAAATTGCATTTCAAAGTACTCAGCCCAACGCTCCAAGCGTTTTGATAAGTTGTGGATAGGCTGTCCATTCTCGTGACAAACTGTTTCACTAACACCATGTCTCGTGCTGTCCGATTCCCTTATCAGCCGGAATAACTTACGATGGTTACCAATGCAGCGAACATTTTCATCTCTGATACACCATTAGACCACCAGGATTCACGGTCTCTCTTCAGGCTAGCACGGAGTTTCACCCGAAGCTCTTTGCGAGTTTCATTGTGTTCGCTTCCAGCCGGAATATGCCGGCGAGCATCTATAAGTTCCATAGACTGCGAAGAGACCCAATGTCCATGTTGGCGATTAGACATAGCACATGAGGATTTGCCTGCTGCTAGTAAGGCCTGTTGAATTTGAGACCAGTGAGCTTCAGTTGCATCCAGTGAGCGCTTATCCAACTCGCATGAAAGCGTACTTTGATACGCATTCAGAACAGCAAGCTTCGCAAGTTGGTTGCTATCAATGCGGTCACAAAGTCGTCTTGGGCGTTTGCCAAAGCGCATCTGCAGGTCAGCACATACGAGTGCATGATCGGCGTCTACACATGTGCTAAAATCGAGTGACAGTTCTGGACGCAGCTTCTCCATCGGTAATTTATCGCAATTTGATCGATTTACGTCCACAGCTGGTTCGAGGTTGGTGGACGCCAAGTCACCCTCCGACGGGTGCTGTGTCTGAAATTGGTGCTCGCAAGCAATAAGCGAGCATCCTCACACAAATGAAGTAACCGCTCACCGTTATCATTACGAGAGCCTATACCATGTTGGCCGCCCAGATGCAGCTCATCAGTGAATAATTTTCCAGCTTGAACTTTCAGATCCCCAGTCAGCATTACAGTGTCCGAGTTTCTTCTGTGGCTAAGGAGCTCATTCAGTTGACGCTGGAAGTCGTCTTTTACCGAGTCATCGCTACAGTTTGTCGGTGCATAGGCAGCGATAACGAATTGACACCTGTTAGTCACACGAGAATTCGAAGTTTTGAACGAGCCAGTCAATCGGACTGCACACATCCGGCTGCTGATTGGAATCCAATCAACCAGAGTAGCTTCAGCCCGGGGACTCAGGGTAATACCAACACCAGCTTGACCGGTGCTCGAAGCTGCAACGTTCCCGGATAGACGCAATGAGAAAGTGCTGCTAACGTCACCTGAAGGGGATCGCAAAGGGAACACAGAGCTCCAGTCTTGCAGGCGGGTCTCCGATAAGCAGCCGATATCGATCGAGAGGGTCTCTAATGTCCGGGCAAGTGCTGCCCGTTGGCCGATCTGAAGCAATGAGCGAACACTGAGGCATACCAATCTGAAGGTGAATCGAGGGCTCCAAATGGAAGCCGATGAACTGGAATGGACCGATTGAATTGCAAGTAAACAACGTACACTATTGCCAGCTCCGGGGCGTGCAGGTACATAATCTAGTGTAGAGCAGTAAAAGGATGAGGATCCCAATACCAGATAAAAACCAGAGGAATACAAACGTTATTCATGCAGCGCTCTCGTCAGATGTGGGTGCTACTCTGTCGACATTGATGGTTAGGATCGGTGGTAGTCCGATAACCCCGCGGCTCAGGGATCTTATCTCTCATCCTTAAGACAAAACCATTAGCACCGCAGTATTTATTTGTATAACTGTTGCAAAAAGCTGAGCTCTGACTGTCTTCGGCGAGTTAGGTCTAAGAAGTCACATGAGATTTACCGGTGAAATCATTAATCACTTCGGTGCAGCAGTTAGATCAGTTAGTCAATCAAGGGCCTACTCCTAAACACCGTTGTGTGTCCGTAAAACACCTAGTGTTATGGTCATATTCTACGACTATATTCTATGATGTTCGTACGACATGTATACCGAGTCGTGTTGCGGCATGCGTTGGTCAGCTCACTTGTTTTGCAGCTGGCTCCGAATCCGTATTTTGTTTGTCAGCCTAATCACAGCGTCATACAGAATCATTTTGCCAGCGAGGTTAAAGAAAAGATGATATATAGATCGACTCTAACGGAACCCACTTGCAGTCGCGAACCCAAGGGAGTTATTCCCCACACCGATGCTCGGTACACCTGCGTGAATCACTTGCTTTGTACTTGCACTCTTTCGCACGCTGCCATTCCTGTTCCTCAACCTTTCTTCTAATAGGTCAGTCTTCTGTCACTTTTTGCATATTCATATGTACAATATGTGTTTTTGCAATACTGTTCTTTGCCAAGCTATGGGACTTTTCAACCGTGTGCTTTGGCCTATCATAAACCATTGTTCAAATGGCTCTATCGTGCCGCGTTGAATTGCAAACCGCCTACCATTGTGTCCCTTGTTCACTAATTCTACACCAAAATAGGAGCGCTTCTGAAACAGCCATGCAATGAGATGACGAAAGCAGCGAAACCTTCATCATAAGACTGACTCTGTGTCGTGCTTGTCGTCTTCCTCGATTGGATTCTCTGGATCAGCCGTACCGGTGCTGGATAGTCAATCGCGCAACTCGTGACCATTAAGTCATTGGTAAAGTTGCCTCCCATCCATCGATTCCGGTTCGCAACCATTTCATTCGCATATTTCAATATTTGTCAGTTTCTCTTGAAGTAACTTTACTTTAATTTGCGTGACGTGAGCCAAAGCAACTGTGCTCCTCACTACGGTACGCCGACTACAGAGGATCGATTGATCTGAAATGCACTATTGGCTCAACGCTACGCAGTTTAGTTCGCGCTTCCGTATCACCAACTTTAGCCAGTTCCCCCTTTTATACACTGAATTCTAAATCATTAACTATACAGCCTGTCGTTCATAGACATTACTGGTTGTACATCTGCCAGAGAAGCTTGGGTTGCTTCACTTCATACTAGTACTGCCTCATCATGTAACTGTTCAGGTGGAGCCTGAGGGGATTCATTAGCGCTCAGAGTCAATCATATCAATAGCTATTCCAACTTGATGTAATTGCTCAATGCTAAAGAGGGACATTCCATAAGATGCTATAAATGTGAAGGAGGTTTACCTGTGATGCAGATCTTCTGTGCAGCAAGTTTCTTTCTTCCGCCTAAAATTCAAAACAAATTATGGGTTCATTCTGGTTTATTTATCCAAATACTGATATAATTATCTTATCTTTGAAAGTGCTTATCATGCAGGTAAGTTACGCAGTACTGCAGATCTGTGTGTCCGTATGCTTTGCTTACATAATGAAACAATTATATGCCGCAGAGAATAAACTAGTTTATTGCACTTACCAATGTGTGGGCGGCTGTAGGCTACATTACAGGTAACAGGACAATTCACAAACGTTCCACTTGCTTTCGGCCTAATCGCAAGTTTGCCCATGTCCGATAAGCTATAGGTCGATGATTGGAAATAGCTGGGAACCACAGTTCACCTATGAAGATGCAGCCGTCTGACACTCATGTAGGGCAGCTTTTGAGAACCTGAAGTTTGAAAGCCACATCAACTGAATTTCGTTAGTAAGTTTAGGATGGCTAGACTCAAATTCAGTAGCAAACCCGGTGGTGGCTTCAATGGTTGAGATGCTCCCGTTGGTCGAATATGCAAATCAAGACTGACAGTCATGGCTGAAGCATGACCTCACCGCAATGAACCAACCTCTACATCAGAAATGCGCGATCAAATTCTGAAACTTGTGGGCATTTTCAATAGACGGTATGGCCGATTATGTGAGCCGTTCAGCACCGTTATTTCACGCACCAGGCTCCGGTGGCTTGACCATGTATTGCACATGATGAACAATGAACAATGATTTGCTATGCGTTAAGAAGCACTGCTTTACAAGCGCGGTTGGATAGTCTGGTGGGTTATCGAAAAAGCTTGACGAAAAAACGTAGTCAACAGTTGTACCATCAACAGCATGTACTTATCGTATGTAATGCACTAGCTCCGCAATCCGAGTGTTGCTATCGTTTCAGCAGGTGAAAGGAAAATAAATCCACTTTATATCCAGGGAGTAGGATGGAGAGTAGCGTCAATTAACAAAATGTAAATGGCGGAATGCGTCATTCAACCGACTTTTACATATGGCTATCTGGGGTGCAGAAACAACCGATTCGGGGAGAGTGTTCCATGGTTGATGCACCCTAATAGAAAATAAATGTCTACGGCACGCCAGAGCGGCCTCTAAGTTTGATTTTACTGCTGAGTTGCAGTAGAGAGCGGACTGCATGATTTGGATCGTATAAAATCATTTAAACATTAAGTAAGTCGCCTTGTAATCAGCGATACCACCTTCTCATACTTCCAAAAGTTTCAGCTTCTGCTCGTATGCAAGGCGGCGCATTCCAGTGAGGTATTTAGACGTCCGCCATTGGGGTTGGTCCAGAGCAGTTAGGTCGTGCTCCAGCCATGGCTAGCAAGCTTGGATTGCGTTTTCGACATGGGGGCGAACACACGTATTCAGCAGCTGTCCGCAAATATTGGGGTCTAGTTGTCCGAACGCCCGTAGTAGCATGCCGACGTGCTGGTTACCAGTTTTCGATGTTTTTGCAGATTGCTTGGAACAACCCAAGTTAGGCTGAACAAGCGTGCCAAGGTCGCGCTTGATGGATGATTGCTGCAGTATTGGCGTGCCTAACTTGTAGGGATAGGTACTCTGGCGTCGTATGGAGCATACTTTCCACTTGCCCACGTTGGATTGCAGCAGATTTCTAGTTGACCACTCACGTGACATATCTAGGTCATACTGAAGTGAATTCTTTCGGCATCCACCTAAATCCGGCACCTTACCTTGATATGGTTAGCAAAAAGCAGGAAATTCGAAGCGAGTTTCCATTACAGGCCAGTGATGAACACCAAAAGTAACCGTGGATCTAGAGCTGTGCCCTGGGGCATCCCAGACTCGACTGCTACGGTTTCAGATAAGGAACTCCGGACTGACCACTAATTGTCGTTGCAGAAGAAAGTTGGCGGGTCAGCTCACGAGGGGGTCACCGATGAGCTAAACGATCGAATGCCTTCGACAAATACAAGTAGATCACAACAACGGCCTCTCCAGCGTCAACTAACTCGGTTCAACCACTCCGTGCGATTAATAGGTTCCTCGTGCATAATCGCTGTCGACGAAAGCCGTGTTGCTCGGGTGCACTAATATTACGGTTTTCTAGCTACTACACCAACTCATCAGCAACAATGGATTCCATGACTTGGGATAATACAGGGCGAAGAGACACAGGGTGGTATTTTGTGGGCTCAGCCCTGCTACCGTCTTTGTGAATCGGCGACGCAACAAGGTATGATCAGAGTCGACGCAAGTATTCCAGAACGAGCGACAATGCAGGATGGAACTGCGCCAACTCTACCTTATGTCAGCGTGACTTATTCAGGTTCACCGTTGGCCAGCTACAGGAGGACGCCAAATAGCACTTCGGTGTCCACTGTGCCTAAAATCGTGCCACTAAAACAACTGGTGTTCTGCATACAGTTGTAACAAACGCTCGCCGTTCTCCGTCCACTCAGAGTCAAGTTCATACTTGCCACCTTGCTGAGCCTCTGTGTTGCTCAGAAGACCTACATGTGCATTCATATCCCCTGAACTAACTATATATCAGAACTGATGACACTGCGTAATAGCGTGTTCAGTTCGTGTTAGAACTTGCTCTTGGCAATATCAGAAATGCATTCGGTGGTAGTGTAAGGGAAACAGTAAACAAATACGTCCATTGCTACTCCGTGAGTCAACCTTGGTCAATGTCGTTAAACGGGCTGCCCACAAATGGCTGCCCACGTGAAGCTAATCAACAAATCTTGACTGAGCCTTGGAGCTGGGAACCATAGCCATCCAAGCTTGACCAGGGACTGCTGCATCAGCATAACCCTGGAAGTGTGCAACCAATAGTGGGAGCACAAAACGCGCGCAGCTAATTCAACAACCCCGTCATGGTCACTGATCCTAGTTTCAAATACTCAACACACTTCAATACCTGGTGTGTCTAACGTGCGTGCGCGTGCAGCCTGTTGTCCTATTTAGCATAGAATACGAAAGTTGAACGTCACCCTGGGAAAGGGGACAGCGTGGACTTACAAGGGACTGTTGCCGATAAGCGTCCCTTCGCTGGTGCGAGAAGGTACCTGCAGATATTTCGACTCCAGTTGTATTTCGGCTGTTCTCAATTTACTTGGGATTTATAGAAGAAAGGTTAGTAATGGGGGTGGGGATGGGAGTAAGAGAAACAGGTGGAAGATAAAGGAAGGAGGCTCCACCAGTAGCACGTTTTCGCTTATCTGCCCTGCTGTATGCAGCAGATAAGACGACCCTTGATGGTCTGCGCGATGGCAGATGCAGGATTTAGCTAAAGTTCCAGGAAATAATCCTAGTTATCTCTGGACTGAGATAATGTAAGGGTATCCAAACCTAGAAAGATGGAAGAATGGACTCCTCAAGCAAGACATTTGGTTTCGGATTGACGTTGTTCGTGTATCTACCTTCAGAGTTTTACTCTTATCCTTGGCTCGGCTACTATGTTCTGAGGTGTAGTCTAAAGCCCTAAGCCCAGCCGCGGTTGGACCCGAAATGGGAATTCACCAAGTCTAGATGTAACGCGCTTATTTACCCATGAAATTCTTCTACTCTTCGCTTCGTGGTCTAGTCTACAGAGCTTGGCCGGTCGTTGATGGATATCGACCAGCGTTTCATGTGCGCCTCCTTACATTCCCATTGTTAGCGTTGTAGGTGTGTCTGTGTGTGCATGCTAATTCCGGCACTGGTTCCGTGTGTGTGCGTCTACCGACGACCTTGGATCTCCAACCCTACTCTTCGCCGAACAGGACACGTTCAGCCCGGAGCATGTGTCGCACCTCCTCCCCTGTCACTGGTCGCTTGTCCAAACACCATGTTTATGCGTGCCATTAAACTCTCACCCTGTGATTGGACAGTCCCTTGATTGGTCAACGCCATTATCTTAATACTCGTAGCACTCAGGTGTGGTGACTTTTTCCCTTTGATTGTCCGGCGTAGACAACTCGTCCCTCCTATTGTTTACTGACACCTTGTTGTCAACTTGCATACACCGGGATACTGAACAATTGAAGTATGTCCCAATTATCAACTGTATATATTTTAATAGTACCGTAGTATTTGTGATCCGACTTGTTTTGATTTCGGGATCTTTGGCTACGCGTTATTCAACGTTCACGGTGGACGTTACAGTATTCAATTTGGTTCTCGCTTCGACGGATTGCTTAATTGGATCCCTCGGTTTGGTGGTACTCGTATCCGGAAGTGCCAAATTGGTTCCTCTTCGCAATGCCAGTCACCCGCGCATCCACCCGGACAAAGGACTCATCCAAGTCAAGGCAAGTCCCTCTTGATGCTGTCTCTCACTCTGGCTCTCGGGTTAGCTCTAGAAATTCAGTTAGCAGTACGCGCTCACAGCTCCTGCTTGCTGAGTTGAAAGAAAAGCAGCTCAAGGAGGAGCTAGAACTAGAAACTAGGGAGCAGGAACTTAGCAAACAGCGTAGACTGTTGAAGGCTAGACAGGAGGTCGAATTCGCCCAGCGTAGCGCCTTGCTGGAAGACGAACAAGGCGATGTAGACCTGCCCGCACTCCCTATTTATTCGTCAAACAGAGTTGACGAGTTTGTCACGGAATGTGCTGCGGTGGCTGCGAATCAACCATCCGCCGGTTGTTATGACGATTTGCCGATTGACCCCCCACTGCCACGTTGGGAAACGCTATAGCGTCCGCTCTCGTCCCACTTATTGCGGAAGCTGGTCTCCCCAAAGTAGAGCTGGCTTATTTCGATGGGCACCCAGCTGACTACTGGAGGTTCGTCAAGCAGTTTGAGTTCTATGTGGAGAGCAAGGTGGTAGATGACGGAAGACGTCTGCTCTACCTCATTCATTACTGTAAGGGACGAGCTAGACTGGCTATTGGCAACTGCGTAATGCTGCCGCCCGGTCAGGGTTATGAAAGAGCTCGACGTATCCTTCGAGACCTCTTCGGGCAAGCACACTACATTGCTAGGGCATCGATAGAAGGCCTACTTCAAGGCGCGAAGTCCATTCCCAACAACGCAGATGCCCTGTCGGAATTGGCCATTAAGATGGAGAACTGCCACATCACATTGAAACAAATGAACTATGAGGCAGATGTAGACTCCTCCACCACCCTAGAAGAGATAGTCCGTGCCCTACCGAAGCCCCTGCAGTACAAATGGGCCGAAATCGTCGATCAGCTAACGCTTAGTGGTCATGAGCCCAGTTTTCTGAATTTAACCACATTTGTTTCATCGCGGGCACGCATAGCTCGCAGCCGGTTCGGACAGTTAGCCGATCGATCACCCCGTGGTGTCGAAACGACTGTTACGAGAGCTCCTCCAAGGAAAGAGTATCCGGCGATAAGTAGCCATTACGCTGGTCAGAGAACTAAGTCGCCTGCCCGCCCCACCCACTCCTGCCCCGTTTGTTCGGACAACCACTTGGCCGTGGAGTGTGGAATATTTAGAGAACTGGACATATCGCAACGATGGGAAATGTTAAAAACCAAGAACCTCTGTTTCGGTTGCTTAAGACCGGGCCATATCGCCAAAAGCTGTGGCATTCGCCGAGCCTGCAATGCCGCTGGTTGCCAATCTCGTCATCACAGCCTGCTCCATGGTGGCGAAGTCCCCAAGTTAACTCACGCAGTATCCACAGATCAGGCTCGCTGCGGAGTCACAGACGCGGGCTCGCGTTGTGTCGCTCTTGGGGTGATTCCGGTGACTGTGTTCGGTCCGTTCGGGTCGATAGAAACCTATGCACTTCTCGACAACGGTTCAGATACAACACTGATCACCCAGGATCTCGTCGGCCGCCTCCGTTTGGAGCCACAGCCGTCGTCTTTGACGATTACGACGATCAACGGAGACCGCAGTATGGATAGCTCCGTGGTCAAATTCTACTTGCGTTCACTAAACGGGCTAGAAGAGATTGAGGTAGAGCGCGCGTTCGCAGTGCCTAGTCTGCCTATTCAAGCATCCTGTCACGGGACACAAGCGGAGGCGCGCAAGTGGCCGCACCTGGCCGATCTCGACTTCGAAGAGATCCGCGACCCGCGGATATCATTGTTGATTGGTTGCGACATTCCGGAGGCTCATTGGGTGTTAGACCAACGACTTGGTGGTTGCAAGGAACCGTACGCTATCAAAACCTTGCTGGGCTGGATTGTGTTGGGCCCTCTGGGATCCGCGATGCGTCGAGTTGCATCCGTTAACGGCATCTGGGCGGCGGACATACCCATTGCTGACCAAATTCAAATGCTGTACAACGCTGAATTTTCAGACTTTGATGCTCTTGAACTATCCATGTCATGTGAGGATTCAGCGGTAGTTGCTAAGACCGAGGCGGGGACGCGCTTAGTACATGGACACTACGTTGTTCCTCTCCCTTGGCGAGACGGTAGCGAAGTTCTATCTAGTAACAGGGTTATGGCCGAAAAAAGACTAGCGTACCTTAAACGTCGTCTACTGCGAGATGGCGGACTTTTCTCCAAATACACGCAGTCAATAAACTCGATGCTGGATAAGGGTTATGCGGTTAGAGCTCCGGCGAAGACCGGACCTCGGTGCTGGTACCTACCTCATCACGCGATAGTTAACCCCAAGAAACCGGAGAAACTTAGAGTGGTTTTGGATTGTGCGGCGAAATTTCGAGGTCTGTCCCTAAATGACCAACTCTGCCAGGGCCCCGACGTCACTGCGAACCTGACCAAAGTACTTACTCGGTTTCGGAAGAATTTAGTGGCGTTAGCAGCAGACGTGGAAGAAATGTACATGCAGGTAAAGGTGCCGGAGGACGACCAAGGAGCACTGCGGTTTCTATGGTGGCCAAAAGGCGACCTGTCTAGTGATCCTGTCGACTACCAGATGACCGCCCACCCATTCGGGGCGACGTCCTCGCCGTTTTGTGCCACTTATGCCCTTCGCAAGACGGTGAGTGATTTCGGTCATTTATACAACGCTACGGTAACGAATGCAATCACCAATGGTTTCTACGTAGATGACTGCCTGGTATCATTGAGTTCAGTAGAGGAAGCAGCGCAGTTTGCCCACGACATATGTGAACTGCTAGCCAAAGGGGATTCAGGCTGCGGAAATGGATCTCGAATAAGACGAAGGCCCTAGATTTGATATCCCCTACCGAGTGGGCACGAGCGCCTAAAGAACTCGTTGTTGGCTCGCACTGCAATGATCGTACGCTTGGGCTCGAATGGAACGCTGAGACAGATCAGTTTTGGTTCCGATTCAGCGTTCGCAACTGCCCGGCGACCCGACGGAGCATCCTGTCAACCGTATCATCGATGTTCGATCCCCTCGGATTAGTGTGTCCTTTGCTTCTACCAGCCAAGGTGCTTCTACAGAAATTGTGTAGAAGAGGACTGGGTTGGGATGACCCTCTCCAGCCGTCAGACGAGCAAGAGTGGAAGCAATGGATTAATCACACTTTGTCTATTGGCCAACTCTCGGTTCCTCGTTGTGTGCTGCGGAGCATAGAGACCTCTGAGCAACGCGCACAGCTGCACATTTTCAGCGATGCCTCTGAAATTGGGTATGGTGTGGTCGCATATTTGCGGCACACCTCTGCGTTGGGTCGGCCTTATTGCTCTCTCTTGCTTGCAAAATCCAGAGTTGCTCCATTGAAGGCAACATCTATACCCCGGTTAGAACTTGGAGCTGCAGTGTTGGCAGCGAAAGTTAATCAGATACTCGCAGATAGTCTGAGTATGAGTCCACGAGATACACGGTATTGGACCGACTCGCAAATCGTGCTGCATTACATCTATAATAAGTCGACAAGATTCAGTACATTTGTCGCTAACCGAATTGCCGCCTTACAACAGCTGTTTGAACCGACGCAATGGAACCATGTTCGGTCGAAGGATAACGCGCAGACTTGACCTCGAGGGGAACCCTGAAGTTGAGCGAATGGAGAGCGTGGGTAGGAGGACAGGATTTGCTCCTGCAAACCGACTGCTCGTGGGTAGACGGGTATACCCCAACGGAAAGCCTGGCAAATGCGGAATTAAAAAAGCAAGGTAGTTCCATAAATGCTACATCAACAAACCCCGCGAACCCACTGCTAACTTATTTTTCGAGTTGGGCCAAATTACTGAATGCAGTAGCTTGGCTGGTTCGTTTCAAATGCTGGTTACTATCCCGTCAAAATGCGCATCGAATATTTGCTAGAGGTCCGCTGTTAGTTTTCGAGATCAAAGTTGCCAGGAAATATATCCTGCGCATGGTGCAACGCGAGACGTTCAGCAACGAACTGACAAACCTTAAAGCCTGTAGCAATCAATCGACCCACCTTAGTCACGCAAGAAAAAAACGAAAACAAATCCGTCGCTTGTACCCAACTCTGATCGAGGGAATTATCTGCGTCGGAGGGCGATTAAACTACACGGACTACGAGGAGAGTTTGAAGCACACTGCTATCCTTCCCAAAGAAATTGCAGAACGGCTTACTAAGTTTTTATGCCGAAGTTCAAGATTAGAATGTTGTGATGATTATCCCTATAGACTGCTATTAATATATATCATGTATATACTAACAAAGTTCCAGTCTAAAACCGGAAGCGAAAGATGCATTAGCAGTAGACTTAGTAAATCAGTGTAGCGTTACATATGCCGAAACGCATAAGCGTTGCGAAGAATCCCTTTGATTCGTTTATGCAGAAATGATGATGCAAAAATGATAAGGTAATGTTACAAAGACCCGACGAGGATTCCGGCGTCGTTCTAATAGGCCTACAAGATTCTGTCCAAAAAATACAAAAAATAATCATGAATGAGGATGGATACATTAAAGATATAGCGGGAAGCAATGGAACGAAAAAGGTGGGAAAACACAATCCGTAAGCTGTGAACTCTAAACAGTGAGAGAGTAATCAAAGGAAAACTACACGCAGCAACATCTCACTCGTGACTCAAGTCCTGCTCGTATGTATTGATCGTTAACAATTCCCAAATACCTAATGCCATCGCGCCCCGTTATTCAGTGTCAGCTGTGTCGTGTCAGAAGCTGGCAGGGCGGTTGGCCAAATCCATTGAATCCATCTGATTTTATTAGCTGTGCATAGCTTGAAGGACGCGCTTGAATTCATTGAGATGTATGGCATCTTTTGATATCCGTTCTCTCTTTACCAATGTCCCTCTGGAAGTTCAAAAGCCGGCTAGGTGGGATTTCCAACACATTGCTTAAAGGCCTTGTTCCTCATCCGCACCAAGGATATCCGACCTAGCTTTGATGGGACCTCTATCGACAGATTAAAGGCGTTATCATTAGCAGTCCGCTTAGCCAATGCTAGATAATATCTTCATGGTCCACTTAGAGAATAGCCAATTACTGATCACCATAGAGGAGTTACTTATCTGCGCCCGATAAACAGATTTTACCCTTGTGGTCTTCGATAGCGTTCATACTGCGGACATTAATTTGTAAACGTTAAACCGGTATAATTTTGAAATCAATTTCATCAAGCAAAAGAAGTGAAGGATCACATTTGGATTTGAATTTTAACAGTCACTACCCAATGAAACTACAGACGACTTTTGGTTCGCAACTGTTTCACCAGAGATCGCCGATTCTCCTCGGAAGAGTCAGCCGCAAGTGAATTGCAAGTTATTGCATAAACCCTCTTTTATTAAGAGTACCCCGTTTGTTCGACCGATATGCGGAATATGTCAGGCAAGAAAAGTAAACCGATATTCTCAAGAACAGGCGTTCATTTCAGAGTGCATAATGAAATGAAATATTATGCCACTAGATATAACAACCCACAAAGATGTGTGACTACGTCGCCAGGAAGTTGCTGTGTGTATGTAAACTTGATAGACCTTTCTCTCGGGTCAAATGTAACTCTACGTGCGATAGCACGTATATTGGTTAGAAGGAGAGATGGTTATCGGTAAGGATTGCAGAGCACATTCCGCGACGCTTAGCGATGAGCTGTCCTAAGCTTCCTGTCAGTTCGAATGCACGACATCTTTTCGACTGCACTGTGTACGTAGGCCTTTGTGAATCATTCAAACTATCAATAGGCATAATACTCCAACGTTAATTCGGTCTCCTAGGGCTTTCACCATCCGGAGGCTGAGGTCTGTATGGGGGACCAAGACCATTCTCTGTTGGAAAAACCGGTCCGAAATGGCGTGCGTTCGCATCTAAGCGCTGATACCATGTCGTGACTGCGTTCCAAAAAGCAGGACAATATATATAAATATATATATATATAAATATATATATATAATACACAATCTGTGGTACAGATATTGTGTCATCGGAATCATGGCTGAATAGGAACATAGTATGAACAATGAACAATGAACAATGAATTTATACGGATTAAGAAGCGTTGCTTTACAAGTCCCGTTGGATAGTTGGTGGGAATATCAAAGTAACAATAATGATAATAACGATAGTTAAATAGTTAATACTTTAAATATGAAAATAAGGACTTATCGTTTGCTTCGCTGCAGTCCTGCGATCCCCTTAGATTCACAGCACCAACAGTTAATAACAAATAATTCCATGGTAAACTCCAGGTGTAGGATGGAGACGTAGTGTTAAGTGACAAAGTGTAAGTGGATGAGTCCATCATCCAACCGTCTTTTAACTAGTTAGTGTCGGTGCAGAGACGACCGATTCTGGGAGAGCATTCCACGGGTGACAGACACGAATGGAAAAGAAATTTCTGCGGCACTCCAGACAACTGTATTGTTCTGCGAGTTTTAATGAGTGGCCCCTTAGGTTTGTATTGCTGCTGAGTTGCAGTAAAGGGCGGCACGTATGATGTGGGTCTCGCAGAATCAAGTATGCCATAATCAGGTCGCCTCGTAGTTTGCGATAGCTTCCATTGAACAATCCCAATCGTTGCAGCCTCTCCTGGTATGAAATATTGCGCATTCCAATTACGTTCTTAGATGCCCGGCGTTGTGGCTGCTCCAATGCATTAAGGTCGTGTTTCAGCCATGGATGTCAGGCACGAATTGCGTATTCGACATGGAACGAACATACGCACTGAGCATTTGTCGAAATATGGAGCAGTTAATTTGTCCAAACGTTCGCCTCAACAGCCCGGCGTGTTGGTTCCCGGTCTTCGAAGGACATCCAAGTCACGCTCGAGAGTTGATTGTTGTTGTATATTCGTTCCGAGTTGGTATGAGTAGTTTCTCTGATGTCGGATGGAAAGCATCTTGCATCAGAGACCAAACCCCGTCATCCCGCGAAAATGCCTTCAATTATAAGGAGTAGGACTCGCAAATGCCTGGCAATAAGGGATGCAGCATGGCGTGCCTACAAGATTAACCCCGACTCAGAGACTTGGGGAAATTTCCTGGCCCATCGCAACCATTGCACCGCACTTGTCCGTGAGGACAAAATAACGTATCAACAGTGCCTAGCCAAAAATTCATGGCAAACAACAAACTGCTGTATAAGCATGTCAATAAGCTTCGTAAAGTGAAGCATGGAATACCCCCACTATTCACGACAGGCGGTAGAGTACAAAGCGCCGAAGAAGCAGCTAATGCCCTGCGGCTACAATACGCCCCAATTTTTGAAATCGCAACATCTACCTGTCCCATAATATCAAGCTCATTACCGACACCTTTGTTTACAAATGTCATTTTCAATCCATCGATTGTGCTAAGGAAGTTACTCTCACTGCGTGAGCATAGTTCTCCGGGAGCAGACAACATCCGCCCGAAGGCACTGAAGGCTGTGGCCACCAAGCTAGCTGAACCACTGTCACAGTTCTTTCAAAGGTGCTTTGATGAACAACAAGTCACCACTATGTAGAAGTGTGGCATTATAACCCCTATTTTTAAAGGCGGTAGCCGTTCCGATCCTGCAAACTATCGTCCAGTGACTCTCCTCCCTGTGCTCGCGAAGGTGATGGAAGCAGTCGTCGCTGAGGCTTTAATGGACTACCAGAAAAAATGCAACATCTTGGTAGCGGAACAGCATGGCTTCCGTCAACACCGGTCATGCACCACCAACCTACTTATTGCACGAGGTAGTTGGACGGAAGTGGCCGATGATGGGGTCGGAGTAGACGTCATCTATCTGGACTTCTCCAAAGCTTTCGACCGCCTTGATCACCGCATCCTACTTCAACGGCTTCAGAGTTACGGAATCGGAGATCCTGTACTTGGTTGGATTGGCAACTTCCTTTACCAACGAAAGCTCCAAGTACGTGTTAGGGGATCACTTTCTAACCCAATTGAGGTGAAATGTGGTGTCCCACAAGGCTCAGTGCTGGGACCGCGCTTATTCCTGGTGTTTATCAACGACCTGGCAAGAGTCATCTCCTCAAACTTCCTGCTTTTCGCCGATGACGTCAAGATATGGTGGGCGATTAGTAACAAGCCAGATCAGGATCTGCTCCAACATGACCTAGATTGCATTTACGAATGGTCAAAGAGGAACAAGCTTCAATTGAACATGGCTAAGTGCAAAGTGATGCATCTGCGTCACCAGCTGGTAAGCACTTACAAAATTGGAGACCACACCTTGGCGAAGGTTTCTCAGGAGCATGACCTGAGTGTATTGGTACAGGAAGATCTCGGGTGTTCAAAACAAGCAGAGAAGGCGAGGAGAACCGGAAATCAACACTTCGGCCTTCTTCGCAGAGCCTTCGGTCGGGTTGAACCATCAATATTTCCCTAAATGCTTAACGCCTACGTGCGACCTCACGTGGAATATGCTATTCAGGCGTGGCAGCCGTGGCAGAAACAGGATCTCGTTGCTCTCCAGACTCCTCAACGACGGGCAACCAAGAATGTCAGGGGCCTCTTTCATCTGCCCTATCAGCTTAGACTGAAATCTCTAAGAATGTACAGCAGTCAATATCGGCTTTTGCGGGGGGATCTCATAATGGTTTACCAGATCCTGAAGAACCCAAACCACATTTGCCGTCCGCTGCTGGAATTGAACCACAACACTAAACTAAGAGGTCACCCTCTGAAACTGACAATTCATTATAGCCGGCTTGAATGCCGTAGAAATTTCTTTTCTCTCCGCGTGTGCGAGCCTTGGAATGCCCTCCCTAATTATGTCGTCTCTGCTCCCAATCTGGCGATATTTAAAAAGCGTGTTGACGATGCATTGTCTCACTTACATTTCATTTTATGACTTGTTAGCCAGGGGCTACAAAACGCAATCAAACGGTTTCTTGCCAAACGCCCAACCATTGGATTTATGGATTTATACGTTTAATATGCGAACATCTCCGCTATTTCACATAAGTCTATGGTGAGTCCATCACAACGCTTTTCACTTTATTGTGCAATTAGTTTTCGCAATAATTTCCATCCCACGGGACTTGTTAAGCGATGCTTTTTTACCCGTAATAAACCATTGTCCATTGTCCATTGTCCATTTAGTGACGTCGAAATGCAATGAGTTTTGGGTCGACCATTAATACGCCATATCTAAATCACTCTGAAGCACATGTTGGTCGGCGTTCGCCTGGATCCTGCGCCAGCTCTTGATATCGTCGGCAAACATTAGGGAGTTTGAAACGATACCCCGTGCAAGGTCATTAATAAACTTCAAAAGCAAAAGTGGACCTAGAACCGAGCCTTGCGGCACACCACACTCCACTAGTATGGGGTCCGATAATGAGCTCCGAACTCTGACCACTAATTGCCGTTGAAGTAGAAAGTTGGCGATCCAGCTTAAAAGAGGGTCTCCGATCCCGTAATGCTGCAGCTTGGATAGTAGTATCCGATGGTCTAGACGGTCGAAAGCCTTGGAAAAATACAGGTAGATCACGTCAACACCTCCAGCGTCAGCTGCCTCGGTCCAACTACTGCGTGCAATTAGTAAATTCGTTGTACATGACCGCTGTCGACGGAAACCGTGCTGTTCAGGGGTGATGAGGTTGCAGTTTTCCAGATAGCACACCAGTGCATCGGCAACTATGGATTCCATGACCTTGGAGAGTATAGAAAGAAGGGATACCGGGCGGTAGTTGGAGGGATCAGTTCTGCTTCCACCTTTGTAAATCGGGGTTATTATTCCAAGCTTCCACAGGGCGGGAACTTGGTTCTGGTCTAAGCAGCGCTGGAAAAACTGGGCTAAAGTTCCTGCCAGTTGGCTTGCTGTTGATTCCAATGTCTCTGGACGAATGCGAGCTGTGTTTGCGTAGAAAAGTCAGCTTTTGCAATACAGCCTCTGCGGTAAAATTGATGTGGGTTAGTTCTGGTGAGCAGAAGACAAAACTTGGTAGACCGCTTGGTGGCAAGACTCTTTGAAACATATGAATAATAAGAAAAGAGCAACAACAACAAAAGTTTTTTGGTCTAGTTTACCAATCCCAGTTTTTGAAAAATTTTCAGTTTGTTCTTTTTTAGGGGGAGGAAGAAGGAACACCGCAACACACCGATGCACACGTCCGCCATTGACATCGGTCTTGAGCCATGGCTTCCAAGGTCTTCAACCAGCAAATATCCGCATCTCTCGGACCCCAACCAGGTAGTCGACAACAACCGGTCGAGGTCAACTGTGTCGTCAGCTTTTCCATGCGGCTTCTCCATGTTGTAGGCTGTCCACCAGACCGTCTCTTCTACACTTGTTCAGCAACCGCAGACAACGCACGACACGGGTAACGCTGGACAGGCGTGCGCAATACGTGTCCCAACCACCGCAGTTGATGCAGTGAGACGAGCTCTTCAAGCGGGTGGGTTCCAGGTCCCAGGACAAGCTGTCTAACTCCCACATTGCTTATGTGGTGCTGCCACTACACACGGGCAATGGACCGCAGACAGTGGTGCTCGAAGACGGATAGTCTACCTAAGTCATCTTTACGAGTGGGCCAGGTCTCGCATCCGTAAAACAGTACAGCACGAACAGTTGCACAATAGACCCGCCCTTTGATGGAGAGACGAATGCCGTGGTGACGCCAAAAGTGCCTCAGCAAAGAAAACCGAGGCGTGCTCTCGAGATGCGCATCGAAATCTCGTCTCCAACAGCCCCGCCAGCAGTGATGCAACTTCCCAAGTAGACAAAGCTCTCCACAACCTCTAATGTCTCACCAGCAAGCGTGAGTGCAGGCAGAGGCACCTGCCAATCTTGAAGGAGAGCCTTGCATTTGGATGGCGAAAAGTACATACCGTACTTTGATGCTTCAATCGCCAAGCGGTTTAATGCAAGTTGGACGACATGTGGATCGTCACCCAGCAAGACGATATCATCAGCATAATCCAAATCAACAACTCGACTACCTGGGAGGAGCTCAACGCCAGCGTTCAACGAATCGCCAAGAGCGTTCTTCAGGACATCATCAATGGCAAAGTTGAATAGGAACGGAGAGATAGGGCATCCTTGTCGAACTCCACTGGAGACCACAAAGATAGGCGAAAGCTTGCCATAAGCCCTAACCCTGCCCGAGGTCAGGCTATATAGAGCGTGCAGTATGGAGACAAACTTCTCGGGGACACTATTCCTCAGTAGGCAGTGCCACAGTATCGTACGATTTACAGAATCGAATGCTGCACGGATATCCAGGAACATAGCAACCGTTGGCCTCTGGTACACATGGCGGAGCTCGAGGGCCTGGCGAAGTGTGAAGATTTGATCGATGCGGCTGCGACTAGGGCGAAACCCCGCTTGTTCTTCTGGTTGCAACGATTCGCGCGTTGGGGATAGCCTGCGAAGTATGATGGACACCAGCAGATTGCAAACGACGGGGACTAAGCTTATGCCTCTGTAGTTGGAGCAAATTGTGCGCAGGCCCTTTTTGAAGATGGGGACGACTATCGATTCACTACAAGATGATGGGACTTTCTCTTTCGACCAAATTTTCGAGAACAAAATGGTGAGTTCTAGAACCAGCGAAGCGCCACCATCTTTAAATATAGCTGGAGGAAGACCATCAGGGCAGGGGGTTTTATAACACTTCATGTGCCGGATCTCCTGCTCGAGTTCTTGGTAAGAGCGGGGATCTGTGGAAGTAGACCACTCGGCCCTAGCGCGAGCGCCAGAGGTAGCAGATGGAGCTGGGGGCCAACAAAACTGCGAGCCAAAATGTTCGGCTCATCGCTCCAATAGTCGTTGAAGATTGGTGACTAAGGTGCCATCCTCTTCGCATGTTGTTTCATTTTTACAAGATCGAACACCTTGGGTGACTCGAATGAGATGGAAAAGTTTTCTGGGATTACCAGAGACTAGCAAGCTCCATCTCCCTAGCACGTTCACACCACCAAGCTTCGCGGTCCATTTGCATACTCCTGCGCAACTCTCGACCAAAGGATTGGCTTTCTTCACTGTGTCTGGAATCCGACGGGATCAAGCGGCCTTTGTCCATTAGCGACAAGGAGACGACGGAACTCCAAAGTTTCGGTGGATGACGGGCAAGTCCACAAGTGTCGATACTGGCGGAAACTAAAGCATCTTTGATCTGCGCCCACTGCGAATCGATACCACCGTCAATAGTTGAGCCAAGTGAGGTTGACAGTGAGGCTTGGTACCTGGTTAAAATCGCAGGGTTTTACAGATTTGCGACGTGCGGTCGGTAATGGGCGCGCTTAGGTGATCCTCCGAAACGCATACAAATCTTAGCACGAACCAATGCGTAATCGGATAAGTTGAACAGTAAGATCGGCAGTCCTTTACGCTTCCGCGTCATTTGTAGCTGATTGCTATATGGTCAAACTGGGAGCACTCTTGCGTTTGTGAGGGCGGGCGCCAGGTAGCAGTGTGTCTCTTCGAGTGCCGAAAACTAGTGCTCGAAAGATACAAGCGATGATCAGAGATAAGAGCAAGCAGTCTGTCTCCATTGCCTGATCGACTGCCACGGAGATCAAAACTACCCCCAGGATGGTGTTCGCTTGATGGAAGGCGAGCAACTCGTGCGTTAAAGTCTCCGGCAAGAATAAGTATATCAGTCCTTTTGAAGGAACGTAGAAGTTCATGCAACTGCTGGTAAAAGCTATCTTTAACTGCATCCGGACTGCAGTCTGTAGGGGCGTAGGCAGAGACGACAAACAAGGCACGCTTAACGTTTCGACGCCTACTTACGTTACATGAACCTCGTAGTCTGACTGCACATAGCCGACTGTTGACTAGGATCCAGTCAAGCAGAGCTGATTCAGCTCTGGCAATCAGTGCAACCCCAACACCAGCTTGGCCGGTGGCGGCAGCTTCTGGCTCTCCGGAAAGCTGCAAGTGGTAGTTGGCATCAGGGTTTACCGGAGAGAGGACAAAGAATGGGCTGGGATCAGCATCTATTTGATCAGAAGGCAACATAGTAATTATAAAACGAATTACGCTCCGTTGAGCAATTCCGACTGGTTCTTCCTTGGCTAGCTGCTGTTGTCAGAAACTTAGCGTATTCCTCGATCGAGCTAATTGGTCCTGCGAGTTCACAAGACGATTCTCGCTTACACTTATACGTTGCTACTCCAGTGACGGCGATTGATCAGCTTTCAAACTGTCGGCTCATTTTTGTTCAGCTCGTCTGTTCGATAAGCAACCAGCATGATCAATCTTGTACCTAACTACCAAAAAATCCAACTTATGCAAAAAACTTGACCTCATGGCCAGCCCAGCCTTTTCCTGATGAGACACAGGTTCTGGCGCTGAATTTGATAACCCGAGATTCGGAAAAATGATTGGCTGCTTTCCGTCAGGTTTACGAGCGTCTTCAACTTTCCTACCCTTCTTGGAACTTTCGATCCAAAGGATGTCTGGAAGTAGGTACACACATTTGTTAAGTTACGGAGCCGATTAGGCGATAGTATAGCGGAATTCGTGTCGGCAGCGGAAATCAGTGTCACCTAGAGCATTCGAGGATTACCGTCATTCAAGGAATTTGTATGATGCGTAACGTATCTAAGCGTAGTAACTGTCACGTAAGCGAATAACTTCGATCCGTTTACTTCAGCTGTGTGCGGATTGGTTACCACTCACGCCAGCCAGCCAATCATATGAAACACGCCCCTGATCTGGTAACGCGAGTTCCGTGAGTCCTGTATCTTCCTCAAATAATTGATAGTCCTCCTGCTGTTCAGACGTCTTCTGTTTGCTGAGCTTATGTGTCTCGGAAGCGTGCATTTCCTGCCTAGCCGTGCCTCATTTTAGTGGCGACGAAAGTGACTAACCTAATGTTGAACAAACCATCTTTTGGTAGTCTGCTGATGATAAATCGACCTTGTCGAACTGGATAAGGTGGATGAAATCGTTTACTAACTACGTGGAATTACTTCCTGTACTGAATCCGACCGTTTGTCTTTCTGAGGCTCACAAAATCACACTATTCAGGCAAGTGCTTCGCGTTGAAGGTCAACGGCCCTACGATGCCTTACAACTGGAAAACTATGCCACCCTCAGTTTTGCTTTGGATACTTATACCACGTTATGGGGGCTGAAACAAAATGTTTACACTGCTAAATACTGCTTGTCAAAACTTGTCCAAAAGCCGAATGAAAGTGTCAGTGATTTTATTGCACATATTCATCAATCTATTCCTGACTGTAAGTATAATGATATTCCACCTGGAAAAATTGAAGAGCAAATGAAAATGCAATGTTTGATTGCGGGAATATCGGACGAAAGTGCTAGAGAGAAGTTGTTATCCTTGGATGAGTCGGCCACTACGTGGGAAAAGGTTTGTCTCATCGTTCGCCAGCGAGAGAACATTACACACCAACCACGCGAGTTCACTGTTCGGCCGGTAGTTGATGATGTGCACGCGGTCCGCAAACCAGACACCAGTGAACACCGAAAAAAATTTGTGCGTTATCGTTGAGGTTTGCGGCACTCTCACACTTCTGCTTGCCGGCAAAAAGAAAGTATCAGTCGGAAATCCGGCAAGATGGGACGTCTAGCACGCGTCTGTAGATCGGAAAGTTCCCGCGCTACGAATATCGTTTCATGGACTCGGCAAAGCAAGATAGAGCTAAGTGAAGATAAGATGCTGATAAATTGGAACAGTTAACTCAATGTACTTGTACGGTTTGACATTCCAAACAGTCCTCCTTACACAATATGTTTAATGATAGAGGATGAACCGGCAGACAGCGCTGGATACTGGAGTGGCGGTTACCAATGTAAAGCGCGGTTCAATGTGAAGCTACCACCTTTGCATCCGTGCTACTCGAGATTACAGACGTACACAGGTGATCCAATTCAGGTGTTGGGTAGGCGTTTCGTCAAAGCCCTACCCTTAATCATTGTACCTGGGAACAAACCGAATCTCATCGATCGAGACTGGTAACAGTTCTTTCACGAGACCATGTAACTCAACCAACTCAATGTTGAAGACGGTAGTTTGAATGGATTATTGAGTCAGTTCTCAGCGTTGTTTGAAAACAAACTGGGAAATGCGTCATTTCAAGGCTTCTATCAAACTCCGAGAGGGCGCTGAACTAAAATTTTACAAAGCTGGATCAATACCTTATGCAATGCGCTCCAAAGTTGAGGCAGAGATACAACGTCTGCAATCAGAAGGAGTCATAGTTCCGGTGCAACATTCAGATTGGGACACTCCGATTGTACTTGTACTCAAACCTGACGACTCCGTCCGTAGTTGCGGAGACCACAAATTGACAGTCAACCAAGCGTCGAAAGTGGAAAAACTTCCCCTACCACGTATTGAAGACTTGTAAGCGACTTTAGCCGGCAGCCAAAAGTTCTCCAAGTTGGATCTCAATCACGCATACTCTCAGGTCGAACTTGATTATGAGTCACAGGAACTGACCACAATAACTACCCACCTGGGACTATTCCAGTGCACGCGTCTCCCGTTTGGAATAAATTCAGCACCCATCATTTTCCAACTGATCATGGATAATATAGTTAAAGATATACCGTTTACCTATGCATGCTTAGGCAATATAATTGTTACTGGTCGCAGTGACGCTGATCATCTAAACACATTGCGAACTGTCCTGGAGCGTCTGGATGAGTGTTGGTTAAAATTAGAAAGTCCAAATGTAAGATTTTATCCGATTCTGTCTGTTATCTCGGTTACTAACTGGACACAACTGGTTTGCATGTCCTGCAAGCTAAAATAGCGTCTATTGTGCAGGCACCTCAGCGCAAGAATAGTTATGAACTACAATTATTCCGAGGAATGTTGTCACACTATCTTCGTTTCTCACCTGACGCGCCAACCATTCTTGCTCCATTGAACGAACTGCTACACAAAACATGCTGTGGATGTGGAAAACTGAGAATCAAACTGCTTTTACTTGTGCAAATAAGTGTCATGCTTCTGCACCTCTTTTGGCCCATTAAGATGGTGAAAAGCCGTTAATCTTACAGTGTGATGCCTCTCCATACGGAGTCGGAGCAGTTCTATGCCACAAAATGTCCAATGGTGTCATTCACCCGATTGCGTTTGCCTCACGAACTTAACAACCCGCCGAAAAGAAGTACTCCCAGCTGGATACAGAAGCTCTGTCAGCTGTATTTGGCGTCGAGAGGTTTCATCAATACATTTGGGGCAACTATTTCGAAATACAAACCGACCAGAAACCACTGATATCCTTGCTGAGCGAGTCAAACGGAATCGAGCAGATGTTTTCACCGAGAATGCAACGCTGTGCATTGATATTAAGTGCATAGAAATATCGAATCTCCTATATTCCTGGGTTGAACAACCATACATCAGATGCATTAAGCAGGTTACCACATGAGATCCCAGACGAAATACTGCAGGAACCAGTAGAGATAGTGCATCTAATGCAACACCACGACACTACTACATTGACATGTGACACCATACGTCAGTGGACCGATCATGACCCAAAGCTATCTCCTGTAATAGGATTTACAAAAGCCGGCTGGCCTACTACAGTTCACTTCGACCTTAAACCTTACAGACGGCAGAAAAATGAACAGAGCCTTCACGATGGATGCTTGTTTTGACTATTCCGCCTGATTCCACCGCTAAAGGCACGGCTGTTCATCCTAAACGAACTCCACAACGCAGATCCAGGCGTAGCCCGAATGAAAGCCTTGGCGCGCGGTTATTGCTGGTGGTCTGGCCTAGATTCAGAAATAGAGAACTATCTAAAAGCATGTGGTTCGTGTCAGCAGTATCAGTCAAATAAACCTCCTGATCCGATACACCTTTGGCGTTGGTCTGAAAAGCCATGGCAGCGCACCCATGCGAATTACTTTGGACCCGTTAATGGTGTATTTTTCCTGCTGCTAATTGACGCTCATTCGAAATGGTTGGACGTTTATCCCGTTTCCCACCTTACTACGGAAACAAGTATCTCAAAAATGCGGTCGTCTGTTGCCATATTTGGGATACCAGAGACACTGCACAGACACTGGGCCATGTTTCACTAGCAAAGAATTTGAAATCTTCATGAATAGCAATGGTGTCCAGCATGTCCGTACAACTCCATATCACCCTGCTTTTACTGGGCTAGCGGAAAGGGCGGTACGGACAAATAAATGAGGTCTCTTTAAACAAGGACCAGGAACTATTCAGAAGAGATTAGATTGCTTGCTGTTTGTTTCCAAGATAACGCCAACGGAAGCCACCGGTAAATCAGTTGCGGAGATGATGTTTGGCCGAACACTCCGTACCAGACTGGATCTTCTGTTTCCAAATCATAGAGCACAAATGGAGAGGAAACAAGACAAGGTCGCCGCATCACAAGATGACCACGACTCTAGTTGGCAGCCAGGTGATCACGTATATACACGACTTCCCCCTAAGCGCTGCTGGCAACCCACAACTGTAATTAAAAGTGACTGTACCCAAGCAGATCTCGAATTAAATGGTCGGATAGTACGGCAGAACGCAGCTCATAATGGTCCAAGTGATGTTGGGACAACAGCGGAGGAGCACGTTTGTAAATCAATTTCGGTGTAACCGGAAACGGAAGCACCCCCTAGGAATCTGTACACACGTCAGAAGCATCATCGATTCATAGATCTCAGCGTACGCATAAACCCGTTGACCGTTTCGTGCCAGGCGTATAAAGATTTCAGGTGATGAGGGGATGTCACGTACGCGTATAACTTCGATCCGTTTACTTCAGCTGTGTACGGATTGGTTACCACTTACGCCAGCCAAACAAGCAAACGAAACATCCCCTGGTCTCGTAACGCGAGTTTCCGTGAGTCTTGGAATTTCCTCAATTGATTGATAAACCTCCGGCTGTTCAGACGTCTTCTGCTTGCTGGGATTACGTGTCTCTGAATCATGCGGTATATGTCTAACCGTACTACGTTTTAGTAACCTCAGCCGGAATTTCGATCGCACCACGAAAGTGGTTCCAGCGGTTGCGGTCGTCTAACATGCTTCCTTTTATTTACTGGGATGCGATTCCGGAACAATCGCGCACACGACATTTAAGGCTTCTTTTTTACTCCTGTCGAATTTTGCTTCAGAAGTCCTAATTGTCAGCGATTTTAGTGGTTTGGTGCATTGCTGAATCTGCTTGTTGTAACGCCTACTGCAAGTTCCAGTCATGTCTATCACGCACTGCAGCCTGCAAATAATTGGGTGAGCGTCATCGATGGAGCGATATCAAGGCCAGTGCGCCTGTACCTTACGTGACTCACTTTTGTGAATTGAGTGTCCGGAGCGAGTCCGCCCAGTGTTCAGTTTTCGTTAGTGGGCTCCGCCCGTAGTGCTTCAAGACCCTGCTTGCGCAGGGGTCTAGTGTGTGTATTGGGACACAACACTGATACACCCCAGCACTCTTTTTATTGCAACCGGATTTGAGGGTGTTCTCCGGTCGCGTGTATGGGAGCAACCGATGCGTACGACGCCAGGCTTTCCTAGATAGTGGGTTAGCTTTGGCTCGGGAGTATCATCATCACACTGACTTAATTTGAGCAACACCGCTAAAAGCGGCAGAGGCAGCCAGGCTCAAGTTTGGTCCTCTGTGGGGAGTGAGATGGACCAGAGAAATTGGAGACGCAGACGCTTTAGTGCAGGGAGAGCGTCCAGATCTGTTCTTCGGTCTATAGGCGAAGCTTGTACTGGTTAGTTACGTGCGTGACCATGCCCAGTTTCAAGAGTGTTGTAACCCTCACTAAACCCTCGATTATCTCAAGTAACCCGTTGCACTTCTTAATGTGCATGCACAAACAGTTGACCATTGGATGACCCGGTATGTCTTGCAAAACCAGAGGTCACCGGGTATGCATTTGTGTTCCCCACTGCTTGTGCCGGTTTCCGTACATATTCAGAGTGAAATGACCTAATGCAACTATTTCACCTTACCCTCATCTTAGAGTCTCTATCGCGCTTCCTAAAGAGTATCCGCAGCCTAATTGCCTCATGTCTGGACTGCTGTCTGCACTTTTCTAATTGTGTGCAGAATGTAAGAATCGTTGTTGCTTTCGAGGTCGATATCGCGATGACGCTTAATGCTTGCCATAAGTTGTTCGTGTCTATCTGCGGACACACAAAACTGGCGGGACAGACTGGTTTGCTGATTAATATGTCTTGGGAGCTTGCCGATGGACATTTGAAAGTGAATCTGGATGTGTACAAAGATGGGCGATAATGACGATAAACAATAACTACTTGTTCCGCGATTTCATTGAAAATGTGGTGTATGGGTAAATCTAAGTCTATTGGAAGGCTCTGACATTGCCCTATCGAGAAAAGTAACAATTGACTAAGTAACAGACGCGACAAGGTTGTACGCGTGGACTTAAGTACAAGAGCTGTAAGGATAGCTAGAATAGCTGGAATCGTGGTCAGAAGGAAATACTTCCGTGTAAGACAGCTCACAGCATAGAGTAACTCAATGTTAGCCGAATGGGTGTATGCAAAATTTGCTGAATGGAGATGGGAAGGATGCATTCCATGAGAACAAAGAGGACGATAACCACGAGGTTACACGATACGCCAGTCAGACAGTTCTCAACTTTCTACTAAAAGACGAATAGAGACCAGTCCTGAGTTAGTCATCGCAACCGCGGGTTCAACATCCTCCGACTCAATGTTCATGTCCAAGAAACGGGCGCGTATGTGCACAGAAATCCAAGACTTCTTTAACAATCCCGTTAAACTTCGGTCACGACAGTGGTAGATATTTAGATTTCATCGCTAAAACTGTGAAAGTGTTTGTGCTCTAGCGTTATCGACGCCTAAGTTTCTATTCAGAGAACATTCACCATTCGAGATGATCACTCCAGCAAAGCAGAAGGGGATAACTCTGTACCATTCGAGTGACCTACAGCACGAATCAATGGATGACACGGGTCAGCAGCTCACTAGTTTCGTGTATGTCTATGGTGCAACGATGAACACCTCATAATGGACGTTTATCGCCCCACTATGTACACTTCAGCTACTTACTGCTGACACTCTTTCGTCTTGAGGATGGTTCTCCGATCAAGAATACCCGTTTATTAAATTTATTTGGTTCCAACTTACAAAATCACGAAATCTCAGCAAGCCGTAATAAACAATTAAAGGCCAACCATCGAATGTCTACTACCTACGTTCTCCAGCACAATCATGCCAGATATCTGCGAGATAACGCTTTGCGGGGAAACCCCAAGCACTGGAAATGGTGTGCGTTCTTGTCGAACTCGTAGATGACTATCTATTGAAAAATTTTCGCTCGGACTCAGCGCTCCTGTACTCAATATTATTGCTATTTTTATTACGGTTATTATAAGCGTATGGACTACACTAAGTATTTATAGGTACACAGGAACCTGATGCGTGCAATCACCCGCCACATTGTTCCATCATAGCTGTTTGCTGCGACCATATCTGATTGTTTGAAAACCGGCTCCTTTGGAGGAAACTGGACAGAGTTCATTTGGATGTTAAACAGTTTGATCAGCATTTCATCTTAGACTGCACACCGGTACTACAAGTTTCAGTAGCAAAACTCGAAACTGCATACTATTGTGCAATGCTGTTTGTGGTGGCCACAAGGCCAAACAATTCAAGAAACTGGAACAACAGTAAGCTGCTATATAAGTACGTAAAATCCCTTCCTAATGCGAAATGTTCTATCCGTCCACAAATAAAATGGTCAATGATTTAGGGTTGTAATAATCCACAACATTCCAACTCGTTGCCATGCAGTCATACGTAGATACTTCCATCTCCCATGTCCTAGAATTTGCTTAAGTCATCTATAGTTCATCGACTGTATAAGGGAATGTGCCATCTACGTCACCCATGATTCACCGGAACCTGTTAGCATTCACCTGGAGTGAATGCAAATGATAGCTACGGACTTGGTTCAACGCTTCCACAAATCTCTCAAAAATATTTGAATGAACAGCAAGTGCCGGTCACGGGGAGGAAGCGTATCGGTACTTTTTTTAAGAACACTATCCGTTCAGCATCCACAAACTCCCTCTCGGCAATTCCTTTTTGGTAATCCTTAGACTGACGTAAGCGATCTATGCAGTAGTATCAACGAGCTGTCTAAATGATGCGTCAATATCGCACCAGAGTAACGTGGCAACGAGCAAAACTGATCAATTACAACCAACCAACTGGTTCCACAGGCTAGGCAGACCGAAACGACAAATAGTGAGGCCGAAATCGATATCATCGGCCTTGCAGTTAACAACATCTTTCCCATCTGTAACGCCACATTCTTCTTTACACACCCCAAATCCGTGGTACCGAAAGGCTAGTTTATCTCTTGTCCTGTGATTGTTGACGTGGGTTCAACGCTCATTTGCCCTATCGATTCAGGTCGAATGTGATGTTCTACAATTTTGTGCTGAGTTTGCGTCTACTCCTTGTGTTCAATCAATGCTTTGCGGGTTAACTCACCTCAAATTTCCTATCTTTAGCTGCTAATCTCATGATATCGCAAAATATTAGTAGTCACGAAGATCAGGACGATGTAGCGTTACTTAATGCTTATGAACGATCAAAGAGGGTTCCACTTCCTTTTGATCTCTTTAACTACCACATGGCCCATAACCGCTACCAATCAGACAACCCAGATAAACTAGGTGGCCATATCTTGCAGAGTATCTCCAAGAGATCTTAAGTTGACTTAGTGGTTTATTCTGATCTCATTTGTTCGCAGCGGCTCGTGACAGTGTCGTACACCGGGAACCAGCAAGTCGGTTTCTTATGAAAGGTAATCAGATGCTTGGCTCCTTTCATCTTCCCGTAACTGCTTACCGCACACTTGGGGCCTCACGTAGAACACAATAACCCGACTGGTATCCGTGTTAGAAGAAGCAGTTCGCTGCAATTGTAACCCCGCAAACAATGGGGAGTAAAAACTTTATGTATTTGCTCCACCTTCCGTATTTTCAGAACAGCATGGATTTCGTCAGAACCGGTCTTGCTCCACTAACCTGCTGCTTGCTCACTCAAGTTGGACCGAAATCTTTGACAGCCGTGTGGGAGTTGACTCAGTTTATCTGGCCATCTTAAAGTCGTTCGACTGTTTGAACCACCGCAGCCACTTTCGCAAGCTTCAGAGATGTGGTACTGGTATTCCGACTTTCTGGTTCCACAACGTCTGAATGTAAGAGTTCGCAGCGTCATATCATACCCTATCTATGTTCAGTGCGGAAAGCTACAGGATTCATTGCATGGTCCACGTCTATTCCTGCCTTACATAAACGATCTTGCAAGTGTGTTCACTTCCAATTTCTTGCTCTTCGCTGATGATCTCAAGCTATTGCGAGCCATCAAAACAATCAATGACCATGTGGCGCATCAGCATGACCTTGACAGGTTATGCGAATGGGCGACTCAGCACCTACTTCATTTCAACGCCACCAAGTGTAAGACATGGAGCCTAGGCCATCTATCCACTTGCGAGTACAGGATGGGGGATCAAGCTTTGCAACGTGCTACTATTGAATGCCATCTGAGTGTGATAGCACAAGAGGATCCTGGCTGTTCACCTCAGGCAGAGAAGGCGTTCAAAAAAGCCGACCAACTCCTTGCCCTTTTGCGCAGAGCATTCGGGCGTTTTGACCCTTCAATCTTCTCTCAAATGCTCAATGCCTACATTAGGTCCCATTCGGTATACGCCATTCACGCTTGGCAGCCTTGACAGAAGTACGATTTCATTGCACTTGAACTTCTACAACGAACGGCCACCAAGAACGTAAAGGATCACCTTTAACACTGAGGTTGAAAACCCTTAGGGTTTACAGTAGACAATGTCGACGCCTGCGTGGCGATTTGATAATGACACATTTGTTTCTAAGGAATCCAAACCGTGCTTGTAGTCATCTTCGGAAGCTAAAAGCACTATACCATTCTGAGGGGTCACCAGAGAACAATGAAAAATGAACAATGATTTATCGCGGGATAAAAGCAAGTGCTTGACACGTCCCGTAGGAAGGTTGGGGTGAATATGATGAAAGAAAAATATATCTGTGTCATCTACCGAAAGACTGCCTAGATGTATATTTTGATAAATTACATCAGTGTAAAAGTAAAAAATCGAGCGTAAACGTTCAGAAAGACACTGGGGTGCAGTGATGGTTGATGTAAGGCGTGAGAAAAGTAAAATATGGTCGCTCACTTAGGTCCATTTATACATAAATCCTGTTGAAAAGCATGCTTGGCGTAATCCACAATAGAGGAGTTTAGGTAACAAAATGCTTGGAGCTAAGAGCAACATCTAATCGTTTTATGAAAGCGTCCAAGGTAGGAGAGGATACAACAGAGTGTGGGAGTGGGGTTCCAGGGTTGGCAAACCCGAAGGGAAAAGTAATTCCGTCGACACTCTAGACAGCTATATTGTTCCTTAAGTTTTAAGCAGTCACCCCTAAGCTGCGTGTTGTGGCTAAGTTTCAGTAAATGGTGACATACGTGGTTGGGATCACTCAGTATCTGATACGCGAATATGAGATCGCCGCGCAGCCTTCGATAGCGTCCGCTGAAAATTCCCAGCAATTTCAGCCTTCGGTGGTAAGAGTGATAGCGCAGGTCCTTTACATTCTTTGCTGCTCTTCGTTGTGGTGCCACTAACGCTTCTAGGTCGCGCTTCAACCAAGATTGCCAAGCTTGGATGGCGTACTCAACATGCGGACGCAAGTAGGATTTGTGCATCATTGGGAAGATTGATGGGTCAAATCTCCCGAATGCCCTTCGCAGCATGCAGACGTGCGGGTTGCCTCTTTTCGCAGCTACCTCAGCCCGATTTGAACAGTTGAGGTTGCTCTGTCCAAGCACACTAAGGTCACATCCCTGGGAGTTGGTCTGCAATCCGTTTGTCCCAATTAAATATGTGTAGTTATGTCTATGGCGTAATTGTACAACGTGACATTTGTCTATGTTGAATGGTAGGGCGTTTTGAACTGACCAGTTCAACACTGTGTTAAGGTCGCACTGGAGCCGTTCGTGGTCGTCCGGTCCTCTGATCCTTCACCATATATTGATATCATCAGCGAAAAATAGAAAATCGGAAGCAATTTATCTCGCCAAATCGTTAACGAACACCAAGAATAGACAAGGTCCAAGAACCGAGCCTTGTGGTACTCCACACTGCACATCGATTGCATCAGACAATGATTCTCGGACTCTCACCACTAGCCGTCGTTCTTGTAGAAAATTGCCAATCCAACTCAGGATTGGGTCGCCAATGCCATAATTCCGAAGCTTCGGAAGAAGAATTGGGTGGTCTAAGCGATCAAACGCTTTTAAAAAGTCCAGGTAGATGACATCAACTCCTACTCCATCATCAACAGCTTCAGTCCAGCTATTCCGTGCAATTAATAAGTTAGTATTACACGAATGCTTTTGACGAAAGCCATGTTGCTCTGATGCTTTCCTGATACTGCATCAGCGCATCTGCGATGATTGATTCCAACACTTGGGATAGTACGGGAAGTGGTGTTATTGGACGGTAGTTGGCAGGATCAGTGCGGCTACCTCCTCTATGAATAGGTGTGTTGACTCCTCTCTTCCACACTGGTGGAATACGGTTCTCTTCTAGACATCGCTGATAAAAAACAGCCAGTGGTTCTGCTAAATCTCTAGCTACCGCCTGCAGAGCCTTTGGTCGGATGTTGTCAGCTCCGGGAGAACTGTGGATACGCAAGCATAACAACTTCTTCAACACAGCTTCCGCAGTGAAGGTGATATTTTCTAAACCAGATGGAGTATTAGAAATGAGGAGAATGTTTGGGCTCGTTATCTGTTGGAATGCTTGGGAGTAATGAAGCCGTAGGAGATCAGCTGCTTCCATTGCTGATCGCGTGCACCCATCAGCCGTGACTAGCGCTGGAACACCCCGCTTCACCTTTCGAAGGCCGTTAACGTGTATGTACAGGAGTTTGCGGTTAGTGCAGAATCGCTTCATTAACGTCTGCTGATGAGTGAACTTGTCTTCGCGGATCAGTTTAACACATAAGTTACGATGTGTCACGTATACAGTCCAGGTTTCGGCATTCGAGCAGTCCGTGTGATCTCGCCATGGCAAATCTCTCTGAGACATACATTCACAGAAATGACTTACGCTTGTTTTGGGGTTGGAGTTCTCTTCCGATACGTGTGCAACCAGTGTGCTAAACGTCCTTGTAAAGGTTTCCCAGGTAACATCTGGGGGGCACTCGGTTAAGAAAGTCCAAAATGTATTCTTAACAAGATTAGATAACACATTATAGTGCGTGAGAGTAAGCACTTTATCATCCTCTTTTTCAGGATGATCCGCATAGAATACATAGTCAGAGCGTAGAGTAACATGATCACCACGACCCAGTGGTGTGCTTGTAACTATCCCGTCAACCATTAGTTTTTCGTTAGTTAGCACAAAATCCAGTATCGACGGCTTGTTTGCAGTTCGACATCTCGTGGAAGAGGTTACGTGGTTGTACAGAGGGTGGCTAGCAATTAGCTCTTGCAAGTACGCTTTAAAGTGCATACCGTCGGCTGCCAGCATTTCTGTGTCGTGCGTATTAAAGTCTTCAGAGATAAGAATGTGGGTGTAGGACTTGTTCAAAGCAAACTGAAAGACGTGGTTCAGTTTGGAGTCCGTTTCCGACGTTGAGTCTGGTGGGCGGTAAATCATGGCCAGTAGACATGTGTCCTTGCTTCGCAACCATAAGCGGCACGGAAGTGAATCAGGAGCGCTGATTTCCGAGTAATCGACAACTTCACGTCGGAGATTTGTATTATAGTAAATAATTACATCGCCATCCCTTCCGGTTCTATCAGTCCGAAGCAGCGACATACCGGTTAAATTGATCTCAGAATCGGTTATCTCAGGGTTTCACCATGTCTCTGTAATCATGACGAGGTCCCGCGGTTGTGAGGCATGGAGTTCTCTAAATTCGGCCAACTTACTAAGAAGGCCTTGGGCGTTTGTGTACATGCAAGATAGAGCTTTTGTTGTTAGGAGTGCGTTGAGGGATGTCAACTTTGTGTTAGTTATTAAGCCGGCCGTTAGGTGGCCAGCCATTAATCGTTTTTTTGGTTTATGAATTTCAATCAAGTTGCATGATATTATTAAGGTTTCCTGAACAGTTGTTTCACTCGTGCTGTGCTCTGTTCTGTTGTGTGCCATGGGCGCTGTTGTGTCGGTCTATCCGCAGGACTGTGCAGATAAAGAATTTGCAGCGTTTTCAAGTTCCATCGAATTGCTTACGACCTTTGGCCGTTCGCTTGCTGCCTTTAGCCGGATCTCTTTTGTCAACCTGGCTCGAAACTTTAACCAGCTATCCAGCAGGACGTGCGTCATTTCCTCGGAGTGTAATATTACTTTTATTAGTCTTGAACCGCAGCCCTTGTAGTTAGGTGATGACGGAACTCTTGTCAGGGATTTGGCAATAACATTGCAAACAGAGAGTGCTTCGCGGATGTAGCACCACTGCTCTCGGTCGTGTGTTTGTGCATCGTGATCAGAAGAATGCTGAAGCTCGGGAACACCATGAACAAATATTGTTTTCTTGCTATCTCTATTAGGTATACCGCGTTGCTCAACTGCTTCTTTTGGTCGATCTTTCCAAGGTAGATCAGGTAACATGCGCACTCCGCTCGGTGAGTTGCGAAAACGAACTGCTGAGAGCAGGACAGCCTCTGTCTCATCTGCTGAGTTTAGTGTTACTCGAAGAATTCGAGGTTCACCAGAATGCACTGAGGTCGGGTGACGCGCTACGCGTTGCAGCATTGCAGGCTCAACCCGAATGTTAATTGCCTCGCAGATGGAACTCCACTGGTTGCGATCGTCTTGCAACTTGCCTTTTATTGTTCCAGATTTAGATTCGAGAACATTGGTGCACACGAGAGTTAACGCAGCGTGGTTTTGTCTAGCGAGTGTTGGCTTTATATATTTTGCCGGCACTTCGGGTTGTTTAGAAGGCACCACTGGAGTTGACGGTGAAAGCTGCTTTGCGCCACGCGTGCACGGTGCTGAAGATGGACCTATATGTGTCGCTCCCGGTGTGTTTGTCGAGGCAATCGATGCGTACCTTACCTGCTTGTTATCTGCACTGGATTTCCTTCGGCTCTAAGCTGTCGGTGTCATGGCTGAATCTCCAACTGAAGCGTATATGTTTGGAGAAGTGGAAGCAGGCATCCGATATCTTGGAACATATTTGGAACCGATCGGGAAGTCATTATTTCAGAAAATTTGGTAGACGAGCGGTTAATGTATTTATGGTCTCTCACCACAAATGCATTAACCGGGCGTCTACCAAGTTTTCTGAAATAATGGAAGCAGGCATGTTTGAGGCTTGTCCACTTATGGAAGTGAGGTGACCCAGTGGATTTAGAGGCACAGACGCTGGAGTGCGGTTGGAGCCTCTAGCTCTCCTCTTCGGTTTAGATTCGGAGCTTACTTTGGCTGGGTGAGGCAGTATCGTGGTCATATTTACCTCCGTGAGATTGATCTTAGTATTTATAAAATGCGCGATTGTCTCAGTCATTTTATCACACTTTTTCATGAGCAAACATAAACAGTTGACAATTGGAATGACTTGACATGTTGGGCAAAACCAACTTGTGTCGACAACTTTGTTTGTCTGTCTCACTTCTTGGACGGGTTTGCCTACACATTGCGTACAGTATGATCTACTGCAACTGGGACAAGTTACACTGATCTTAAGGACTTTACTGCAATTGTCTGCGCAACATAGGCGACGTTGAACCATTGAAATGATAGTCCTCCTCTTATTGTTTACAGCAAAGCCTATCTAAGCGTTCACCTTGATGAGTGTTCTCTGTTCCATGCGTGAAACACAAACAAGTCAGAACACGCACACGAATTGAGAGTTGTTCAACCGCACCAAGGGCAGGCGGTCGAGACAGATGGAGGTCGTAACGCACAGACTGTTGGGTTCAGCGATCAATCGACTCGCACTTGAAAACACACGCCCACACAAAGCGGCAGCGTGTGTTAATTGGCCTACCTTAAGCGACGATGCAGGTGGAGCGCTGATAAGCGTCCCTAGAGCTGTTCAGTTGACGAGAGGAGCAAACAGCCTGTAACTTTGTTATGCTGCAACTTGCAGGGATGTTTGTTGCGTAGTTTGGGAGCCCTCAGCTTCTTCTTCCGAATGAGACCAAAATCTTTTCGGAAAACCGGTTTGATGTAGTTACACAAGTGGAATTCGGCAAAGAATATGCCGAAAAGTGGGAACTGGAGCAAGAGTATAATCCACACAGGTTAGATCCAAGAGTTGGGAAGCACTGAGTAGAGCTCGTCGAACTAGTTCGAACGAGCGCACGCATAATATTGTGTGGGGAGAATGAGAGTGGCCACAGGGGGCAAAGTGGGAGCCCAGTTAAAGTGCGGCCGCACGGTGTGATGCCAATCACAGTATATCCGGTTGGATTGTCGCAGGAATTTCTTTTCACATCGCGTGTACCAACGATGAAAAGCCCTCCCCACTAACGATATAGAGAAACGGCTCAACGACGAACTCATACGCTTTCATTACGCCACATAATCTCCTATTTCCAGGCATTAACCTAGCACTACAAATCAAGGTGCGCATTTGTACTTTCTGCACATAAGTTGTTAAACGCTAACACTGTACAAACTGGATTTATGTATCCCGTCGGACCAAGAAAGGTGCAAACGAGTAGGTGTTGTCATTGCCCTCATCTGTTTGTTCTCATGCATTACATGAACTATAACCGCTCCCCATATAGCGTTGTGTTCGCAGATTCAAATCTAATTTCAAACTACCGTTATACAGTAGTGCAGTTATATCTATAGTCGCTTAAACCGACGATTCAGTTATCCTTTGATCTATTTTCTCACTCCAACCACCCTAAGAGACTTGTCAAGCAGCTGCTTTGTTACTTGTGCTAAAGGATTGTTCACTGTTTATCTACAGAATCTTCGCATTTTCGTGCCACTGAATTGTCCTGGCAGAATGACGGCTCTCTACTCTCCGGATTCGTATCAACTACTCTCGACCCCAACACAATCTTTAGTTATGTACACGATTGAAGAATCATGAATTAAGTAGTACGAGTTATTACGTGTATCACCTTGGATTCTTTACTTCCCAGGACGTGTGTTAGTTTGATTATCTGATTCATTTTCCATGCTTTATCACCGTAGCATTGAGTATGTTGCATTCTCAGCTCCAAGTGTAACAGTGTGCACTTTGCAATTCCTGATCAACTGGAGTGGTGCGTGTCAAGCTACCCAATCCACTCAACAAACATGCACATTCGTTTCAAGGGCCGTGAATAAAAGGTAAATTGCATATACCAAGGCGCATGTGGACCATACCGTTTAGTGTTAAATCCATTGAAATTGTAAGGCTGAGGGACGAATGAATGTTGTTCTGTGAGGCATGGCTAGACGTATTTGTCTATCAACTTGTGAGGTCTAACTCAGACTTGCTAGCATAAGTTCGGGGAAGATAGCGGTTTTTGCAAGCCACAAACCAGGTGATCCAGTCGATAGAAGTTAAGAGTTTTGTTCAGCTAAAGTCATTTCTGTCATAAGCGCACAACCACACATTAGAATTCACGTCATCGAATATAAATAGGTTTCTCACGTTGCCACTCGATTCATGTATTTGTTAATTTCGTTTGGCCGAATAGGACAAGAACATTTGCACTCATGTCCAGTTCATCAGTCATGATAGGTGTAGAGAAGGCGATAGCTTACATTACTACAACGTATGTCACTATGATGATGAAAACTAGGAACAGTAAAAAGGATGAATTTGAGAAGTTTACTGAAATCGATTTCATTATGGTGTCCTAAACTTCTTTAGAAATACAAGGCCCAATTTATAAGCTGCGTTTTCCATTAGAATCTGTGGTCATACGTAGAAGTCTATCATATCTAGACGCGATCAGACAACCACCAGAAGCCCGAGAAATACCGTACAGCTGTTACAAACTTTCTGGAATCGTCATCGGCGCAGATTCCATCTGGCCGCTGTGAGTCTACAACCCGCAACTCGACCGTTACCATTTCGTGCTGAGGACTACTGAGCTAAACGGGATGATTTCATCCGACGTGAGTAAGTTAGTAAGTGTGATATGGTGCCAGAGAGAGTGTGTGCATTGCTGATGGTTCCCAAAAGGGTGAAACCGCTGCACAGTGCTTTTCCGGATAAGTAATGGTAGTCTGCTCAGGTTTAGAGATGATGAACATTTACTTATTCTCCACACCGATGCTCGGTACACGTGCGTGAAACACTTGATTTGTACTTGCACTCTTTCGCACGCTGCCATTCCTGTTCCCCAACCTTCAGTGCACCCAACCTGATCGAGTTCAAAAATCGAGTTGATAGTGCACTCACTTCATTGCCCTATCTCCCATAGTACAGTCTAATTTTGAGAGATCCAAAATCCATACTTTAAAAATAATTTTTCCCCACGCAAATTTCAACAGTGAATTTATATGTTGACGCTTCAAACTCAAACACTTTGCCCCATGCGAATTTCAAGGGGAGGTGACTCTTTTAACCAAATACTCCATACCTCATGATCCCCTCCGGAGTTATAGTGGATTATTATTTTGACAATTCAAACTCGGTGAGTCCACAAGCTTGTAGTGACTCGTTGTTAAACGATTTTACTGAATTGGTTTCCATTGAATTTTTCACACTTCTATGATTTTCGCACTGATCACCCTACGGGATTTGTCAAGCTTTAGCTTTTATACCCGCATAAATCCATTGTTCCATTGTTCTAATAGATCAATCTCCTGTCACGTTTTGCATGTTCATATGTACAATATTTGTTTTGCAATACTGTTCTTTGCCAAACTATGGGACTTTTCAACCGTGTGCTTTGGCCTATCATAAACCATTGTTCAAATGGCTCTATCGTGCCGCGTTGAATTGCAAACCGCCTACCATTGTGTGCCTTGTTCACTAACTCTACACCAAGATAGGAGCGATTCTGAAACCGCCATTCAATGAGATGACGAAAGCAGCGAAACCTTCATCATAAGACTGACTCTGTGTCGTGCTTGTCGTCTTCCTCGATTGGATTCTCTGAATCAGCCGTACCGGTGCTGGATAGTCCCTCGCGCAACTCGCGACCATTAAGTCATTGGTAAAGTTGCGTCCCATCCATCGATTCCGGTTCGCAACCATTTCATTCGCATATTTCAATATTTGTCAGTTTCTCTTGAAGTAACTTTACTTTAATTTGCGTGACGTTAGCCAAAGCAGCTGTGCTCCTCACTACGGTACGCCGACTACAGAGGATCGATTGATCTGAAATGCACTATTGGCTCAACGCTACGCAGTTTAGTTCGCGCTTCTGTATCACCAACTTTAGCCAGTTCCCCATTTATACACACTGAATTCGAAATCATTAACTATACAGTCTGTCTTTCATAGACATTACTGGTTGTACATCTGTCAGAGAAGCTTGGGTTCCTTCATCTCATGCTGGTACCGCTTCATCATGCAACTGTCCAGAATAGAAAATCAAGTTGTATAAACACCATTGTAAACTCTGATGAAACTGCCATAACCGACCGTGCAATCGTGTTCAAACTTCAATGACTACTTCATGTCTACTTATAGCACTAATGTGAATGAAGATACTCAGTTTAAGCTGATACACAGAAGCAGAAATACACTCCAAACTGTTGAATTAGTGACATATGTCGCCAACTCAGTTTAGTTAGGTCATCATGCTCACCAGGCCCTGACAACATCCCTCCAATACTGGTAAAGCACGGAGGTCCAGACATCCCCCTGTTTTTGCTTAATGTATTTGCACTTTCCATGCTCAATGGGGAGTATCCTATGCACTGGAAACAATCAACTATAATGCCAAGAAACAAAATCGGATCTATGCAGGACGTAAAAAATTACCGCCCCATGCACCACACATCTATTGTCTCCAGAATCATGGAGAGAATAGTTAAAGAAAGCATAATAGAATATTTGAGTTCTATGAGCCTTCTCAGTAAACATCAGCACGGTTTTTTGAAAGATAGGTCGTGCACTACCTGTCAGTTAGATTACCTTGATTATGAGCCTAGAGCAAGAGACGCCGGAAGTGGCATCATCGTAATATTTCTTGACATCCAAAAGGTTTTTGGCCGCGTCCCACACAATTTATTGTTGCGGAAGCCTATGTCCTATGGTATCACAAATTCGCTTCTAGATTGGTTGTCCTCTTACCTCGTGGGTAGAAAACAAGTAGTCAAAATCGGTAACCCTTACATCTGAAGCCACCACAATCTCTAGTGGAGTGATTCAAGGTAGCGTGCTAGGCCCGCTTTTATTCTTAATCTATTTCAACGATCTCCTTGATGAAATCTCGTATGGGAAGCCGTTCCTTTTCGCTGATGATGTTAAAATTTTCTATTGTTCCGCCTCTGGGCAATGTAGTCCTAACTTAGCCTATATCCACTCGGATTTGTCCGCATTAGAGCACTGGAGTAACTCCTGGAAGTTGCACGTAGCCACTGACAATAGTAATCTATTGTACCACGGCTGTGGCCCTTCTCTGAACATCCTTACATTAAACGATACCCCTATTCCTGTGTGTGGCGCAGTCCGAGACTTTGGTCTAAGATATTCTGCCTCGTTTAATTTTTTAGAGCATGTTATATTCTTGCAGGCTTCTGCCAGAAAAGTGATCGCTTATATAAGTCGAACTCTTATTTTGAGGGATTCCAGGCTTCAAGCCTTTAAAATATGTGTTAGGCCGAAGCTCGAATACTGTACCATAGTGCATAGTAATCTGAGAAAAGTGGATATTATAGCACTAGAAAACATTCAACGATCATTCACAAAAAGATTTTTGAACATGCCTAATACTATGACATACCGTGAGCGTTGCGAGACGCTAAATCTGGAGCCGCTATGGCTATGCAGACTCAAACTTAATCTGTGCCTTCTATACCGCTTACTATTCGGGTTAAGCTTCACTGCTCAGCCAAAACTAGAGTTTCAGACTCGTATGCGTTATGAACTAAGAAATATCGAGTGCACAGTGAAAATATCAAAGTCTCGCACAAAGCTCCGCTCAAATTTTTTCTCCGTAAAATATGCGTTAATATGGAACAAACTTCCATCGAGTGTTAGAAACTGTACTACCATCCACAATTCAGACGCATGAATAATATTTACCTGACTGTTGCAAATATTTGGTCAACACTAAGCCAAACGGTGACTCTAGATGATTTGTATGACAAAGGTCCTTGATACATATGAAGGTCACCATATCCTCTATTCGTTTCAATAATATAAGATTACCTACATATAGTTGAATTCTTGAGTATATATTTGAGAACGATCTATCAATCCGTCTAACCAATTCTGTTTGCTCCTTTGACGCACTGGTTCGTAGATGCACTACGCCTTTCAAGCTGATGTCTCTGTACCATCGTCGTCACTCGCCAAGATCTTCCATCAACTTGTGACTGGCCTATCGGCAAGCGTTTGTATTCATCATTATGTTTTATAATTCCTCATACCTTATCTTCTTCTTTGTTTTACCGTTGGTCATGACTGGGCTGATCACTTGTGGTGACGGATTACAGCTTCCAAAATAAAAAAGTATACCCATGCAAATCATATTACTACTGACTCGCTGGTTTAAAACAAAAAAGTGCCATACTTGCTTGATCCGCATGACAGAACGGGCTGAGGCTTCATCGCCTATAATGTATGCATAAAACCGCCCCAAAAATGACATTTGATACCTAGTTCTGATGGCCAATTTACTATCCTGCCACACAGGCACAGAGCCAATTGGAGCATGGAAGTGCGGGTGAAACCCATCGTGGAAATACCCTGCATGGAAGCAAGTCCCCTGGGGACAGTTCCATGGATGACCGTATTACTTTACTTGAACATTCCGCGAAATCTACACTTATTATTGTTCCCAGTTTCTTTATATCTCTACTTTTTCCAAACTGCGAATCAATCCAAAAACCCATGTGGGAACCACTGATCAAAAGACGAATAATTAACTATATTATGCGATCACGTTGTACATGTTGATAAGACCACCCAATTGGTCTGTGCCTCGCATTGCTGAGGAATAAAACGTTTATTTATTTATTTATTTATGGAGCCTGAGGGAAGTCACTAGCGCTCAGAGCTAATCATATCAATCATTATTCCAACTTGATGTGCTCGCTCAATGCTAAAGAGGGACATTCCATAAGATGTTATAAATGTGAAGGAGGTTTACCTGTGGTGCAGATCTTCTGTGCAGCAAGTTTCTTTCTTCCGCCTAAAATTCAAAACAAAGTATGGGTTCATTCTGGTTTATTTATCCCAATACTGATATAATGATCTTAGCTTTGAAAATGCTTATCCTGCAGGTAAGTTACACAGTACTGCAGATCAGTGTGTCCGTATACTTTGCTTACATAATGAAACAATTATATGCCGCAGAGAATAAACTAGTTTATTGCACTTATTAATGTGTGGGCGGCTGTAGGCTACATTACAAGTAACAGGACAAATCACAAAAGTTCAACTTGCTTTCGGCCTAATCGCGAGTTTGCCCATGTCCGATAAGCTATAGGTTGATGATTGGAAATAGCTGGGAACCACAGTTCACCTATGAAGAGACTGAGACTGTGAGACTGTATTTAAGAGCAAGTAGAAAGGTTTCTGTACAACTCTATCGAATTACGAAAAATCAAAAACATTTAGTTGTGAATCATCAGCAGTTGTGTCTGGTCCGTTAATCGTTTATCCTTGTTCGGTC
>OX104063.1:117349574-117414669 GCA_944474145.2 Dicrocoelium dendriticum | reverse complement strand
GCAAAAGTAGTATCCAGCACAAGGTGATTCAAAAATCCGCAGCCGTCTGACACTCATGTAGGGCAGCTTTTGAGAACCTGGAGTTTGGAAGCCACATCAACTGAATTTCGTTAGTAAGTTTAGGATGGCTAGACTCAAATTCAGTAGCAAACCCGGTGGTGGTTTCAATGGTTGCGATGCTCCCGTTGGTCGAATATGCAAATCAAGACTGACAGTCATGGCTGAAGCATGACCTCACCGCAATGAACCAACCTCTACATCAGAAATGCGCGATCAAATTCTGAAACTTGTGGGCGTTTTCAGTAGACGGTATGGCCGATTACGTGAGCCGTTCAGCACCGTTATTTCACGCACCAGGCTCCGGTGGCTTGGCCATGTATTTTACACATGATGAACAATGAACAATGATTTGCTATGCGTTAAGAAGCACTGCTTTACAAGCGCGGTTGGGTAGTCTGGTAAGTTATCGAAAAAGTTTGACAAAAAAATGCAGTCAATAGTTCTACTGTCAACAACATTTACTTGTCGTATGTACTGCACTCCGAGTGGTTCCATAGTTTCAACAGGTGAAAGGAAAATAAATCTACTTTACATCCAGGGAGTAGGATGGAGAGTAGCGTCAATTAACAAAATGTAAATGGCGGAATGCGTCATTCAACCGACTTTTACATATGGCTATCTGGGATGCAGAAACAACCGATTCGGGGAGAGTATTCCATGGTTGCCGCACACTAATAGAAAAGAAATGTCTACGGCACGCCAGAGCGGCCTCTAAGTATGATTTTACTGCTGAGTTGCAGTAGAGAGCGGACTGCATGATTTAGATCATATAAAATCAAGTAAACATTAAGTAAGTCGCCTTGTAATCAGCGATACCGCCTTCTCATACTTCCAAAAGTTTCAACCTCTGCTCGTATGCAAGGCGGCGCATTCCAGTGAGGTATTTAGAAGTCCGACGTTGAGAGTGGTCAGGAGCAGTTAAGTCGTGCCCCAGCCATGGCTGGCAAGCTTGGATTACGTATTCGAGATGGGGGCGAATATACGCATTCAGCAGCTGTCCGCAAATACTGGGGTCTAATTGCCCGAACTCCCGTAGTAGCATGCCGACGTGCTGGTTACTAGTTTTCCATGTTTTTGCAGATTACTTAAACCATCCCAAGTTATCCTTAACAAGCGTGCCAAGGTCGCGTTTGATGGATGATTGTTGCAGTACTAACGTGCCTAACTTGTAGGGATAGGTACTCTGGCGTCGTATGGAGCATACTTTCCACTTGCCCACTTTGGATTGCAGCAGATTCCTAGTTGACCACTCACGTAGCATATCTTGGTCACACTGAAGTGAATTCTTTCGGCATCCACCTAAATCCGGCACCATACATTGATATGATTAGCAAAAAGCAGGAAATTCGAAGCGAGTTTCCATTATAGGCCAGTGATGGACACCAAAAGCAACCGTGGATCTAGAGCTGTGCCCTGGGGCACCCCAGACTCGACTGCCACGGTTTCAGATAAGGAACTCCGGACTGATCCCTAATTGTCGTTGCAGAAGAAAGTTGGCGGGTCAGCTCAAGTGGAGGTCACCGATGATCTAAACGATCGAATGCCTTCGACAAATACAAGTTGATCCCAGCAACGGCCTCTCCAGCGTCAGCTAATTCGGTTCAACTACTCCGTGCGATTAATAGGTTCCTTGTGCATAATCGCTGTCGACGAAAGCCGTGTTGCTCGGGTGCACTAATGTTACAGTTTTCTAGCTAATACACCAACTCATCAGCAACAATGGATTCCATGACTTGGGATAATACAGGGCGAAGAGACACAGGGTGGTATTTTGTGGGCTCAGCCCTGCTACCGTCTTTGTGAATCGGCGACGCAACAAGGTATGATCAGAGTCGACGCAAATACTCCAGAACGAGCGACAACGCAGAATGGACCGCGCCAACTCTACCTTATGTCAGTGTGACCTATTCAGGTTCACCGTTGGCCATCTACAGGAGGATGACAAGTAGCACTTCGGTGTCCACTGTACCTAAAATCGTGCCACTAAAACAACTGGTGTTCCACACACAGTTGTAACAAACGCTCGCCGTTCTCCGTCCACTCGGAGTCAAGTCCATACTTGCCACCTTGCTGAGCCTCTGTGTTGCTCAGAAGACCTGAAAGAACGCTATATCAGAAGTGATGACACTGCGTAATAGCGTGTTCAGTTCGTGTTAGAACTTGCTCTTGGCAATATCAGAACTGCATTCGGTGGTAGCGTAAGGGAAACAACAAACAAACACGTCCATTGCTACTCCGTGGGTCAAACTTGGTCAATGTCGTTAAACGGGTTGCACACAAATGGCTGCCCACGTGAAGATAATCAACAAATCTTGACTGAGCCTTGGAGCTGGGAACCATAGCCATCCAAGCTTGACCAGAGGCTGCTGCATCAGCATAACCCTGGATGTGTGCAACCAATAGTGGGAGCACAAACCGGGCGCAGCTAATTAAACAACCCCGTCATGGTCACTGATCCTAGTTTCAAATACTCAACACACTTCAATACCTGGTGTGTCTGACGTGCGTGCGCTTGCAGCCTGTTGTCCTATTTATCATAGAGTACAAACGTTGTACGTCGCCCGGGGAAACAGGACAGCGTGGACTTACAAGGGACTGTTGCCGATAAGCGTCCCTTGGCTGGTGCGGGAAGGTACCTGCAGATATTTAGACTCCACTTGTATTTCGGCTGTTCTCAATTTACTTGGGATTTATAGAAGAAAGGTTAGTAATGGGGTTGGGGATGGGAGTAAGAGAAACAGGTGGAAGATAAAGGAAGGAGGCTCCACCAGTAGTACGTTTTCGCTTATCTGCCCTGCTGTATGCAGCAGATAAGACGACCCTTAATGGTCTGCACGATGGCCGATGCAGGATTTGGTTTAAGTTCCAGGAAATAATCTTAGTTCTCTCTGGACTGAGATAATGCAAGGGTATCCAAACCTAGAAAGATGGAAGAATGGAGTCCTCAATCAAGACCTTTGGTTTCGGATGGACGTTGTCCGTGTATTTATCTTCAGAATTTTACCCTTATCCTTGGCTCGCCTAACTTCGGAGCTAGCCTCGGTTGGAGCTTTACGGCCACCTGGTTGGGGTCCAAAAGACGGTGAACACGTTTGGCTGGATACACTTGCTGACATGGCAAGGAGCCGACCTCAGCGGCGTTCGTGCTGTGAGTTTCTTTGTCCCTCCCCATCCTTTTTAGCCTCCCCTCCACCTACGATCTCATTTCTTAGCGTAAAACTATATTTTTTACCTAGTAGCTGGCTGGTAGCTTAACGAAAGGATGCCTACCCGTTGCTGGTAGCTCAGCTGGCATGCAATGGTCGTATTTATTTTTCCTTTCTGTATTTTATTTATGTACGTATTTCCTTTATGTATTGCGGTACAATAGCGGAGGTGTTTCCCCACCTCTATCTGACATGTATAATGATGATGATGATCCTTGGCTCGGCTACTATGTTCTGAGGTGAAGTCTAAAGCCATAAGCCCAGCCGCGGTTGAACCCGAAATGGGAATTCACCAAGTCTAGATTCATTGCCTATCGCCGCTAATTCCTCGCATTGCTGTGCCAAAACCTACATGTAGCAAACAAGTGGGACAACCTTATAACCAGTGCAGGACCAAAAGGAGCCTGCTTAATTTTTCATTATTTTCATTCTTTGCAGTCAAACGAGCGCACTCGGCGTGGTAGGGTCTGCTGCAAGCAAACCATAAAATACCAAATCCGACCGCTTTTCAACAGCCGCAGATATTGTTCAGCTGTTGCTCGGTGAGCTTCTTTTGCACTGGACTCCATTTTGGGCATATTGTACTTCAAATGTTGTTACTGTCCAGGCCCAGGTGACAAGCGATACAGGTATCTGGTTGGCGGCATCCGGTTTCGGATTTGCCTGTCACTGTGGCAAGCCACAGGACGCCCGCGCCTACAGAGGGACCATGGATGGCTTGCGCTGCACCACCCACAGCTGCATCCACACACCCCATATCCAGTGTAAACGCGAAGGAATAAGACCGGGAGGCATGCGGATGGGAACCACGTTTCATCAACGGAGCCGGCCCACACTCCTTCACAGGCAAACACAAGCACACTGTATTTGGGGAATCAAGCGCACACAAGGCGGTGGCTGGACCGTAGTCCGCTCCACACTGAGTGCATGGAACCACTCTTTGATCCTAACACGACCACAAGGACCGTGCACCCTGTCCCCTCCAGCAATGACCAACTGTCTCCTGGAGCCAGTATGGACGAGGTAGTGGGTAATAGACAGGTAGGCACCTTGTCAACATGCACATCAAGCGCAGCCACACCGGGGATATCAAACAACAGCCAAACACTTGAAAGAGAGAAAGAAAAAGAGAAAAACTCGATTAATGCATAAGGAAACGGTGATATAAACCTTAATTAAATAGCATATGTAATAAGTTGTTTACAAACAAATTCTAGATAAGTGCACGAGGTCAGGAAGTATAGTTCACGGAATGCCACGAACACAAAAATGTTATGGAAATCGAATACAATTGGCTTAGGCGAGGTGTGCAAGTTAATGGAATAGAGTACAGGGGGATATTTATATGAGAAAGAAAAGCATTAAGGTAAAAACTGTAAACCCACCACCTGAAATAAAGAGACTTAGCATGCAAGCACGCGGTTAGTAAATCGAATTCAGCGTGCCTACAAACGCTGTGCCGGCTCGCCGTAATTCTCTGCAGGACCCGTCGTCGCTTCTGTAGTGACCCCAAAGGACCTAGCTCATGGCCCACTAGATACAGGTATCTAACGCATGCAAACGAACACACGCCCAGGTCCCTCAAACTAAGCTGGCGGTCTGACACGTAACGCAACACCTGCTAGGCCGGTGGATGGGAAAAAGGCGTTGGGCCATTTTTCCGATCGATTACGATTGCGATGGACAACGCAACCTGAGTTTATTGCATGGCTGGATCCTACATGTAGGGTAGTGAATTTGCAGATACAAACTAAGATGCAGTGACCTAACACAGCATTGGGTGAGTTTAGGCCATTCTTGCAGACAACATCAAATGCTTTCGGGTGAGATTAAATGTCCAACTGAAATTTACCAAATGTAGTAGTCCAGCCTTTGAGTTTGTATAAAAACTCCATCCAAATTACCCAAGTAAGTAAGATTTCAAGGCGACAAAATAGTACGACAGTTTAGTATACACTTTTAGAGCTGATAAAACCTAGGGAGATGTTCGACGTTGAGCCGTACGACGGTAAAGGATAATTCGCAAAAATCGTGAGCGTCAACATAGTGCGGCCACAATTTAGCATATTGTTCATTATACCCTTATGAACCGTGAAACCATCCGATGTGAAATATAGACGGAACCTATCAAGAAGTTATTGGGTCAGAGGTTTGGGAACGAATGTCGTTCTAGTTGCATCGTAATTCATCTGGCCTGACGAAACCTTTATGGAAAAAGCGAATCTTTATCCAACAACTACGCCAACCACTTATTCCCAAACCTCGTTGAACTCATCCCAGTGCCATTTAGCCCAGCAGTCTGAGAATTGCATCTTGCTGGAGCAACGCACTTCAGATGCATGTGATTATCATCACTAGCACCTTCTGTCTGGCACTTCAAAATTATAACTATCACATTTACCACGCGTTGTTCTACCGCGTTGTATTCACTGCGTTTTTACATTGGCCCCATCTCGACCATTGAGCGATCGGAAGACTGTGCGTAGCATGTGGGAACACATACTGAATGTTGCCACTTTTGTCGGGCGAATTTAGGTATTCACAACTACACTGTTGGGTCATGATGGGTTCAAGTCGCCCAGTATCAGGTTTGATGACGGCAGTTACTTGATTCAATCGTGGCCACTTTGAAGCCCCGGTGTCCAAATGTTAGTGTGGTCTAATGTTACTAGCTTCTTCAAACTATACGTATGAACAAATCTGAGATACGTCACATAGGTTTTGTACACTTGGTAATGTTCAGTTTGGACCGGAACGATAGGATAAGCCCGTGAATATTTCTTTTGCGCATTGTTGAATCGGGAATTGGTAGGTCTGCTTTAGAAGTTGAAATGCCTAAAACAAAGACCGCATCTCATCCTGTCCAACCAATTACTGCCTACAGTTCCTGCACAGTAGTCCCTGCAAGGCGTTTATGTGTAGTAAGAATGTGTGAAGGGTAAGCTAAGAAAACAAGAGAAAAAATGTCAGCTACATGGTGATAATACCAAGGTATGAGAAGAACTAGAAAAACATACAGGAAGTTGAAGATACAAGTCGGTTTTGCGAAGGGGAAGAGTTGATACTGCCACCGAAGAGCAGCTAACTGACGCTCGAAATCCTCGACCGTAGGTTCCCCAACGACGTGCTCCGGAAGCTAGTTCCAAGCTCCAAGAACGCGGTGCGACGAGCGAGTTTCCGTCCTTACACGATCAGAACGCAGTTTGAACAGTCTCAACAGGTGACAGCGGAGAGTAGGCAGCTTGGCGGGACTAAATAGCCAGGACAAGTCTGGACCGATCTTACTCGTTAAGATACGGTAAGTGAGGATGAAGTCTCCTTTAATTCTCCGGTAGTGCCTTGGTTACATCCCCATGCTACGCAAAAGTTCAGGATAACTTTGCCCCCGGAAACTCTGCACTAAGCTTGTACCCACTCGCAAAACCCTCTCCAGTTCCATTTTGCCGCCGTTCTCAGTTGCATTTTGTCACACAAACGTGCGTTCACACTCAATCGACCCAGATTCATCAACGCTATCTAGTGCACTCCATCTATCGGATCTAGCTTGTGTGGATCGCCTGTTATCACCACATTGCGGTTTGGTGTTATTCCCGCAAATACACAATTGAGGAATTTTCCGATTCAGGAACCACAAAGAAATATTTGTTGTCTCGAACGAAAGCCAGCTACACGTTTCATCTGACGAATCACCAACCGCAGCTGTGGACCGATCATCAAAGTAGCTATCGTACCCTTTGTGTTCGTATCTCACAGTCGCTCCGTTTGCCGTGTGAACGATCTAGCCACGTTAACCTGCCCCGCCTGGGCCAGACGCAGAGAACTTGATGACCTTGAACATGCAGACAATTCAGCGCACACGCGATGGGCAGGAAGCCATAAGCGTTCGGGCCGCTATAGCCGTGCATCCCAAGCGACGGGCGGCGGACCGGTACTGGTCCGGGGATCAAATAGCACCGAGACGCCCAAAAAACAACTTATTTCCATTTTATTTACTGTGGTGTATTTCCCTCGGGAAAATGAGGCTTTCCATTGAGGAGAGGTTTACCGGAAGCTGAGCGGCTGCAAGCGGTAGTGGCGTCGTAGCTTCGGTGGTAAGGTGTGTGTCGTTATTCTTTCTGTTCATCGGTACTTTCTCATGTTTAAGTGTGCTTGGTGTACGTGCATATTGTATTTTATTTTTGATCCTTTTCGTCTACAGTTATCATATGAGTTTAACTATGTGTTCTTATCCATTGTTACATTGTTACATCTTGGTCAGTTTAGCGCTCAAATTTAGCACACAAATTAGCAAAACTGAGTACGAAATAGAAGTCGTTAGGAAATTTCCTTGGGAAAAGGAAAAGGCCCAGTGAAGTGACAGAAGAGCCTTCAACATCGAAGAAACATAAAACGTTTACCAGACAATACCATGAGTCCTACTTGAAAGATTGGTTTATCGGGACAGGTGACTCTTCCACACCAACCACTCTTTGCTTAGATTACGACGACCGACTCTCTATTGCGACAATATAAAGTTTAAAACCGCTTTTCCAAATGAACGCTAAACACCCTAGATTAAAAGACAAGCTCCTGGAGTAGATTTAAAGAAAAAAGGGAAACAAGAAGGACAAAAGAAATTTCCAAGGGTCACCATATCAATAAACCAAACTGCACTGAGTGTATCATGTCTGATGGCTAATCATATTGCTAAGACCAAAAAGCCATTCACTATGGGGAAGAACTGATCTTGCCCTCCATTAAAGAAGATGGCCGTAAAGTTCTAAGAGGGGTTGTTGTTAAAGGCTAGCACGTGGGCCTTTGTCGGCTAACACTGTGGCTAGGCTAATTGAGGAAATGTCCGAAGACATTGAGACACAAATTTTGGAGAGGATTATTACATAGCCGTGAATCTACTGATATCGACAACAAGGCAATACTACTCGTTTATGTGCACTATCTTTATCAGCAGGATGTGCATGGGGAATTGTGACACGCAATATCTTTGCCAGCCAACACCACAGGCGCAGAATTGTTCAAGTCACTGGATGGTTATATATCAGTACAACTAAAATGGTCCTTTTGTGTCGGCACATGCACAGACAGAGCTGCTACCATAACCGCACAACTGTCCGGTTTAACTGCTCGGATTAAGGAGGTCGCTCCCGAGAGTGAATCTACGCATTACATCATTCACAGGAAAACACTGGCAAGCGGGAAAATGGCACCGAAGTTAAACAGTATAATGATTTATGTCGTTGGAGTTATTTAGCACATCAAAGCATACACTCTTAACTCGCGCCTGTTTGAGCAGCTTTGTGAAAAGATGGAAGCAGAGCACGGATGCCTTTTCTTGTACCCAGAAATAAGATGGTTACCCAGATGAAAATCCCTTAGCAGAATATTTGAATTAGGAGAGCCATTGCAAAGATTTCTCTCGGAAAAGAGGTCACCGCCGGCCACACATTTCAGTGACAAGGTTTGGATTGCAAACTGGCTTACATGTGTGACATAATCAGCCTGCTCAATGAACTCAGTCATCCCTTGAGGGGGCTCTCATTGAGTTGGCGTTCTACTTAGTTAACGTGTTAAATCAGTTATATGCGTTCATTGGTGTAACTGCATATTATTTTCAAGGAATTTCTAGATATAAGTAAATTAAAATGATTAAATCAAAACAATCTAACATATAAACTATCAACGCCCCTCCTCAGGGGGCCACGGTAAAATACTCAAACGTCGACCGTTCCGCGATGATAAAACGGTTGGAGACCACTACTCGATAGCAATACCATCGATGGAGGCAATGGACAGTGGCGACCAATCAAAAGCCCACATTACCACATTCAGATCGACAGCAGTTTTGTGGCCTTCCTTCATGTCATAAAAATCTACGGATTGGGATACAGTGTAGCGGTTTCAAAGTCAAGTACCAACGCAAATGTCTACGTACACAGCGAACCAGTTGAAACTACACAGTAGTAAATCAGATTCACGATGGTTCTGTTTAGTATGTATATTCATTGTATAGTATGTATGTATAGTTGTTTGACATCCCAGTGTGGCTATGTCTGTATGTCTGTGAAGGATTGTAGGCGGGCTCCGTTGATGAGACGTGGCTCCCATCCACATGCCTCCCGGTCTTATTCCTTCGGGTTTACACTGGATATGGGGTGTGTGGATGGAGGTGTGGGTGGTGCAGGTCAAGCCATCCATGGTCCCTCTGTAGGCGCGGGCGTCCTGTGGCTAGCGACAGTGACAGGCAAATCCGAAACCGGATGCCACCAACCATGTATGTATAGTCACTTCATGTCTAGTCATTGTATATTTATGGTACACGAACTGTGGCATAAGTATGAAAGAGTGGTGAAAATGTTTTAACAGATGAGGAGCAGGAAAAGCGATCCATTTGTAGAAAGCGTGTCAGAGTGTTAATGCCCCTCACTCCCATAAGGCCCGGCTTCAAAACTGAGGATGCAAACTAGGCAGCGCGCTATAAGTGCATCATTTGTGGCATTAAACGCTAATGCCATCAGTTGCGCAAATATGCCTGAATAAAGCACCGGCAGCCCGACTGCAATGAACACAGTCAGAGCCTCGTCCACCCTCTAAACGGTTCCGAAAATTCAGAAGGGCTTCGAAGCCAGTGGTGGTTGGAACTTGGTTGTTGCCAAAGGTGACCGAAAACCTAGGTCTTCAGCCACTTCCACTGGACCCTTAGTAGACGAAGAAGACTGAGCTGTGCCTAAGAAGCCTCCATCGACTGCATACAGACCAGCTGGTCATTTGACCTCAACCAGAGTTGCACGTAGTATACCAGCGGTAGTCTGCACCAACGTTCCAGAATCGACGTCAAATTCCTTAAAACCGAAACATCTCGATGACTTGAACCAGTGGAACTCCATGTGGTATAATATAGGTGTTATAACTAAGCCCGTGAATTTGACACGCTTTACCCGTCACCCAACCTTACAGCACTACGGTGGACCGAGACTACTCCGAGTTGTGTTTACTTCTGCCAATGAAGCAGAAGCTGTCCTGTTATCGACAGCTCGCCTCCGGAATGGATCATGTTCCATCCGCCTATTCACGGATATCCCGTGGAGCGAGCGCAGGCAGACGAAACACTACTTGGAGGAAAACCGGAAGGAATCCGTAGCCAGGACCATCGTTGTACACGGTGTACCCGAGGGTGGAATTCGTGCGGAGCGCAAAGAGACCACTCACGACCAGGAACAATGGCTGTACATTCGCGTGACCCTCTCCCTGGAAAACGTCATAGCGCCATCAATCTGCAGGCTGTGCCGATCGTCAAACTACAAGACATGGGGCTTGAGGGTTATGAAAATGGTCCTTCAAGTTAGACAAATGTTAGTAATGGTAGTGGAGGGATAGCATGTGGGCCGCAGCAGCCTACCTACCGAGCTCCGTATGAAAGCAGCACCTGCTAAGCAAACAGACGACAGCAGTCACTTAGTCAGACCACTTACCGAAAACAGTTCGTATAACTTCAAACAACAAGCCAACGAAACCGGTAAACACACCCATAAGTTACATATGAAGAGAAAAGCAAAGATCCATGAGGCTGACATAGATGATTTCGTCATCCTCTCACACAAAAAACGAATACTTGCCGATCTTTCATCGGTCGGCACAACATTTTATCCAACACACGCATCTCACGATTCATTACTAAGAACAGAGGAACTTTCCTTTATGTACACCAATGCACAAGGTCTCCTGAACAATCTTGCCGAACTGCGGCTACGTCAAGCGTCACATGCCTGAGACCACCTATTCGTTACGGAAACCTGGTTTCATGTAGAAATTACCGATGCTGAGATCATGCTAAATAGTATGTACCTTCTCCGAAACGATCGACTTAGCAAAGCCGGGGATAATGTTATACTGCAGTTCGAACCGGTAGCAGATTCGGAAACGCTGATCATAGACTCATTATGGCACAGTCTGCGATTGAGACGCAACGGCACTTGCCTTTTGGCCGTTGTTTATGGTCCCCCAATATATACCCCAGAAATGGACTCCCGTCTGGCATTATCCTTGGGAATGGTCCTACGAGGACGATACAGCCATGTTCTCATCTGAGGCGGCTTCAATATTCATAATTCGGAAGCTCCTGCATCCCCTTAATGAGCAGTTTAAGGCCGACCTGCAAGAGTATGTTGCAACATTCCGCTCTTTAGCCATGCCAGTGCACTCACCCGATTCGGAGCCGGAAATAGTCGATCCGTGCTTGAGTTAGCGCTTGCGACCGAGGAGCTCATGGTTGAGAAACCAAAACTGGAGAGCCCTCTGGGCCGGAGCGACCACGTAACCATAACTTACGACTTCCTGTGTTATACGGAGTATGCACATGAACAAACTAAATTGTTTCGACCAATTCCCCACTGCGGCCTACTGGCAGAACTTGTGGGAGATGCCAGCAGAGAGTTTCCGGACGACTTTTCCATTGACAGTGCTTGGTTGGATTTTACTGGCAAGTTCAGTGATCTGATTAAATCTGCATCAATCAACCAGCCCCTACGTTCTGCTAGGGAATAACAGTTCATTCGGAGTAGAACCCGGAAACACATGATAGTAAGTGATGCCGCGTGGCATGTGTATTGAGAGTACCCTAGCCCTGACAACCGGGGTTACTATGTTGTGCATCGTAATCACTGTGCCACACTTGTGCGCGAGAACATATTAGTACACCGGCAGAGTCTATCGAAAAGCTTTTGTGTTAACAAAAGCTTCTGTACAGATAGGTGAACAGCCTCCGGAATGTGAAACGTAGTGTTCCCCCACTATTAGCAGTGGCTGATTTGCTCAAACTACCGAGGATGCAGAGAATGTTCTACGGCTACAGTATGCCTCAATTTTCAGACGTGCTACCAGCATTTGTAACATAACTGTCCCATTCTCCCAGATACCGGTATTTACACACGTCACGTTTAGTGCAGCGACCATTTTGAGGAAACCGCTGTCCTTGCGCAAGCATAGTTCCACCGGAGTCTACACATACCCCATTCTAATAGCTGCAGGTTGCAGGTACGAGGACAGCTGACCCATTAACGAGAGTTTTCCAAAGATGTCTTGACGAGCAGCAGCTCCATAACATGTGGAAGTAAGGCATCATTACCCTATTTTCAAAGGTGGTAACCGTTTAGAGCCAGCCAACTATCGCTCAGTGATTCTCCTACTGGTGTTCTCAAGTGTGATAGAATCGATCATAGCTGAGGCTTTAATGAACTACTTTGAAAGGTCTAACATTATAGGACCTGAGTAACACTGATTCCGTGAGCATCGGTCATGTACCACCAACCTACTGCTTGCCCGTGGCAGTTGCACCGAGATAGTCGACAGTAGGACCTAGAATTCCTAAAGCTTTTACCGCATAGATCGCCGCAATTTTTTCAATAGCCGCAAGCATAAGGAGTTGGAAACCATGTCCTTAGATGGATCGGAAACTCCCTGTTTCAACGGTGGCTTCAGGTTCGAGTTCGAGTTTCATGTTCTGATCCAATTGATGTGGACTGCGGTGTTCCACAAGAGTCGGTGTTGGTGCCGCAGTTATGCTTGTTCTTCATTAACGTCCTTACGAGTGCCATCAAGTGGAAGTTCCTCCTTTTTGCCGGGGACATCAAGATATGGCAGGCAATCAACTGTCAGGAAGATTACGATATTTTACAACGTGAATTAGAATGCGCTTTTGTATGGCCTGAGGTAAATCTATTTCGTTTAACACGGACAAGTGCAAAACCGTGCATGTCTGTTGCAAGCCCACATAGACGTATAAGCTTGGAGACGACATTCTGAAAATCGCCTCACAAGAGCGAGACCTAGGGGTGGTAGTGCAAGACGACCTCGGCTGTTCGGCGCAGTCCTTGAAGGCGTTTAAAACCTCGGAGCAACATGTTGGTCTGTTACTGAGTGCCTCCGGGAGGTTCGATCCCTCCGTCTTCGCCCAAATGCTCAATGCATATGTGAGGCCCCATGTAGAGTACGCGATCCAGGCTTGGCAACCCTGGCCAAAACGCGAACTGGTTGCACTGGAGACCGCATAGCGACGGGAAACGAAAGATGTGAAAGGATTATCACACCTGCAATAACATAGGTAACTGAAAGCCGTGGGAGTGTACAGTGGAAGATCTCGCCGTCCACGGGTTGACCACATCCTAGCGTTCCAGATTTTAAACAACCCCGGTCACGCTTGCTGCCACCTCCCGAACCTTAGCTGCAACACATACTTGAGGGCTCATAAATTGAAACTTGCCACCCAATAGAGTCAGCTTGAGTGCGGCCGGAATTAGTTTTCCCTTCGAGTTTGTCAACCGTGGAACGTTCTTTCACGTTGTGTCATTTCCGCGCTCACGCTACGCATTCTAAAAAACGACTCGATGATGTATTACACTATTTAAATTACTTGATCTGATTTCTATTCCTTAAGCGACGACCAGACGCAGACAAACGTTGTGCTCACCAACTTCGCGAAACCGGGGTGGACGGATATACTTATGTGGGAACGTTGATAATATGGTGAGTCCACAGATGCGTTTTTCTCTTTGGTGTAACTTCAGCGAACTAACCTTATTCTCACAAACCTTCCCACGGGACTTGTCAAGTCTGATTTTTTATCCGTATGATACCATTGTTTCATTGTTCCATGATTGACAAGCCTGGATAAGATGTTCTAAGTGGTGTTCCAAAAGAGCCAAGAAAAGCTTCACAAAATATCGGCCTTTAGTACATGGAAGCGGCGAATATACCACATCATAAGGAACCCTCTACAAGCAATCTTCCTCCAAAACACATTAGAGTAAAACACTGAGGTGTAGGCGACGCCTAGATCGACTTACTAAGTAACATCAGAGATTTCACTTCCATTAACACCATAGCGCATGGGGGACTAGCAGATGCAGTGCGGAGGACAGAAGATTTTGCGTGATGTCTAGGTATCAACCATAAGGTTGATCAATCCAAGAGCCTATCCAAATCAATCGGAAATGCTCCAGAGCCCCCACAGATATTCACAGTATTCCAGAGCTTGAGGTCATCAGCAACCAATAGCGACGATGCTACAAGCTCCTGGAGTAGGTGATTGGCATAAATTGGGAAAAGAGATGACCCTAAAACCGAGTCCTGCGGAACGCCATTAAGAATAGCTTGACGAAGCGAAAGGCTATGCCCCACGCGCACACACTGTTTTCTCCCCATTAGAAAAGTAGACACCTATTTATTTGCGCCGCCAGATCTCCAAGACGATCCCAACTTTAGTGAAGATCGTAGATGTGAGACAATATCAATGACTTTCGAGAAGGCAACGGAAGCACGTCAATAGCGTGGCCGCTGTTCACTGCCTCGGCCCAGTTTTCACGAGCTACAAGTAAATCTGTCAGACATGTAAATCTCTTAAGGAAACCGTGTTGTGTAGCACTGAGACGGCTAAATGTGTTCAGGCGATTTTCCCCCGAATCCCTGAGCAGTTGTTTCAAACAAGTTACTGCTACGCCTGTCAAACTGACAGGCCGCTATTTCGCGGTCAGAGCACTGTTACCGCCCTTGAAAATCGGACAGATGAGTGCGTTCTTCCATTTTGAAAGTAAAGCATATCTATCGAACGATATTGTAAACACGTAGGTGAGAGGGCCACTTAGTTCAGCGGTCAATTCACGCATTTACTTCGGATGATTTGAATCAGGGCCAGAAGCTTTGGAAGGGTTTAGCCCCTGCAATATCCCTAAAAGTTGAGTCACCCTTAGGCTAATTTCCGTTAGGCAGGAATCTTCTGAGACTATTGTGACCAACTCAGCCTGAGATAGTAAACTTTCACGAGCAGAAAACAGCAGTATACTGTTCGTTAAGTATACAAGCCTTATCATGGTCGGTATGCACACGGGCCCCGTCCGCTCGTAGTAACGCTGGTATAGACTAGTTTTACCACTGCGCCACTTTACATAAGTAAAGGACTTCTTTGGATTTGTTGCCGCTGCGTCAGCTAAATACTTCGCATATTGAAAACGAGCAGTCCTAAGATGTTGCTTACATTTATTTTTAGCCACTTGATAGCTTCCAAAGGTGGTGGTTACCGAAGCCGCTTTGTAAGTTTGCCGCCACTTAGACCACTTCATGAGCAGCTATTTATCTGTACAATCTATGCATGGAGGCTGCGCCCATGTCACCCTTTTCCTAATGATTGGGATGTGTGGAACAGAGACCTCGGTGAGGTATGCCTTAAATTTCTCCCAGGCTGACTCAACAGTGGTGGCTAAGAAGATAGCACAATGCAGTAATGAAGCTTTGTTTTGAATTACATTAAAGTCCACCCGCCAAATAGGCATGCCTCCGCGGTGGCCTTATGATAGTTAGTGACAGCACATCGAAAGGATATGCAGACATGGTCATTGGCTTCTAGAGGATAGCCGTATGTCATATCCCTTACGAAATGGCATGACTAAACAAAAATAAAATCCAACTTAGACGAAAACTGGCTGCTCATGTATCTAATCGGGAGGTTCACGAACTGCTGCAAATGCATTAGAAACGTTAGCTCCTGAAGATCCGAACCGTGACTACTCACCGCCGAACTGCAAGATAGTTCAGGCCAACCGACCACAGCGAGGTTGGGATCCCCCAGTATAATACACCTATTTGCAGCCTGAGTACGAATAAATTCAGTGACCTACTTAGAACTACTTTCAGCACATCGATATATTACAACAACTGTAAACTTGGTAGCGAAAGAGCTCACAATAGTCGACAGTGCTTCAATAGTTCGATCTGGCGACTGGAAAACACAGGTCCTCAATGCATCCAGTTTACAGCTCACATAAAGCGCGACTCCCCACGTTGGCGGCTAACAGAGCGACCACATCTAAGCAATGGTTAGCCAGATAAACATAATGCGCTGTGCTTGTTATACGGAGATAACTACCTTTCCGTGAAATCGAGTATGTCGGGATGAGGTAGGTCTACAAGCAGACCCACCTCGTGTACCTTAGACTACGCACATTACTAAGCACTACCCGAAGGAACTCGGCACGATCAGCCCTGGGTCGTATGCTACCAGGAGAGGTTCTGGTAGGGCAGAAATTGACCACCGGCTGACCGTCTGGAAACCCATATGACGGAGGCCTTGCTCGCCAGCCGCCCGCCTATTACTGAAGTCTTTGGTAGCTTCTCTAACTTCAGTAGATCTGCCAGTGAGAGGTCCGGCTGAACTCTGATATAGCTACTCTTGCGTTTGAATGCAAATCCCAATAAGGCTTTATGTTCTTCTGAGGTTGAGAGGAGTAAACGAAGTAGTCGGGGTCGCGGATTTATCGTATCTACATGGACGTTCAACATTCTGTTTAACGTTTTGATAATGACACAAGAGAAACCAGGTGGAAGCATTTTTGTGACTCAGAGCCTGAACCACTGCAGGTTATCCAGCATGCGCTGTGTGGGAAGAGCTACCGCGGATTCAGAAACGTTAGGGAAGATGATGGTGCTATCAGTAAAAGAACCACCACAACTAGACGTGTACATTCCACGAGCTTTCGACATGATCCCAGTTTCGTTCGGATTGGCAGGCGACACGGCGCGTTTCTTCTCCAAAGGAGCTGGGGTAGTTTGGGTGGAGCTTTGTGCTCCACCTCCAACGGCTTCACACGTTTGGTCTCTTCAGGCTTTGGGGACCTTACGGACTTCCTTAGCTCACTTCTACTTGCGTTTAGTGGGTACTGGGGCTATAAGAGCGGTCTCATTTTGGACACCGTCCAGTAAGATATCAGAGGCCTCATTAGGGGCATTATTGGTAGTTGCGGCACAGGACGCGGTAGCCGCCACTTCAGTCGGATTCTCACTGACTGTAAGTGAAGTCGGCTGCGTGACTTCCTTCATTTAGCCGACATCTATAGAGACCCCAAGTTTCTTCATAAGTAGCTCCACTTTACGGTCAAGAGAAGCGAGGAAAGCCCATATTTGATGGTTACCCATCCCGACGTTTCTCAATGCCTCCTCTGTGAACTTAAGGCGCGTAGACGGACGGCTACTGCATACAAGGCAATTGAACAGCACGCTTTCGCTAGTCGAGACCATTGCGCACTGGTCAAGACTCAAGTCGATGAAGGTCTCATGGTACCAGCAGTTGCATACATAGCACTGCATGCACCCAGACTCATCTGTCGCGGGCTTTTAGCAGCTCATACTGCCACATCCGGAGTTAGATATACTGATCAATGCAGCCCGACACATTATTTCTGGTACTAAGTGAATCCGACATGACGATTTCAAAAGCAGTGTGAAGCAAGAATCGAAAGGTGAAGCCGCAGAGTTGTTACCTGCAAGGCAGTCAACAGAAGCAGTTACGGGTTAGCACAAGGTGTTAGACGGATTACCAATCACGAAAGGGCCAAAAAATAGCCAGGCTGAACACGAAAACAGATGGACGGACTTAGGTAAGTCCACGAGAACGGGTACGACGTAATCCGGGGAAAACGGTGATCTAAAATTATTTGGATCAAGCGAACTTTGACAAAAACAAATTCTTTGAACTACACTCTTGTAAACACGGTTCCGAAACTGTCCTTTGGAAGTAAAACCTCAAAAAGACAGTTCATCCAAAAATTTCAATTTACTTCCAAGGAGGAGGAAACCGAAGTCTTCGGTACTCTTGTTAATCAGCAGCAAAGGAGCTAGGAGTTTGCGCTCCATAATAACTTCGAATGCAATTTTTTTATAATAGCAATTCAGATCGTCAATCATCCCAACTACCCATGGCGACAATTCTTATCCCACTTGTGAATTCTAAATTCTCGATTCTAATCTATACTACTGCACATTTACCAGTAGTTCAATTTCTTTATAGTTTTCCCGTTGGACGGTGTGGTACTCGAGTTTACGTGTTCGTGCACAAATGTTCGGCTTAACAAACTGATAAAACCCTGCAATTTTCTGCATTTATTATCATTTTTTCTTTGCTTAATTGTTGTGAACTTACGATTTGCGTCTCATCGGTTGTAATTTGTTTTACTGTGCCAATTTTACGGACTATTCGCCATTTGCGCAGACTTAACTGCTGACGTGGAATAATTGGGGAGCTGGGCTCTAACCAAGGGCAGAATTTTGGTTACGGGCCGAGGTTAAATGGAACAACCTGTATCAAATAGGCAATGGCGAGCGTTAAGAAATAATTAATGAGGTTTCAATAATAAAATGGATTGCACTTAGTATATTTATAGGGAGGTAAAGTTAAGTTAAGTAAATTTTGCACCGAGTTCGAGTAACCACTGACCGCTTATAAAAGGCCGTCGCAGTAGCCTGCTGAAATTTTATCACATCCTGTTCCATGTCCGCAAATGTTCGCGAAGATATAATTTCACCAAACGATTAAACGAAGGAAGATCGTCCATTATGATGGCAGCTTCCAACGACGCGCCGCGGCTCATAACTGCACTTCGTTAGCTACTTGAACAACAACAGTGTTAAAATCTACAAAATTTAATATTATTACGTACCATAAATGCTCCTGAAACGCTTCATTATACAACACAACATCAATAAGCAACATAGTCCACATGTAGCATGGCGTACCAAACCACCCTCACCAAATTATCAACAAAGCACTTTGGTTAGAATCCCGGTCCGGAATAATTGCTGCCCGAATTAGCGAGTCGCATTACCTATTCGTGAGTTAATTGTATTCTTCTTTTGTTTATTACTGCTATTGTAGAACCACGGTTATTCAGTATGCTCATTCCGCCCACTGCCCTGCATTTTAACTGCCCAGACCGTGCGTTAGTTAGGTGATACGATTAGCCTCATACTCTCTGCCGTAACACAAGTTGAATAGTGAACTCGCGCTCCGATGAACGAATCAAGGAGGCATTCTTTGTCAGAGCATTCACAGCACAGCGAGGATAACGTAGCTATGATAACATCTGATCAGCTCTCTGTTGCAATGCGTAGAATTGCGGAACCAGAAAGTCGTCTGCAAGCTTTAAGCTTTAATGATGCAAATAAGGTACGTGCTGAAGCAGTTATCCTGGACGGTAAATCGACGCTTGTTCTGCCTAGTTATCTGGATTTCCCGTGTCTAATAATTATGCTGAAGGCGTTTCCAGGTCATATGCGTACATAGATCGATTTGTTTCAAGGCAGTTTAAGTTGTTACGTTTCGCCAAATATTTTCAAGCAACAGGCACGTTCATATTCACCGGAAGTAGTCTTACCGATGCGGTGGCATAGCTGGTAGCTGGTGGTCTGTGACAAAATTACAAAGTATGCCAGTAAGTGCAGCCTACTGAGGGTCAGGAAAGCACGTAATATTGTGGAATATGAATGCAGTCTACTGATAGTACGTGTTAGCAGAAGTGGAATAAGTAGTGAGCAATGCGAACGTTGCTGATGAATAGGAGAATTCTATATGAAATGTAACTGGTTCTTCCCAGCAGCTCACGAGCTCAATAATCTAGGCACAAACCCGGAAAAGCAACAGACGATCGTTTCGCCCAAATGAGGCTTCACAGGGCCCGAAATCTACGTAATGTAATAAGCGCGCTGTGTGGGCATAGTTTAGATAGGGTGAGGGTTTATGGTGAAATGTCGCCGCCACGTAATATCTTCAGCACTGAGATGGGGATGCCCACTTCACTTACCCTCTTTAACATCCCCAATGACCAACTTGGCAGTCACGATATACAAGGTGTGGAACTGTTTACTTGTGAGCGAATTATTGACTTAAAGTAGGCAGACGACATTTCCCTAAACTGGGACAGCTCCCAATCGTGCCCAGCGGCACTGGAGAGAGCCACTAGGTGACAGTCGTTTCGTACTATGATTTGCAAGCTCAGAATGAAAAGTCATTCTCCAAGAGTGACAAAGATCCACCGCTGCGCTGAACCGTGGTGGTGATCAGCTAGGACACTTTAGAAGATACAGCTATCTCGGCGGCTATTTCAGCATTGATGGAATAGAGGATGAGGTCACGAAATGTAAAACAAAAGCTCGAGGCGCATTTGCCAACCTCCGCCACCTGCGACATCGGTGTGACATCAATCTCGCCAAGAAGAACTGAGTTCATAATGCCGACGTCTGTTCAGCCCTCCTATACTGATGTAAAACTTGGCCAAATAAATGACAAAAATAAAGGGCTAGTTACATTCAATCATCGATGTTTTAACAGCTTAGCTCATGTCTGGTGCGAGCACATCGTGAGCAATGAGTGTGTTCGGCGTCGTGTGTTTGATCTAGGACGAGTGAGTGAACCATTCAGCGCCGTCATTTCACACAGTTGGCTCCGATGGCTGGACCACATGTTGCGCTTGTCAGCCCACAGACTCCCGTATCGTGCGTTATTTGCGCACCGGGGCTGTGGATGGAAGAAGAGGAGGGGATGCCAAGCAATGACTTGTTCAATAGAAATGGAAATCCCAATTCGAATTTGGCGTCGGTTGGTGTCTCACGACTGCCAGGTTGGGATCCGAAGGATGGTGAACGCGTTTCATTTGCTACACTTGTTGGCATGACAAGGAACCGATCTCAATGGTGTTGTAAGTTGGTGTTGTAATTTTCTTTGTCACATCTTTTTGCGTCGAGCTCCGCGTCTGCTTCTACGCACTATCGGTAGTGAGAAAACGACCATCCAAGGACAACGATTCAGGGGTTCTTTTACATAGCAAACCACTTCGTTATTTAGATTATTGGATCATTGGAATGTAAGAGAGTAGAAAGAAAAATCCTTTGTCAGCTTCATCGCCTCTCTTTCGACACAGGAATCAAGGTGAACGCGCATGGCGCACAAGTGTGAAAGCCAATTATAGTACGAAATGCATGCCGACAGGTAAAGCCAATAAATACTGAACAATTAAGGAACCAATCAAGTGTAGACAAAGAACGGCAAGTAAGTTGGTTAGCGTCAGAGTAGGAGCGCGAAGAGGAATTAAATGCAACAATTCTAAACAACCAATAGGGAAGGTGAAATAATACGTTAAAATAATCAACGGTGAACCCCCAGAGAGAAACGAAATTCCACGACTATGAATGGTTGCACAAGCACACCTACATTTTTATTGCTCCTTTAACACTCCTTCTCAATTGTTTTCCTCCTTTAACCACGATGCCATACCTGATGCTTACTATGACACTAAGCTTTTATATTGTATCTTGTAATGATTTGTACATCATTTTTTCACATATCAACTCATTTTTGTATAGTGACATATTGGTTGAAGTGTGTTTAATACATTCAGCTAACATGCATTGATGTTAATGATGAAGCTTGTTAAGTGGTGCACATTCCCTCAGTCCCTTTCAAGGAACGGAATCCGTGGACGCTAGCAGCTTGCGTTAACTGGCCAGCAGTGTATGCCACTGAGACCGGATTTGTGCCTAGGTTGTCACACTTGTGAGCTTCTGGGACGAACCATTTATATGAATTTCTATACCATTTATATTCCAGCTAAAACCCTCCTACTCATCAGTAATGTAAACATTTCCCCTCACATCCCAAAAATTCTATGTCGTACACAGCTACCTTATTGTGGAAGTCGTGGCTTCCGGAGGACAACCGCTACCCTCTGCAAGATTGGAAAACGCAGGCAGTAGGGGATTGGTTGCTCTATATCCCGGTTAAGTTCAAAGCTGTGACGATCTACCACTGTCCAACGTGGCTCAGTGGCATGAGCTGCTGGTTACTTTGCGCAAGCTTTTAACGGTCATAGGTTCAATTTCCTGCACGGGACCGGGAGAATGCTTAGAAATAAGGCTTTTTAATATGGCAAAACTATTGTCTGGCACTTTTCCGTATTGGTGTTTAGGTTGTCGCGCTTTTGCGCCGCTGCAGCTCAAACCGTAACGCTTCAATCTGAGGTCAACAAATGGTCAGAGAAGCGAGAATTCTCGCTCAAATGTACAAAAAACGGTGACCATGTGCTTTTCACACTTTAATACAGCAAGTGAATTGCGAAAATGAGTGTGACAAGTCTACATGCTACGGCCTCAATGGTGAGTTAGGGCTTGGCGTAAACCAGAAAATTCAAGTACCTTGTAACGTCCTTCCAGCCTTTTTTGCATAAACCGCATTGCTTCTCGATCGTTGAGCGGAAGACTCAGGTTTCGACGCATGAGTAAAAGACCATTCTGTGTGTGCCGTAGTAATTGGGAGCTATATTTCAGTCAGAATGAACATGAAATAGTCAGTGGATTTCGAAAATTAATTGTATAGGCTAAAATAATTTCGATTGCCCTATTACACAGTATTACCTCACTTGTTAACTCTTTTGGCAATAACTTCACGTCCTGTACTGCGGATGGACTTGTAGCCATCTGAAAGCACATCTAATCATCCATCGTAATAGGATTTACAGTTGTATAAAATGGAGCAAAGCAAAAAAATCTTTAGACGACAAATGCCAAATAACCGGCGCGTTCTCATTTCAAGCCGGTGAAATGGAACGTCAGTTCCCTACTATGCAAATGGTGTTGCTGTCAGGAAGAACACGAAAGCTTATCAGGAGAGTACATCCTGGGTCTGCTGTTGTTTGAGGAATATTCGTATACGGGCATGGGTTGACCCGCCGACTGGATAGCAAATTGGCAGTAATAAGTGAACAATATGAATTCGCTGATATTCTTACCCATCACTAAGATGTTTGGGGCTGAGACGCAAGCTAGTGTGAGCCCATGTGAAGCGGATAATACATTTAATCACGGATGTGGGTCGGGAATGCTAGATGGGATAAAAAAGGAGCATCTGGAAGATAAATTGGCCTGCTGTCATAATGTACATCCCGTGCTTTCCATTTTTCTGGTTTCATCGGTAGAAGTAATATCGTCATAAGCTAAACACTTGTACTAGTTCATTAGCACTCCTTGTCCAAAGATCGGCGTCCAATTGTAATCGTATGTGGTCTTTGCAATAAGGAGCGCCAAGTGGGCTAGAAGTTGGAAGCAACACTCGGTATCAACTGGATATTCCCGATGGAACGTAGCGATGAAGATCTCGAAACACCTACTCTATAGTCCTTCTTTAACACATTTCCTATAAAACATAGTTAACGTATCAAAAACCTTAAACATTAGCTGAAGTTGTGAAACACTCCTCCGCAATAGCGCCAAGATATAAAAGGACACATGAAAAAAAGCGATAGAATAGTTCATAGAACACAAAAAGCAACAAATAACATGGCACGCAGTAAAGTCTTATGCTTCAAGGTTGAGTTCGTTGTTGGAGGGAGAAGATAAGTGGCATGCGGAGTGAGAACGAAACTTGCAACACCAAAGCCATTGAGATCGGTTCCTTGTCAATTCAACAAGTGCAGCAAATGAAACGCGTTCACCATCATTCGGGTCCCAACCTGGCAGTCGTGAGACACCAACTAACGCCAAATTCGAATTGGGATTTCCATTTCTATTGAACAAGTCATTGCTTGGCATCCCCTCCTCTTCTTCCATCCACAGTCCCGGTGCGCAAATAACGCACGATACGGGAGTCTGTGGGCTGACAAGCGCAACATGTGGTCCAGCCATCGGAGCCAACTGTGTGAAATGACGGCGCTGAATGGTTCACTCACTCGTCCTAGATCAAACACACGACGCCGAACACACTCATTGCTCACGATGTACTCGCACCAGACATGAGCTAAGGTGCGAAGGCAGTGATGATCGAATGTAATCAGCTTTTTATTTCGGTCGATTTGAGATGCCAGGTTTCGCAACCGCGCAGGAGGGCTAAACTAACATCTGCATTATGAACTCAGTTCTTCTTGGCGAGATTGATGTCACACCGACGTCATAGGTGGCAAGGGTTGGCAAAGGCGCTTCGAGCTTATGCTACGCGGTTTGTGATCTTATCTTTCATTAGCTTGGTGCTGATTTAGCTACTTAGATACTTGCATTTAGTGACGACGTCAAGCTGAGCATCACCACGGTTCAGCGCAGCGGTGGATCTTTGTCACTCTTGGAGAATGACTTTTCATTCTGAGCTTGCAAGTCATAGTACGAAATGACTGTCACCTAGTGGTTTTCTGTCCATTGCTGCTGGACACGATTGGGAGCTGTCACAGATAAGAGCTTTGTCGTCGGCCAACTGTAAGTCATGCATTTGATTACATGGGAGCAGCTCCACGCCTTGCAGGTCGTGTCCAGTGAACACAGTCTACTTGGCTCCGTCAAAGGAGAAGTTAAAGGGGGAAATTGACATTTGGAATCCTCGTCTCACACTGCTGGAGATATTGAATAGCGGTGACAGTTTGCCTTTAGTCCTCACCCTGCCTGAACTATGCGAGTAGAGCGTTCTGATAACCTTTACGTATTTACTGAAAAACCTACTAGAATACCGGTTGACTCGGGGTTCGCCTGATTCCCAAATGGGTCTGTCACTTAGGTTTGGCGAAGTTTCCTAAGGTGTTTGTGTGCTTATGTTGAGAGTTACAGGTCAACCTTTTGTAGGAAGTTTACTTTCCCCCTAACAATCATCCATCTTGTCTGCCCATTTTACTATTATGCTCATATTGGTTCAACCTCGCGAAATCTGACCAATGTAACTTGACGTACTAACCAAGAACAAATTTGAATCATATTCGCCTTCAGCACTGACGTGATGGTAGTTTTGGCTTCCACTCTTTTAAGGTATATTCTTGATTTATGTCATGAGTGACATGGTTGAAACGCAGATGACGGTGCACACTGTCAGCACAAGTAGTCTAAGGTTGTGTTTTCTTACAATGGGATCAGTGAATGAAGCACTGTTAAAATCCGTGCTATATACTTTTTGTTTGATTAGTTTTAGTCAACTGCTACTAACAGTTATTTCATACTATCTATCTTCGCCACCAGAGATGCATGATAAAAACAGTTAGCTGTCCGTAACAACATTTGACAGAATATGGCTATCTACTAACACACTCAAACAAAACCGTTGTTTATCAGCAGTCGTAAATACACACACAACCAGTTGCCTACGTTGTTGTTATGTCGCAGTTAGCTATTGATGCTCACTTTTGTGGAAGATTTAAATCACCATGATCATTATTACTCAGGTAGGTAACTATTCGCTTTTGTCCCAGTACATACGGCCTTCGTATATCACCAGCGGAAAACGATGCCACATAACCAAGGTCACAGCACCTACTGCATTGCAGTACAATCTGATGGTATAGAAATAGATGTCTAATGGCTCAAGCTGGCGCTACTCAGTTGGCTCACCTGCAGGCTTCAGTAAGGCCTACTCCTGTGAATTCAAAAACAATCTGCTGGCGCCGCTGGTTCCTTTGGATAATTTCCTTCGGTTGGCATTCATTCATGAGCAGAATCAATAATTGACGCACACAAGCTCGACTTTGGCCGCTCCCATAGGTACTCAAACGATTTGCCAGAGTTTCTGACACGCGACCTTTTGGTAGGGTACATGTGGACCTTCGGTATTCACCGAGACTGGGTCTGTGGTTGAGGACAGATGGTCCTGTAGCTCCGTCTGCACGTTTTCTGCTCTTATTTTTATCCAGATTGCTTTCTGTTCTGGTGAAATCTTTATCCCAGTTGTCGTCCAAACCAGTTTGTGACACCATTAGGATATCATCATCGTTATCGGTTTGCTCTTCACTCATTGACTCCAAATCATCAAGCAAGAGGCTAGCTTCAATTTCGGACAGATCACGAGCAAATTCTGGTTCACCTAAACGAATGCGTAAGCCGCTGATCTCTGCACTAGTCTTGGTATTGCCCTTTGTAGGCGGTAGCTTCTTCACTGGTCTTGGTAATAACGCCTGTAAAATGTTAAAATAGGGTTGTTACCTGGTGCTTTTTTGGTAAAGAACAGGCATTTTGTTAAACTTTAGGACGCAGTTACCACACAAGATAGCGCAAGATATACAAATTCTGGGAACTGTATAACGTTTACGGCTGCATTACTTTAGTGTTTATGATATGTCAAATGCAGCTTCAACCTTCATCCATATGTGAAGGCGGGGGTGCAATGTATAAATAAAAGCAGGAATTTATAAAGGAACCAAAAGGAACCATAAAAGCAATGGAATAAATGTGTGTAAGAGGTACGAAATTGACGGAGCGGGAAACCGATAGAAGGTAGTTCTTATAACCTTAACAAACCATTTTTTCGTTTTTCATCAGTTTAATGAATACGGCCTTGAAATGTGTTGGTCAACGTATTAAACCATGGAAATCTTCCATTTAACCCGATTCCACGCCATCTCCTCAAGGGTTTCTAACCAAAAGTGTTCTAAACCTTTTGCTCCCCAGTTCGGAAGACGTACGGAACAGACGACAGCCCGACTGAATATCAGCACTTTGACATTGTATCACTATGTGATAGCTTGACAACCGCTTGATTTATTCCAGTGGAGACCTGTGCGAGTGTATAGATCACGCCGTGATAGTCGGCCGCAAGGCCTGCGTGAATGTGACCCAGCCATCTTAGTTGGAGCAGCGGTATTAGTTTGCCGATTCAGCATCATCATCAACAACATACACGTTAGATAGAGGTGGAAATACCTCAGCTTTTGTGCTGCAATACATGAGGAAAGAAAAATGAACATGAAACAGATGGGCCAGATGAGCAATCAGTAACGGAAATACATCCTTCCCTAGAGCTACTAGCCGGGGGTTGCGCCACAAAGAAACTTTATGTTTCGAGAATGAGATAGTGCTGGGATGAGGAGACTAAGCGGGAGCCGAGGGATAACGAAACTCACAACAAAAATGCCACTGCGGTCGGATCAACAAGTGTATCCAGCCAAAAATGTTTGTCGTTTTTTGAGCCCAAACCAGGGACCCGAGTGGCTTCAACAGAGGCCAAATTGGAACTAAGTTCTTGCATTCCTCTTGACCAGGTTGTCGGTTGGCCACCCTTCCTCTTCTTCTCTCCAGACCCTGGTATATAGAAAAACCATTAGTGTCTGAGAAGCGAAGTTTAACACTGTCGTTACAAGGGTGGTGTTCCCAGCACACACGAGATATCCTACCCAGACAACTGTTGTCAAAAGCAGAAAGCAGACACATTTCATTTAGCTTAATCGGCGACCAGGACTCACATTTATCCAACGGTGCCTCATAACCACAGGCAATATAGACACGACACCGCAGATGCCTCAGGTTAGCGTGAGCTGATCGGGCTTTGGCAATGTGATGCAAAATCTTCCCAACAATGGTGCCATCAACAGAAACGCAGATCCCCTGTGGACGATGCCCTCAAATGTCAGCACTGGACAGGTGAATGTCAATTTTGCGTTAGCACTTTGCACTTTGTGGGAGCAAAGCCAGATTAGGTGGCTTAAATCGTCAAGCAGTTTACAACGACCTGCGTACACTTGGGTCTTCACTTAATGGGGCGATACCATCAGTGTAGCCAAAGTCAGCCGCACATTTGCCTGGAAAATCCTTTGCGCCAGAAGTGCAGAGACCTTCCAGAGCTCTCATTAGGGCCTCCGCAATCCTAAAGGGAAGAGAGACGGGGACACAGTGCATCCCTTTCGCACACTGCCAGTGACGGAGAAGGGTGGAAAGAGCTTACTGCACTCCACTCTAGACATGATATATAATGCTTGAAGGATAACGGACAAGTCATTCTTTTGCATACAACGCCATACAGAAGGCCGATCGACTGAGTCGTACAAGGCTCGGATGTCCAAGATGCGATAATGGTAAACTGACGGCAAAGGTGATGTTGCTCGAGGAGTTGGCGGCGCGTAAACACATGAATTTAACACCCACGATCGAGGCGGAAATCATCCAGTTCTTTATGGGCGTGTAGCTCCGGAAGCGAAGTTAGTATGCGGTGTAAAGTGAAAGTTAACAATTTGGAGGCGACGGACAGTAGGCTGCTTCCTCAGTGGCTTGAATCATAAGGTCCGGGCACCCTTCATGAAAAGCGGAACGTTAATCAAATCGCTTCAGGAAGATGGGGATCTGTTGGAGACCAAAGTGTTTACTGCTTCACATTTTTACAACCCTGCATTCTGTCGCATTTTGTACTCTATAATCGTCCATCTTTTATTGAAAGCAGCTTCTGACAATTGATTGGAGGAACATTTGGAAGTAGGTTGTGAATGAATGGTGCGTTGCAATCTATTCGCGCAAGATGTACTTAGCGACCTTCCAGTCACTCAGTAACTGTTGTGCCAAGTATTGCACGTCGTGACCCGGTAGCCAAGAAGTTAGAGGTCCCAGCTATCATCCCAGTGGTCTCGGGCTCTACCTGATGATGTCAATGGTGGTCGGAACGCGTCGTAGTGCGCAGTGTTTTCTGGTAGGCAACACCCAATTTCTACCTGTTTCAAGTTCTGATAGCTAAGTTTTTCACACGAAGTTGCGGGTTACACTGATTCTCCATGTTCACTTATTTGGGTTCAATCCTTTGCAAGTTACTGTGCATAAACTTTAGCCGTTTAACTCCTCTAACTTCCATACTTGTTACCGCTTTTGCGTGTCATCAATGATGACGCACAGCTGAGTTGTACTAAACAAGCGTTCGGTTGACTGTTATGTACGCTATCTAACTGGCCTGTTGTAGACTGCTTAATGGACAGCGGTGATCCGTAGAATGGTCTTTCGATCTATATGTTTGTTGAGTCAATTCTGTTGCGTGTACCGCGGCCACACGAATTCCTTTGTCGGTTAGCCTTATCCTGTTCTTATTATTCTTAGGCTCACTAAATCACCTGATATTGTTGTGTCACAACCAACGCCTTCACACCAGGACTGCAGGATAAGCTTTAAAGACGAGCCGAGAAAGACTTTTATCCATTAGTTCAAACTGGTTTTATTAATTTGAAAACGTTGTGGAGGTATTCATCCCAGTAGTTCACAAGCCACATAGCACAGCCTAGTCTAGAAAAACACCAGACGCATTTCGTCCTATTGGAGTTCGTCAACAAAACTAACAACAACGAAATTACAACAACAACAAAAGCGCAACTAGCTTTGAAAATGTTCTGAACGGAAACTACTGAAATACATTCCAGCCAACCAAAAAGAGGGAAAACGCTAAGTGCGACAAGCGAATGAGCAGCAGTGGAAGAAGTAACGAGTCAGCTATGTCCTTGGAACGAGTATTGTGGAACCCAAACCGTAAATTGGACATCCATTCGTAACGAAATGGGTTGTTTAAATAAGGATCATAAACCAGGCGATAGGCATGAATGCAAACACGGAAATTACGATCTAATGCAAAAATGTGCGTCAAATGAACATTCCCTTAACGTACAAATTAAGAACTTATGAGAATAAAGCTCAAACAAATATGTTCTTGGAAATGATGTTGCTGAAACTGACACGTAAGATGAGCGTCTAGTAATAACGACATGTGTTTACCAATCGGTTTAACGAACTGGTGTTTAAACCACTGTCAAGAAACAAACGGTAGCAAAACGAAAAAGACAACTAAGGATTGTCACAAAAATATATGTCCAGTACGTAAACTAACAGTGTCTACTGTCCTTGGTGTTTTCTCGCCGATCCTTCAATTAAATGATTGCGCTTCGATCGTGCAACAATGGCCCCGGCATTCTGCCCATCGCCTGCATGCTCGAACAATAAATTTGTTGATAAACTCCCAAATTCCGTTTCTGCCTTTAATCCTTCACTTTGAGCAGCCTGATTTAAATTTTTCCTGTTGTTTTATGTGTGAAGTGGCCACAAAAAGTTATCACCGTCATTGCAAGGGTCACGCTGACTTAAAGCCCAGTACATGTTAACCGTTGTGATTTTAATTGCTAGTCATGTTGTTTACTGTGACATCAAGCAAGGCACAAGGTAACATACATGGCAAGAATTCCAAAATATCGGACATGAGTTTTAAGATTTCTCTGTGTTTGATTTCTATTTACGACACTGCACATTCCATTGTTTTCCAAGGTTCTAATGATTCCATGTTCATTTATTAATAGTTCATATATGTACACATAGCTGGCGGCATCTAGTTCTGGATTTGCTTGACAATCCGACTGCGAACAGCCACAGGACATCTGCGCCTACAAAGGGACCATACGTGACTTGCGCTATACTACCTACAACTCCATCCACACACCCCATTTCTAGTGAAAAGCCGAAGGAATAAGACCGGGAGGCATGCAGATATGAGCTACGTTCCTTCAACGGAGCAGGCCTAGACTCTTTCAACCTGTTTAGCAGCAGCATTCCAGCCTATCTAATTTGGTGATCTGGCCCCTGACACACTTTGCACTGGATGGAACCACTCTTTGAGTCCAGCCTGACCTCGAGGACCACGCACCACGTCTCACTTAGCAACGATCAACATTCCCCTGAAGCCAGTAATCGAGGTGGCGATTTTCGATAGGTAAGCAATTTGCCAACATTTACACGAAGTTTGGCCAAACCGAGGATGTCTTTTGTAACAAATATACAGAGCCTAGACTAAGTAAGCGCATGAGACTGGCTAGGAAAACTGTAGTCTAATGAACCTATGCAATACGCATGGTCTGGACAGAGATAATTAAATGTAATTTCCGTTACACTGAGACTGCACCTTAAGGTGATGTGGCGATTTGCCTACATCTTCGACCCGTTGCAATATACTGGGTGGTGTCCCCGGGCCCAATGTCAGTTTCTCCTACTAGGTTGGTCAATGGTTGTAAGTCAGATGAACACAGTTTCCTGGTCCTTCATGCTGTGGGTGTGAAATTGGATGGCGTCAATTTCCGTACAACCGAATGGTTGCGGTCAGGTTTTTAAACCAAAGGCCTTGATTAAGTACCCTACTCGTTCTTCTGTCTAAGTCTTGATACCCTGACAATATCTCAGCCCCGATACAATCATGACTACTTCCTCCAAATCCAACCACGTCCTGCATCGACCGTCGCGCAGATTATCAAGATCGCCTTATCTGCTGCATACAGCAGGGCGGATAAGCGAAACGTACTGCTGCTGACTATTCCCTTCTTCTTTCCCATCTGTTTCTTTTACTCCCGTTCTAACCTCTAATACTAACCTACTTTCCACAGCTTCCAGCTCAATTGATAGCACCCGCAATGTCACTGGAATCGAACCATCTGAATCTACCTTTCCGCCAATCGCCAACAGCCTCTTATAGATCCACACTGTCCGGTTTCTTTGACGGCGTTTAACGTTCGCACCCTAAAACAAATAGCTCAACAGGCTGCACTCGTACGCACGCTGGACACCCTGGGTATTGACGTGCGTCAGGTGTCCAAAAGTAGGATTAATGATCTTCACGGGGTTGCTGAAAGAACTGCGCCCAGTTTGTCCTCTCGCCATTGGTTGCACGCTTCCTGCGATGCTGATGCGGTAGTTACTGATCAAGTTGTGGTCCACATCATTCTCAGCTCCAAGGCTACGTAATCGTTGCTTGATTAGACTTCCGTGAGCAGACTTTTGTGTACAGGTCGTTTGATAACATCAACGAAGGTTGCTTCACGAAGTGACACTAGACGCCGATTGTTTGTTGTTTTCGCTTATGCCCCCAGCGACTGCATCTCTGATACTGCAAAGGACGGTTTCTACCACGAACTGAACACACTACTACGCAGTGTTATCAGTTCAGATATCATTGTTGTTGCAGAGTAGGCCGATTGGGTACTTCAGAAGCTCATCTAGGTGGCAAGTATGGACTTAAGTCCGGCCGGACGGACAAAAGTGAGCGACTGTTGCAACTGTGTGTGGCGCATTAGTTCTCTCTTAGTAACATCGCTGTGAAACTTATTGGACACCGAAGTACCACTTGGCGTCCTCAACTAGCTAGACAGCCATGGACTCAATTAGAACACATTGCCATAAGTTACAAGTGGCTTGGTTTTATCCTGGATAGTAGCTCATTCTGGAGTACTTGCGTCCACTCTGATCATGCCTTGGTACGCCGTCACTTTTCCATGAACTTTGCCGGAAGGCGCTCCAAGCGTCTCGCTCGATTGGCAAATGAGAAATTAGCCTAGCCCTCGGTCACACAAGCCTACCAGCATGTACTGTGTACCAAACCTTCGCTCCCTTCTCCCAATGACACTGCATCTTAGTGGAATAGTATTTCGACTGTCATGCATAACGTAGAAACATCTTCTTGTGATACTATCAATGGTCACCGCACCAGTCACTGCATATACGAGAGGTCGGTGCATCTGTTAGAATCCTGTAGATACCACCCGGTCGGCTCTGAGCACAATGCAACCAGACGGATCGTTAGGCGCGAACTAAAGAGGAGCGTGCGCGCTGACAAGGAAACCCACTGGACCAGTCGGCCACAAAAAATGGAGGAGGCTGGAGCGGTAGGGAATAATCGCAAGCTTTTCTATGTTATCCGCATTAATGTTCCCAGGAAACAGACGTCATTGGAAAAAGCACAGACAACACGGATGCAGTGATACTCAAAACGAGCGTCTTGTGGCTTGTTGGGTGGAGCACTTTCAAGATCAGTTCAATCGGCCCCCCGCTTCCGTCCCTCTTCCTACTCAGGTGATGCAGCATAAGCCATGGACGTTTAGTTCAGAGGTTCCAACGGAATCTGAGGTCCGAAACGCGACCGCAGCACGCAACGGTTTTCCTGCTGCTTTTGTTAACAAAGTAAGCTTAGGGCACTAAGGTGTTACGTTAGTTCCCTCTTCTATCCTTGTCATCATTTTTTCCTTCCCTAGGTTACCGTGGTTGTCCAGAAGTGTCAGGCCAAATGGCGGTAGTATTGTTGATGATGATGGTGATGTTGCCTTGATTCTGCGTTTCAAATTAAGTACAGTAATCAACTTACGAATAGGTTGGTAATCGTAATGAAAAGCGAAAAATGGAAGACGTTCGGCGAGATAAGGAAACGGCAAAGCGTAGATGTTTGCTAATCGGCTGTCTGTCAAGAGTAAAATGTTTGACCTTTAAGAGTTTAGGGTGTGCCGGTTGTGCTAACTAGGCGAACAACCTACCCGTGGTGCCAAATGTGTGGTTGGGTTAATCCTGTTCCAGCGAATAGTATGGCACAGTGTTCCAGGACATGGTGGGTTTTCGACTGGCAAGCGTACTCCCTATAAAACATCACATATGTCCGTTTAACAACACTGAGGCGCGACAGATGCTAGCCGCCACTGAATAAAGTCATTGCCTCCTCCATTCATGGAAGACATTTCTCACTTCAAGTAGATCATGCAGTTCGAAGAGATCCTTTGATCCCTTCATAAGATTGCGAACACAGCAAATAAAAACAAACGGGTTCAGAGTCACCACTCACTAGGTCCAACTACGCAAACGTCAGTGTGACTTAGACATACACCTGGATTGGCTGCTTCCGTGTCCGGATTTGCGAGTTACTGTGGCCTCCACTGGGACAGCCGCAGAACGCCTGCGCCTACAGCGGGACCATGAGTGGCTCGTGCTGCACCACCCACAGTTTCACCCACACACCTCATATCGGCTGTAAACCAGAAGGAATAAGACCAGGAGACATGCGGACACGGGCCACGTTTCATCGACGGAGCTGACCCACACTACTTCAACATGCAGAACAAAAACATTCTGGCTTAATTGGGAAACCATGCATACCAGACGTACACAAGGCGGTGGCTAGGACATAGCCTGTTCCACACAGGATGAAACCACTCTTTGAACTTAGCACCGTCATAAGGGTGTGCTCCGTCCCTCCAGCAACGACTAGCTGTCTTCTGGAGCCAGTACGGACGTGGTTATGGGGGTTAGCCAGTAGGCACATTGTAAACATTCAAATCAGGCGCATCCACACCGGGGAACTCAATCAACGTCTAACCCCTGAAATGCAAGAATAACAATCACGCACATACATGGTTGGTGGCATCCGGGTTACGGATGTGCCTGTCACTGTGGCCAGCCACAGGACGCATGCGCATACTGAGGGACCATGAATGGCTTGCGCTGCACCACACACAGCTCCATCCACACACCCCATATCCAGTGTAAACCCGAAGCAACAAGATCGACAGGCATGCGAATGGAAGCCACGTTACATCAACGGAGCTCGCACACACTCCTTTACAGGCAAAAATATGCAGGCTGTATTTGGGAATCAATCGCACACAATGCGGTGGCTGGACCGTAGTCCGCTGCACACTGAGTGCATAGAACCACTCTTCGAGCCTAGCACGGCCACGAGGACTGTGCACTCCGTCGCCTCCAGCAACGAGCGACTGTCTCCTGGAGCCAGTAAGGACCAGGTAGTGGGTAATAGAGAGGCAGACACCTTGTCAACATGCACATCAAGAGCAGCCACACTGGGGATATTAAGCAACAACCAAACACTTGAAATAACGTTTTCAAATAAAGTACATCTGTTAAATCATGTGGCTATGCAGACATAACTCTACGCGAAATTAGCATATGTGTTAAGGTGGTAGGCAATGAATCCACGATAAGTACAGAACGTCCAAAAGTTACCTAAAAATGTTAAAAACGCAAAAAGTTAGCGAACATAAGCGAAATTAGCTTAAGCAGCATCTGCAAGTTAGTGGAAGATTATGCACGTAGGCAGAAAAAATCAAACAAAGTGGAATGAAATTTATCCACCTTAAAATAACCTAGTTTAAATGTGAGTTGGTTTAGCCCAACTGCGGTGGGGAAGCAACATCAGCCTCAGCATGGGGCACAACATATGAGCATATGAAATAAAATGGTTGCAAAAAAAAATCCGCTATATGTTCAAGAAGTCAGAAAATATATGTTAAGAAAATATCACAAACGCGAAAATGTTATCAAAGTTAAGTACAATTAACTTGAGCGACGTGTGCAAGTTAATAGAAAATAGTTCAGGTAGACATTAAGGAGACAATAAAGCAAATCCAGCACCTGAAATAAAGAGACCCAGCATGCAAGCAAGCGGTCCGTAAATCGAATGCAGCGTACCTAAAAACGCTGCGCCAGTTCTGCCCCAACTCCCTACAGGACTCGACGTGGTTTCGGTGTTGGCCCCAAGTGCCCTCGCTCAGGGCTCACTAGGCCTGCCTGACTCATGCATTCGCGACCACATGTGCTACAGCACCATGCACTCGATGTTGATGGAGTACAACCCATCGGCGCCTGTAGCTACTACATTTGCCGCCTCTTCTCCGCACGCATGAGGTCTTTCTCTTCTACCTCGACAACTGCCTTCGTGATCAGATCGCGCCATGCACGCCGATCAACCGCCATCGAGTCCCATGACCTACAATCAAGATAAGAACCTGAGTGAATCACCTTGATAATGTTCTGGTAACGAAGCTTCTGTTTCCCACATGCCGCTTCCCAATACTCAGTCTACCATATGATAGCTGCTTCGGTATCCGCAATGAATCCACACACCACACATGACCGAGCCACCTTAGGTGTCACAGCAAAAGTATGCAGTCCACTACATACACTCCACTTCGATGCAACACTTCCGTATCTGCAACTCCGTCGCACCAACCAATGCGCAGAACCCGTCGCAGACACTGTTGATAGAACCGCTCGAGATATCGCACATACCGCCGGTACATCGTCTACGTCTCGCTGCGGTGTAGAAGAACGGACAGCACTATGGATTTGTATACCCTCAGCTTCGTGCCGAACGGTAAGCTAATGGTTATTCCACACTCGGTACTCTAGCTTCCCGAATGCCGCCGCTGCCTTCGAGACGCGAATACGCAGCTCACTGTGTAGCTGATGGTCAGTGGGCATCACACTCCTACTGTAGTAGAAGCAGGAGGTGGTTTCCGATACTTCAGCACAAAGGCTGATTTGCGGCATCATGTCAGATTGCACCTCCAGTGAAGATTGAAAGTGACGGACACTTTCAATTGTGTTGATGATGAGTCCGAATTCGGCCCCTGGCGAAGTCAGACCACTCGTCATGTGCTGCATCTCATCCGCGCTGTGTGCAAACAAAGCACAGTCGTCAGCAAACAGCAACAGACGGATAGTTGTCTCACAGACTAGGGTTCTTGCACTGAAACGATGGATGTTCAGCAACCCACCACCAATAAGGTGCTCCACACGAACACCATAAGCACAAGCGGCATCAAAAGTACAAGACATCATTGCATGAATATAAATATTAAACAGGGCGGGAGCTAAGACACAGCCTTGCTTCACACCAGAGAAAAATGCAATGTCATCCGACGTCTGTCCATTCAGCTGCACCCTCGCCCGCATACCACTGTGCAGACATTCAAATAAACTTACGAAGTTACACGGGCGACCAAACTTACCCAACACCAGCCATAATGCCTTGCGATTCCCCTTATCAAATGCTATGGTGAAACCTAAAATTGCCAGTACAATGGCTGGTGTCGTTCTCTGCAATTCTTCTACAATTGAAGAGCCGCAAAACACCATATCTATAGTGCTGCGACCCGTACGGAATCCAAACGGTCCCACAACTTGACTGACGAGACAGTTGAGCAGGATTCGGGCAATCAGCTTACCCACACAACTCAGCAACTTGCTACCACGATAATCCGTACAACATTGCTTGCGCCCTTTGGCATTGTACAGTGGTAGCACAAGGGCATCATTCAGCGTAGTATGCACCTACTCCTTAATCCACACGCTTTGCACCAACTGGTGAGCGTATTCACAAACGCGGGTCCGCCGTGTTATAATGCTTCCGACGGGGTCACTTCGGCCCGGCACACTTGCCTTTACGCAGCTGAGAAAGTGTCTTCTGCATCTCATCTAGTGTCTGCGTTCCACCAGACTCGCTCTCACATCGTGCTGCTTCGGGCCGTTCTATGTAGACCAGTCGATCTCTGAATTGCTGTTCAAGAGAGTCAGTGTTCTTGCCACATCTGCATTATGTATGTAGCCTGTGTGCAGGTAGCGCCTGAGATACCATCGATTAGATTACTCAGCGGATCCAGCCTCGGTCCATACACCGCGTTCAAGGAGTCCAAAAATTTCTTTTGTTGGCGGCGTTTGGCGTAGCATTCCATTTGTTTTGCCTTCCCCGTCCACCATGCATGCTTAATACAACGGAGTCCTCAGGTCCGTCGCCGTCTAATTAGACCAAACTTTCTATTCTTCCCCAAGTTACTGGGGTGTGCCACATGTGTAACAAATGCTGCATTCTTCTCACGCACCAATGCGCCAATCGTCGGTGTTCTCATCAAACCAATCAGGACGCTTACAGTTTGCGCGACCGATGGTCTCCTCGGCAACAGCTGTTACCTGATCGCGAATGTGGTGCCACAGGTCGCCAACTGTGGTTATGCAATCCAGATTACACAAACGTGCAACCATCGCCTTCTCCAGCTCAATACGTTTCGCCACAGTACCGTAGGAGAGAATGTTAAATTTACGCCGATTCACGGCGGGAGTACAATAAACAGATTTACGAAAATATATGTAGTTTGCTCCGTATCAACTCGTGCTCAGTGCCACGGTCAGCTCCACGCAGTACAAGTGTCATACGCAATTTACGCATATCACGCGGACGAACGATGACATAGTCGAGCATGTGAGCGTGACCACTCCGTGGGTGCGTCCAAGTTGCTATATCACTCGCACTCAGTGCAAACCGAGTGTTCGTGATCGTCAGGCCTTGAGTGGCACACAGTGAGAGCAGCCTGTCACCATTCGCATTCGCTGAACCAATGCCATGCGAACCGATAACATCTGTCCACACCGATGCATCACGCCCAACGCGCGCGTTGAAATCACTCAGCAGAAATAGTCGGTTGCTTCACGGCACAGACCGTATCACGGAGGATAACTGAGTGTAGAATTGATCACGCGTGTCATTAGGATAACACGTGGCCGGACCGTAAATGCTTATAAAGGTGGCAAACTTACCTCTTGCGAGTCGTAGGCGAACAGTCATCAGTCGCCCGCTGATGTCAGTCGGCTCACCCACCAGCTGACCATGGAGGCGATCGGATATTGCAAATCCGACCCCATGATCACGTGGTGCTGAGGCGGCGTTTCTCACCCAGTCGAACGTGTAGCCAGCACCTGCTTCATGCAACTTACCATGCTCAGCGAGTCGAGTCTCACTGAGTGTCGCAATATCGAGGTTGTAGCACTCCAGTACCATGGTGAACAGTGCAGTGCGTCGTTCGGTGCGCTCACTCGAGTTCCGGTCCAGTAGTGTGCGCACGTTTCAACACCCGACGCCGAGTGCTTTGCGCGCAGGCATACGATTGCACTGGTGAGCAATCGCAGACGAGGCGGCGGCTGTGCTTCGGAGATTTGCTTGACGGACTCCACCGGGAGCATTTGCCTCACTAGCCTAACACACAAGTCGACGGGGAGCAAATCCAGCTCGGGGATGTGATTGCAGAGACAGATTGGGATCTGCTTGAGGTCCATCACACACAAACTTTGGAGCTCTGGAACAATTCATATATGTTTTGCGACCGTAGTAGGATACGCAACTGCGACCATGGTTAGACGCAGGTGGGTTTTGGCGGGTGTACACCAACTTGACCACGGGCTGTCTGGCTTAATAAGGGCAGTAGCAAACCATTGAGCACATGATGGTGCTCTCCCAACGGCAGCAGCAATGCGTGGCGCTCGTGCTCTATGCCAATCGAGATGTGAGCTTATAAGCCGTGAACCTGTTGTCTCCCATGGCTGGGTTTTACGGGAAGAGGGCTATCGACGACTTTCCAACCTCCGAATAGGATGGACTAGGATACTGGCAAGGCGCCCACGTCTGACAGGAGAACGAAGCAGGTCCTCAGCCAGAACCCTCAAATAAATGAAAGGCAGCGGGTCTAGCACATGATCAGTTCTCTGATTCATGCGAATTGATGTCCTGGATCATAATAGGGATAAGGGCGTAACCCATCGCCCACGCAGCGATCGCTATGAAGAGGCGTCCATGACATGAGCCCATGGCACAACATTAGCAGCAGTGAGTAGACCATCTGTCAGAAGCTAGCTACCACCAGCCTCAGCACGCCATAGGCTCTCCCGCATTTACGCACATATATGGTTGGCGGCATTCGGGTTACGGATGTGCCTGTCACCGTGGCCAGCCACAGGACGTATGCGCCTACTGAGGGACCATGAACGGCTTTCTCTGCACCACACACAGCTCCATCCACAAACCCCATATCCAGTGTAAACCCGAAGCAATAAGACCGAGAGGCATGCGGATGGGAGCCACGTCTCATCAACGGAGCCGGCCCACACTCCTTCACAGACAAATATAAGCACGCTGTATTTGGGGAATCAATCGCATACAAGACGGTGGCCGGATCGTGTTCCGCTGCAAGCTGAGTGTATAGAACCAATCTTCGAGCCTAGCACGACCACAGGGACTGTGCACCCTTTCCCCTCCAGCAACGACCAACTCTCCTGGAACCAGTATGAAGGAGATAGTGGGTAATAGACAGGTAGGCACCTTGTCAACATGCACTTCCAGCGCAGATATACCGAGGATGCCAAACAACCGCCAATCACTTGAACTGACATAATCCAATAAAATATATATGTTAAAGAATACGGCTATGCCGATATAACTCTTCGATAAATTGGCATATGAATTACGTTAGTTATCAAGGAATCCGCGATAAGTACAAATTGTCCACAAGTTAATCAAAAGATACTACAAACGCAATGAAGTTAACGAAGATAACCAAAATTAGCATAAGCAGCGTGGCCAGTTAATAGAAGATTATTCAGATAGGCAGAACAAAGTAAATAAAGTTGAATAAAATCTATCCGGCTTAAGAGACCTGGTAAAGTGTAAGTTGGATTGGCCCAACTGCGGTGAAGAAGCATCATGAATGCAACACCAGCCTCAGCATGAGGCACATGGATCCAGTATGTTCCTGGTCCCCTTACGACATTTTTGTGCAGTTACCGAAAATACGTGTTTGTATTATCCTGAGCATGCCTTTGCAAGTGTGCCTCGTACGGCCAAGAATAAACTTTTATTTCGCTATTTAAGGTGCTTCAAACTGCGACGCACATTTGTAAATTACTGTAGAGCGATAAATCATCAACAACACGGCAGTACATCAGCCGTTTGAACTGATGCTTCGCTGCCATACAATCATGGTGACCTATGAAATAAAGAATAATAAGAGGGAGAGAAGGGGACTTACAAGAAAACCTTAATAACCTAAGAAAACTTTCAGGGTCAACGCGCCTACACCTTGTGTAGACAACATTTCGTCACAAACAGCTGGCTATCGTGCAAAGATAAGGCGGCATCGGCGAGACAGCTTCCTTGCGGCTTTCACTGCCACGCGTCATAATCAGCCATTACCCCGCAGATAACTCAGCACCAAACACACTTTAAACAGACAATCCGATTAGGAGACGGCAGCAGACGCGCCACTGGTGTCGGTTGTGAGCCATGTCCTGTGAAGTCTCCAGCCAAGCACAAGGCAATTCACGTGGACTAAATCCCGGAAGGCGAGACGGACCAACGGCACACAGTATGGTCGTCAGTGTCTTCATTTCCCTCTGCCAGGTCAACTTCTGTCAACCTTAAGCCTTGCACCCCCCCCCCTACACCTGTTAGAATGAAAAAGGCCCTCCTAGGTAAGCGGTGACCAGGCATACGTAGCAAGTGCCCAAGCCAACGCAACTTATTCAGTGCTATCTGTTGTTCTAGGGAGCTAGCATGATTATCACCACTAAGTACTCGCCTACGCACATCATCGTTGCGGACACGTTGGAGGGTTTTGTAGATGGAATATTATGTACCTTAATGGCTAATCCAGTGTGGCTTAATAATCCAATCATCAGCAGTACGCCGGCATGCAGCACCGACGACCCGCCGCCGAGCAAGCACCACCGGTGCAACATGGGCTAAGGATATTGCGAGGGTGGCCCTGCCCCCACGTAGGCTCGAAACCGCGCCGTCAGCTTACAAGGCAAGCTTATTACCATTAGGTTACAGACTTTACATCAATCGGCAAAAACCTTACTTCTTCTTTGCAATATCTAAATGGCAATTAAATATCACGCAGGTACTCGTGAAAACCAACTGCAACCATGATGCACCAAACGTACCATATCTACCTCATTATTGGCCTGGGGTAGTGAATAGAACTGGAAGCAGCGTGCTTACCAAGCGCTAACATTTACCAATTTGACACACACCTTGCCTCTTGGATTTCGACCCTCGTAGACATCTTGATGGCTTACCAGGCAGGCTCGGCTATGGTACATACAGTTGGATTTGATACAGCACAATGTGCAGAATGTGGATGGGTTGGGCTCCGCAGATATCGGACGCTTGCGCAACTTGCGTTCTTGTTCCGGGTGCAACAACCCGTCCTGATAAAGCCGCACGGGGCATTCTTGATAGCATCACGCTAATGGCGGTGATCAGCCGACAACTATTTCCCATACTTAAAATCAAGGGAAGTCAATATACGCTTTATGTACCAGAGAGAGGTACACTTTCATCAATATACAACATCCGCGGCGTTTCAAAACAAGTTCATTAAAGTACACATTTTTAAAACTGGAAACAATGGTATCACAGCCCCTTTTTCGAATAAATAGCCTCGATTCGGCTTCCCCCTGATGGCACATGGTCGAATCCAGTTTATTGATCCGGATGAAGATTCTTTCAATGACAAACGCTTTCTGATCGCTCAAAACGTTCAGTATCTTAAAGTTCATTTTCAACTATCGGCGAAGGACAGCCTCAGTGATCTTTTAACTAGTCTAACTGAAGAAAAGGTAAAAAAAAGTTCGGTGAAATCTGATAGATTCGCAGCAGATAACTTTACGGCGATGTCAGAATGAAAAGGCAGCAGCCGATTTAAAGGTCTAGCCATCGACCTATTTTGTTCTCGCAAAACATATCTTAATCATGTTCTGGTAAGTTAGCTTCGGTTTACCCACTTTTCTCTTCCCTGTACAACTTTGGTCGTATTCACATATTCGGCAGTTTGGGAGGACTCACAAATAATAGCGGTGCCACCAGCGTGCTCCAAGTCCCGAAGGCGGTCACCGGGGAGCATTTCGAAGCAACAGGCCTCAGAGTTTTCCAGGGCCGTCTCCAGGGTTTCACCCATAGCAAATTGAAGAGGATAGGCGAGACTGGGCAAAGCTAACACAACTAGTAATACTGAAGGGGAGCGAAAATTTTCAGCTGCAACCAGGACGGAATCCTACTTTCTCTTCACGCAGGTACTGTTTCCGTACGGAACTGAACCTTCGCAAGAGTAGGGTAAGGAGCACAATATATTGGAACATATTTGGAACCGATCGGGAAGTCATCATTTCAGAAAACTTGGTAAACGACCGGTTAATGTATTTATGGTGATAAGGAGTAAGGGTAAGGAGCAGTTTAGATGCATCCAGATGAGACTGTTCCTACGGTGATTGTGGCAAAAGGTTCGCCCTGCTATTTTGTAGACAGGTACGATATCCGCTAATCTTTAGTCGAATAGGATAGTTTCGGTAGTCTAAATCGCATGAAAAAGAGAGGTGAGTTCACATGCAGTGTCGGACCCCCGTCTTGGAACAGGGCCGACTGAAGTTCCTCTGGACCAGGTTGCTTGTGGCGCTGTAGCAGGTGAAGCTCATAGGAAAATTCAACCTCACTCGCTGGAGAGACATCCATGCAACAGAAAGCACAGTGAATTCCGGAAGATGAGCTTGGTCGTACTGGTTTACTCTTGAAATAATTTTCGAAGTACTTCGCCCATAATACCAGAAGACATTAACGAGTGTGGATTAGTTCACGATCATTTTCAAGCAACACCTCACTCACTGCACATCTACTGCCTCCTGTGGACCGATGGAGTTTCCTGTAGCAGCTGCTTACTCCATCTCAATGACATGTTGTGTCCACCAGACATCTCGATTCTTCTTGTGAAGTTGTCTTAACGTATGTGGTTATGTGTAATGTGTAGTACTTCACCCCAACGAGAGTTAACGATGGCTATCAGCCATCAGTGAAACCACAGACCATGGTGGCGGACTTTCGGAAGGAGCTCTGAATCTGAGCTAAGTGTGTTTCAAGGCCAGAGGATGGAGAAGGCAGGCTAGAGGCTAACATGTTCTGTGTGAAACCCTTACCGACGATTTTCGGGTTTGGGAGCACCTATCGTTTGTTTTGGATTGCGACACGCAATCTTAATTGTGGCCTCGGTTGTCTTTGAACTCAGCCTCTGACAATAAGGTCACTGGGACCGTCACCAAAGTGGAGGGTTTCCGTGTGACTCTCCCATCCCTGAAGCGCAGGGATGAGAGAGAGCCACACCGAAACCATCCGTTACCGACAGCGCTGTTTGATGTTTCCAACGAGTATAATGAACTTATCACGCATGAACGCACGCTCCGTAAACAAGTAAATGTTCAAAACTGAGTTGCAGTCCGTTATGCATTCATTGGGCAGGCATATCCGAGCTACCTCAGTTGTCGTAGTAACAGAATACAATCCATTACGAACATGTCACTCTGGTGTAACACTTCGGTGTCAGGAATTCCGTCACACCATCAGTTTAACAGAATCCAACGTATGCGTTGCTGGTGGAATCCTTGCAGATAGATGACGTTCTCTATGTAAAGCGTTTAGGTTTCACTGAAGTGAAGGAGCACTGACAATGCCGGTGACTTGTATGCAGTTACCTTGGTTTCAAAAGTCAGCTCATGTCTCCGCCCAACCCAACGTTCCGGCATGTCGAACACTACACATGCACTCGGTATGCGGATGCGCAGCACACTTATAATCTGCAAGTCTTCTAACAGCATACTCCCGAAGTATCCAAATTTGCTGTGGTCTCCAAAACTATCAGCAATCTTGAGTCGCGGTAGCCGAAAGACTCTACACCTGGTGACGTGTGAAAAAAAACAGTCTTGCCTCCATCGAAGCGGGAGCTGACGTCATACGTTACAACTCATTCTCGATATGTACAAACAACCCACAATCGTCGACAAACAAGAACATACGGATGATCGTCTCACACATTCGGCTGCTTGCTCTGACACGGTGCTTGGGACGAGATCCATGTTCCCACGCATTTAAAGCACACGATATCATGGTAGTTAGGTAACAAATAAACAGAACAATGACGAAGACTCAGACTTGCTTCACCCCAGAGAAAACAGCGAAGTCATCCTAGGTTTGTCCACACCGTTGTTTTACCCCCAAAACACATATGCTCCACAGCAGAAGCTGTTGAGTATGCGCAAGCACAACTCTCCTGGGGTTGATAATATACACACGAAATCGCTAGTGGCGGTAGGAGAGAGTTTAGCTGTTTTGACGAAATGTACGTGCTCGACACGTGGAAAAACTTGATGATTACTTTTATTCACATTGATGGTAGTCGTTCCAATCCAGCCAACTACCGTCCCATCATCTTACTACCGGTTCTTCCAAGGGTCGTGGAAACTATCATTTCTGAAGTGCGAACGGCCTACTTGGAAGAATTTAACTACCTCTCTCCGGAACAGCATAGCTTTTAACGAAATCGATCGTGTCCTACAAATCTACTATACGCACGGCCCAGCTGGACTAAAGCAGTAGACTCTGGCACGTGAGTTGATGTAGTCTTTTACGAGTTCTCAACATCGTTCGGCCGGTTAGAACGTACCATTCTGCTCTTCAAACTCCAGACTCTTGATATTGGTGATCCTCTCCTAGGATAGAGCAGAAGCTTTCTGCGTCACCGGCCTCTGAAGGACGAGTGTGTAAATCGCTGTCAGCTCCCATCCGAGTTGAATGCTAAGTACCATACAGATCGGCACTAGGAGCGGGATTATTTTCGCTGTATAATAGCGATGTCACACTCATCCTAAGCTCGAGCTGTCTTATTTATGCGGATGACATCAAGGTGTGGAGTGCGATCAATACACCAGATGATATCGCAAGACTTCTAGCTTATCTGGATAGGGTATATGCGTGGTCAATCCAGAAATTACTTCGATTCAATGTGGAGAAATGTAGAGTGCTGCATTTACAGCACAAGTGTGTGCACTCCTACATACCCGACAATTAGGAACTTCAAACGTCTTCTGGTGTGAAGGATCTGGGAGTTTTGATTCATATCAACCTTGGATGTTTGAAGCAGACTGAAACAGCGTCTAGGAGGGGCATCCAACACATAGGCCTCCTGGAGCGTGCATTCGGCCGTTTCTACCCTATGACTTTCACAACTTCTCGGCTGATACATACGGCCACGTATGGAATACGCAATACAGGTCTGGCAGCCATGGCTGAGGAGTGAACTCACCGCCTTGGAGATACCCCAACGTACGGCAACAAAGAATGTAAACAGTCTGTATAATTTGCCGTATGGACGAAGATTACAAGTACTCGGGGTCTTCAGCAGACAGCATCGGCGATTGCGCGGGGACCGCATTTTGACTTACTCGATTTTGATAGATCCCAACCATACGTGCCGCTACTTGCTAGAGCTCAGCCAAACAGTAAATTGAAAGATCACCAACTCCAACTGGCAAAGCAGCACAGTTGCTTGGAATGCCGTTGGAATTTCCTTTCCGTACGCCTTTGCCGTATGTAGAATGTTCTACCAGAATTTGTCATATGTGCTCTCACGACGGCAGAGTTCAAAGCCCGTTGACGGGGCAGTTACTTCGCTACATCATCTTACATGACCCAGTACCTATGGATAAACGCAAGCTTCCGTAAGAGATTTCACTGTAAGTCAAATCCTAGATTTCGTTACACGTTTTTCACCTGTATGTATACACCAGAAGGAGATCCAATTTTTACCATCATCCCAGTTGCCGTCATTTCTTATGGATTTACCTTGGAATTACTGTCTATACCGCGTACGCTTCAGTGAGTTCACTGGTTTCAACCCAAATTTTGCTACTAATTGTTTTACATTTTGCAGTTGCACCATAACCATCATACGGGAACTGTTAAGCGTTGGATATTTTACCCGTATAAAACCACTGTTCCAGTGTTTCATTGTACCGCATACCCCTATACAGGCACACAACAAGACACAAATTTACCCAACACCACCGGCAGCGATTTGCGCTTCTTCATGACAAATGCATTGGTTAAATATACAAAAAGTTAGTAAAAGCGCTGATTTCGCTCACGGCATTTCTAGTGCAATTGGCACGAACAAGAAGTAATCCACATTGCGCTTTTGTAGCGTTTGGCTTAAGGACCTGAGTAATGAGGCGGTTGAACAGGATTCGACAAATCTTCACAATGTACCTTAGCAAGTTGATGCCGCAGTAAATCTCGGTACATTTATTGCTCCCTTTGCTCTCACAAGGTGGTGACAGAAGGGCATACTTCAGCTCAGTTGCCACCTGTTCCTCAAAACAAACACATTACAACAAGTGGAGCAGCATATGCAGCAGTGCTAGTCCGCCGTTTTTCGGTTTTTCTGGCGATATATATATATGTATATATACATTGGTGTATGACTCGCAGATAACCAGCACGGAATCGTTGACCACCGACTCGTTTCATAGGGCGCAAAAGACTGAAAGTCCCCGACATCAGTGTCAATAGAGCAAGTAGTTTCGTATAGGAAATATTAATCAAAATGGTGCAGCCGTCTCTCGATGCCAAGGTTTGACCAGATAGTAACAGACTGTGTCACCGAACAACGAAACATTGGTGAGTCATGTGTAAGTGAAATAATGATATAACCATGAGCATACACCTGTTTGATTTGAGACCTCGCTGCAGCAATACTACCGGTCCTATCCACGCTCTGGTATTCTGTCTACCCACTGAGAGCATTTCATGAAATTTGCAACAATAAACACCGCGTCCTTGTGCTGAAGTGAGGAATTGAGCGCAATAATCAACAACTATCTTTCGAATCCAAGTATTCAACAATGTTTCATCGCTCTGGATGACCTCGTTGAACCATGCATCTTAGGAGAAATCGTTCCGGAACATCTCTGGAATCTGGGCAGTCCCGGCAAGTAACTGACTATAAATTATCAAGAAGACCTTGATGTTCCATGTTCTGCTTCACGTGCTAGTCCTTAAAGTGAGTAGAGATATATATAGATGAATGCTAGATTTGCCCGCTCGTAACACTGCGGGACTGCAACTCGAACCTGGGACCATTTGGGTGTCAACTGATATCTCTACTCGCAGCGGACAGCGCTCGTCAAAACGTTGAATGACAAAATGGGTCATTTAGTGGCACTTGCAGGTGCTACATTCCAGTGGGACAGATTAATCGAATGTTCACACGCGTCACACGATTATCTGATGACTCGATGCAAATTGTATAATTACGACTTTCTGGCAGGGGTTTGCCCAAATTACAGGTTGCCTTACTTTCTGTTATCATTTCTTTACGTTTCAATTTGACAGATCTATTATATTACATTTCATTTCGTGTGACACAGGGATCCATTCCGAGTTGTAATGTCAATGTAGCCCGGTCAAGTGCCTCTGTATTTCATGCACATACACTACGATCCAGACAAGTCATCAACCGTGATTCACCGACTGCGGCAACGCGCCTTGATCTCGTTGCGTGAATAGTACCGGTCTTACCCACGTTCTGGTATTCTATCTACCTACTGGGAATAGTTTATGACATTTGCAACACTACGCATCGCGTCCTCGCGTTGAAGTGAAGAATTGAATGCATTAATCAACAACTATCTTTCGAATCCAAGTATTCAACAACGCTTCGTCGCTTTGGATGACCACGTTGGAGCATGCATCTCAAACGAAGTCACTCCGGAGCATCCGTGGAATGTCAGCAGTCCCGGCAATTAACTGACTAGCAAATAACATGATGATGTTGACGTTTCATTTTCTGGATCACCTCCTACCCATTAGAGTAAGCATAGTAGTATTTTCCGTTCTTCTTCTGCAGACTTTAACAGTAAAGCTTTTGTAAAGCAGTGGCGTTGCTTGCGTCAGTTAATTTATGTGCATTATTTCCTAGATATGTTAGCGTTGCTTGTTCTACTTCTCACCTCTACTTTGTACCATTTTAATTCCATAGATTAAGCAATTCCCTTGGGTGCACCTTTAGTTTAGAGAGAGTAACTGCGGACTTGATGCCACGCATTATCGGTATTGCACCAGTCTAAGACGTAAGATCCAGTTAACTTACATCCTAGTGGTCTTATCTAGCTCGGTTGTGTTTCACGACTACTCCGCGTGTTTCCCATTACACCAATTTCTTCTTTGTGACTTATGTTGCCATTGCTACCTCCTCAAGCTAATTCTAGTACGGTGACATGCCAAGAGTAACATTTAAACTGGACTTTCCTAACCTGCAGGAGAAGCAATTCACTTCGTTTTATTTACTCATTTCTGCTACTCTGTTGCATATTCCGTACCAAATGTTGCATTTTTCTTCTTTATTGGCTGGCTAGCCGAAGAACCTCTACGTGGTGCCACCTGCATGGTTTGGGTGAATCCCGTTGCAACAAATCGTTCGGCGGCAGTGTTCCTGGGCGTGGTGGATTTCCGCCTGGCAAGCCTTCTCCCCATAAAAAGCCACAAGATCTGTCTAACAACACTGTGACATGGGGGATGTGACTCACTAGTAAATGAAGTCATTTCTACTTGCCTTTTCGGAGAAACTTACATAAATCACGTACGACATCCGATTCGAAGTCTTTCTCTGATCTTGCTTCTTTGGAGAATCCGGCGAGCAAGACCACAAATTTAGTCAGATTAACAAACTCCCTCAACATGACTACTTGCATATACACACAACCAACTACATGCGTACCTACACATGTTATTGGTTAAGCTGTAATTCTCTTGTGCAATTACGGATCATTCATGTTTGTATTACCATTATCATACCTTTACGCGCGTGTCTCGCACTGCCAAGAATAAACTATTTTTTACTTATTCCAATTCTGCGTTGGTTGTTAGATATCTCCGGAGTGGCTACGTTTATAATGAATGTTGACTAGGTGCCTACTCACCACCTCGACTACTGACTCCAGGAGGCAGTTAGTCGTGGCTAGAGGGGACGGTGTGCACGGTCTTCATGGCCGTGCTAGGCTCAAAGTGGTTCTAAGCAATCAGGGCGGAGCGGACCACGGCCCAGCCACCGCCTTGTGTGCGTCTGGTACGAACGATTCCCCAATTAGGCCTGAATGTTTCTGTTCTGCTTGTTGAAGGAGTGTGGGCCGGCCCCGTTGATACAATGTGGCTAAATGATAATGATAATATGCGAGCTGTACACCGTAACGACTCTTCGCTGCGGTGCGACCACCACCAGTCACATGCGGGCTGGGTATACCACTAGGACGAACACCCCTATGCGGATTCGAACCCGCGGTCCTATTCCTTCGGGTTTACACCGGATATGAGGTGTGTGTGTGTGTGTGTGTAGAACTGTGGGTGGTGCAGCGCCAGATACCCATGGTCTCTGAGTGGGCGCAGAGCGCACAGCGCAGTAGGCACGAAGCTAGTTGCTGATACCAGCGTGTGTGCCCTACCGAAGGCAGTAAAGAAAGGCCGCATGCACGAAGTGCGTCTCTGATATGGCTCGTGCAAGGGGGAAAACTTCGATCCATTTCGAGTAGGCGTACATTAGGAGAAGAAACGACCTTCAGTCGAGAGGGCCAAAATTTTTAGCACGTACATGCTCTCATGCTTTGCCGGGCCAAAAATACGCATCTTTGTGTGTTTTGACAGGCGTCTCAGTGGCATATTAACGCTCGACACCTCTGTCAATGACAGATTAACATACATAGCGTCGTGCAAGTAGCTTCATCCTTGTGATTCCGGGGTGAGTTTTGTGTAGCACTTGTAGAACAGTTTGCCTCAACCGGAGTGGAGCCTCGGAGCCTCAGAGTTGACAGTCATTTTGGAGACTTAGCTCTAAGCGGCGAGTAAAGTAGGGTAATTACTGCTGTTCAAATATATCAGCCAACCATGGGAGGCTAGAAGTTTGACTGCAGCAAGTGGTACGTCCCGTTTAGTTTCTTGACCGACATATGTGCTTAGCACCGGGTTTACTTCTAAATGCCGAAGCTTATGAACCACTTCAACTGGTATCAGTACGCAATCCGGTACATAACGGTAAGCGAATCAAAATAACATTGGCAAATCTATTCGCTTTCGCAGGTGCATACGAGTTTCTGGAGTTGTAGGCCGAATTCATTAAAGCTCAGTGAAGCATGCCATTAGTGTTACATACGAGTTGTCACACTGCCCTGCGTATAAATACTTCGAACGGTCATTTGTTTTCTTCGATGGCTCTGTACAAATAGCGTCAAACAAACGGTTAGTCTTCGTATTCTGCTATGGAGAAATGTGCCATTCACCTATTTTTGTTGTTATTTTGTTTCTTGTTCTACCGGTTTCTTGTTTTTCACTGTTGTCCACAAATAGGCCGATCTTCTGATATGACGAACTGATGCCACCAGTTAATCAATACACCCATCCAAGTAGAATTGCCATGGGTTCGCAGGCGAGTAATAAAAGAGCCTGACTCGAAAGAGGTTTATGGTGAAAATGGCTCGATGGCTTGAGTGCTCATTCTGTATGTATATAATGTGTCAGCTGCACGCCATAAAGTGGTTTCGCTGCTGCGCGACCACTAGCAGTCGCACGCGGGCTAAGTATACCGCAAGGACGCTCAACCCTACGCGGATTCAAACCCGCGCCGCAAGCTCATTACCTCTAGGCTACGGGCCGACTCTGCATGCATATACTAACGGCCTTAATGATGAGTCAATGCGGCTTCGTCTTTCTTGCCTTTAAGCCACACCAGAGCATGTCCAGATGGAAGGTGGAAATGAGGACAATGATTTTCCAGACACTATACCTATGGAGACGGTGCCCCGGATGGTTGTATTACTTCAGTTCAACATTTCGCAATGACCATACCTCTTCTTGCTACCTACCTATCCGTCTTTCTAATACATGTAACTAGTCGACCACTTTGAAAAAGCGTTTGGGTAAAGCCCCAAACAAACAGCTATGTTATGTGATCCCGTTGTGCAAATTGATCGGACCACTTAGTGGACTGCATCTCGAGCCGTCGAGAAATATGCTATTTATTTATGTAAGTAAAATGCAATGACGATAGATATCTGCGCACAGCCTGCAGTCGAACTACAACAAGTTTTGTCCCACACAGCTCGTCCTTTTGTACTCTATGAATTAAGATGCCACGAATTTCGGCACATAAGATGTGAGCAGTTTGCAGTTTGATTGTCATCAGCTTCACAGAGCTTCATGGGGTTGTACCAGCGCCCGTTGCATTGCGGGTCAAAGTTCCCTTACCCTTTGCCTGGCTATTTGAGGAGACTGACTACCGCCTGGTTTTAACAGCGAAACCGGTTATACGGGTAGTCCACCTCATGACCAATGACGTTAACAACAACCACAAAAACAAAAGCAGATCAATATCATTATAATTAAGAGCAAATTGATAAGAAAACAGAGGTCTAATGTAAATCTTAAATGCCCTAAGCAATCACTCGTTAACTGCCTGCATTTTATCGACATCATATAGCCACAAACAGCTCGCCATTGTGTCAAGAGAAGGTGATACGTGCGACAGCTTGCTCACCCAGTGATGATGAAGCTTCGCTGGAGTGCTCGGGCATCACCAACCTGCTCTCGACCAGACACGCATGGTTGCATGCGCTGGACCAGGAGAAGTCGGTTGACACAATTTACATTCATTCCAATAAAGGGTTTTACATGGTGATTCATGAGGTTCCCCTCTACAGCCTGAAGGTGTGCGGTGCTGGCGGCTGGCTGACTGGATCGATAGATAAGGAATTTCTTTTTAGCCGAAAGTGGACGGTCCAGGTCGGCAACCATCTGACCGACTGGTATCCCTCGAACCGTGGTGCCACCCAGGGCAAGGTACTGGGCTCATTTTAATGATCCTTTTAAATGATACGCCTAAGCTTCTCCGTTCGCCTCGTGCGTTGTTTGCAGACGGCTTGAAGGTGTGGAGATTAGCCAGTGCACCAGATGACTGTGACCTAATTCAGCGCGACCTTGACCGCCTCTCCATGTGGACTGCAGAGGCTAATCTTCCGATAAACCCGGTCAACTCGCTATTCATGTCGAATAGGTAATTCAAGCCGGACATTCATGGCTGAAACACGTCCTTAATGCACTGGAGCAACCACAACGCCGGGCATCTAAGAACGTAATTGGAATGAGCAATCTTTCATACCAGCAAAGGCTCAAACGATTGGGGGTATTCAGTGGAAGCTATCGCAGACTACTTGGCGATCTGATCATGGCATACTTGATTCTGCGAGACCCACACCCTGTGTGCCGCCATTTACTACAACTCAGCAGCAATGCAAACCTGAGGGGCCACTCAATGAAACTCGCTGTACAGTATAGTCGTCTGGAGTGCCGCAGAAATTTCTTTTCCATTCGTGTCTGTCACCTGTGGTATGCTCTCCAGATTCGACCATCACCGCACCGACACTAACTAGTTAAAAGTCGGTTGGATGATGCACTCGTCCACTTACACTATCACTTGGCGGTACGTATCCATCCTATACCTGGAGTTTACCATGGAATTATTTGATGTTAACTGTGAATGCTTTGAATCTAAGCGGATCGCAAGACTACAGTGAAACAAACAATAAGTCCCTATTTTCATATTTAAAGTACTAACTGTTTTACTATCATTATTAGCATCATTTTTATGTCGATATCTCCACCAACTATCCAACAGGACTCGTAAAGCAACGCTACTTAACCCGTATAAATTCATTGTTCATTGTTCATAGGTAAAAGTGGACACAATCGAATGTACATTGTGGCCTGTCAACCGTTGCATCCCACCTCCATTCTGAAAGACCTCGATGTACCGTCACTATGCGCCCTAAATTCCGTGGACAGCACAAATAGATTTTACCAAAACGGACTTCATATGCTTTGGACGCTCAAACACAGCATCTGCACCTAGTCCGGAATGGTTACCGCTCGCCTTTTTCCATTGCTCATAGAGTAAGGCTAGAATAAGGCCCACCCGCATACTATCATATTATTCAGGGCGGGGTGCAAAGGATTTTGCGGGTACATCATTTGGTCACTTGGTTCATTTTTACTTTACGACATGTGTCCTACAAAGACCGGTGCAAGAGGCTGGGGGTTTACACCCTATATTATCGGCAAGTGCGGATGGATCTCATCATTATCTACCGGATATTACATCGTGATTATCCCATAGTGTGACTACCGACCTATATGCGCACACCAAAAATTACACAAAGACACTTACAAACTTGTAGTACCGGGTCTGAAACGGGTCGCTCTCCAAATCTGTCTCGAACAGGGAGTGATAAATATATGAAACAACCTGCCGCCGCCCGTAGTAGAGGCAAAATCGGTGTCGGAATTCAAGCAATTCTCGGAGTGACACCTGGCCGATATGAAATATCGCGAATGCTCTCACACATAACAGGTCTTTGTACATGATGGGTCTTAGATGCAGCTACATAGGAGGCAAATATTCGTGTTGCTTCATCCAGTGTTCAATATTCAAGTCGACTGTAGTGTGACAGCTTTGAGCTGATAATCTCTCAACTTAATTTTGCAGCTGAATTGAAATACATCGCGACGGAGGTGATTGGGGTTCGCCACAATTAAGTGCACCATGATGACATCCCCTCTCAGACGCTGGTATTAAACGCTGTACAAGCCGATGGCTTACAATCTGAGTTGGTATGGGCGTAAAACCATCGATAAACCATTTTGGAGGTCCTACATTGTGGAGCTTCAGGTGTATTTAAATGTTTGCACCGCGGATGTCCGGTTTGAAGAGGATAATTCACAGGAGACTTCACTTGAGCGTTCAGCATTTGCGGAAAGATGGAACGCTCGGAGTTCCCGATCGTCCTGCTTAAGACGCCAATGGGATGAGTAGCTCTTCTCAATCCTCTTTCAAGCATCCAGGGTCATCCTGCATATGTCCTTTGCATTTTTTCTTCAAAAATCTGGAGCGACAGATTTTGCTAAGTCAATATTCTTGAGTAGCCTGATGGCGTGTGCGCAAAAGTTGCACTACATCCGGGTTAAGAAGGAGTCAATTCTCGGATGACCAGATGCAGGCCCTGTCAAGGTCGCTCAGCAGAGCGTTGTTATCGTCCACTGTCTTGATATCATGCCAGATAATGAGATTGCCTTCAAATGGTAGAAAGTTTGACTGAGTACACTAGAAACTGGTTTATAAAGACTAGAAATAAACATGATCCCAGTACCGAAACTTGGAGTAAAACGCACTGGTCTTCAATCGGATCGGAGAAGACACTGCGGACTTTCAAATTCTACTGACTTTGAATGCGGAAATTGCTTACCCAGTCCAGGATAAGTCATGGATTGCTTAGCTTCGAAGCTCTCAACGGAGAATGTTGTGGTTCAGGCTGTGGAACGCTTTAGCGAAGTCCAAGAATACGACGACACGGACTCCTACTCTGGCATCGACAGATTCCGTCCAGCTTGCTCGCATGTGTGTACGTACTGCATACTGGCGTATACGTCAGTCAGTTGGTAACTGTCATGTATCTATTGCACCTGTGTGCTTATTGAGCCTCATCCTCCATCCTTCTCCCAAGGAACTCGTGTGCTATGTTGATGAACGCCCTTCTATCAAATCGTCCTCGCCGGTCTTTTCACTTAAACTGGAGAAAACTTCAGTAAACTGCCATACTCTGTGGCCACTTTCAAGGGAAGGTCCATTTGATCATCCGTCTTCATATCTGCCCAACGACCGTCAGATATTGGTCAGTTCGCACATGCTTGTCGGTCGTTATTTCGGTCAGTTGCAAAGTGCTGAATTATGTGCGCTTTGCGATTGAGTTGATACTTTCCGTTGTCGGTATACACACTTGAATAACTGGATATTTTTCACTTCTAATGATGTCACATGAATATTATCGTAGACGTTACTTTCTACTCTTATTTTCCGATAGTTGAGCTCACCTCAACGGCCAAGTTTAGGCACACGCTTTCCGTCTATTTTCTGATCCAACCGTCTTTATCTGGCAGCTTCACTTGAGTTATCAATAGCTGTGGTTATATTTGGCAAATAATGTGTATTGACAGTTGGTATTCCGGGGATTACTTATCCTTCCTTCCGTTAGAAGTCAACATTAGTGTCTCACTCAGATAGGCTAGTTTGCCCCTCGTCAAATAAGTTGCTCGGTAGTACCTGAAGGTGTTTGTTGCTGTTTCATATGTAGCAGGTGCACCTATACATTGTTCTACTAATCTATTTATCATTCATTGTAAAACATTACTGAACTTTGATATTTTGTGCAGACCAAACTTATGAGGCAAATACACTCCCCCAGATAGATATCCCAAATGATTGATTATCTCACGCTTCCCATGTAAAGGAATTCATGCGTACTAATGAACATTCTGTTAGCCATTTGAAGGCCGGCTAACAGAATTTAATCCGAGGACGTAGATTCGTGCCTGCATAGGAGACCGTGCAAGACTAGCAGTATCCGAAGCCCACACAAGACTGGTAGTGGTTGCGTGGCAGCGAAGCGTCGATAGTGTGTACCGGCGTACTGCAGATGCATTTATTTAACATTCTGTTATGCTGAGGAGGCAGGCATCCGTCCACTTGTTTCTATAACGCACTTTACGTAGGCCGCTCCCGACAGCTTGGGTATGAAAGTGACATCCGAACTGACTTAAGTGCAGACAAACAATGACTTGATCGACAGCAATAGCCACAGACCCGAGTGAAGCTAATCGCGCGGCAGTCTACAGTGAAGGTAATCGTTGCATTCATTGCGTCACGATAAGTGGAGTGGGGAGCGTTAAGCGCAGCTTACTAATGGTCAAATGACCCGTTCCAAGTCCGCTGGGTAATCCCCATTGCATCCACAAACTCGGTATCAGGAAATCCTTAGCTAATTATAGCCAACCGCCGCAAAGGAGTCGAACAGACCATGTGCTCCATCCCTGCACGTATATGTATGCTGAGTACCAACACATTCTACATGGAATGTACAAATACACCACTTAGAAAATCCCGTACACTCAGTTTTACCTGACCAGCTTACGCGACAAACTATCGACATGTTTTTCTAGCTGAAGATGCATTTCCGAATTTTTTTCTTTCGATACCAATACATGTGTTGTGGATGACTCAATAATGAAGCAGTGAAACAAATTCTATTTGCTAAATTGACTTTTTCATCAACGCATCAGGGGATATTCTCCATTTAGACAGGTCAACGCAGAACTGTCTTTCATTGTGGTCCTCGTGAGATTGATCAGATTGTTACATTTAATCAGGCGCTATTATTGTGCTCACTCTCCTAGAACTTGACATCACTATTGATTCCTTAGGTCGCGTCTGGTTATAGCGGCATCAATCTTGAAAGGATCGAATGTTCCCTTCCCGTTCTTAAAACCATACTACTTCGGAGACTGTGTGCCTGCCTGCAGAAGCTCAGCTCTGAGTTTTCCGTGACAAGTGGAGTGCAATGGATGGCAACTTATTTTGAAGGTAACGAGTTTGCAAACTATGTGGTCCGTATACCATTAGCGCCTGTTGATCTTTTAGGGCTTCACAAACTCGAAGCGCATTTCGGTGTACTTCCACCAGTAGGTAAGACGAAGGACAAATTAACTAGGTAATTGTTACTAACTAGACTTCCAGTGCAATTGCTCAAAATTAGAAAGTATCGGGTGAAAAGTATTGTCAATAACTGTTAAAGGAAAATTTATATTAATGGCTTATCGTGTATTGTGGTTGCTCCCTCATACAACACTGGAATCAATGAGAGCCAGATGTATGCACAGTGTTGGCAAGGCGGCGATCACCTACTGGCCAGAACATGCATTGCAACACTGGCTATTCAACTGTTCTTTCCCAGTGATTGGTTGCACTCTACTAAAGACAGTAATTAAGATGATTTTGACTGACGAATAAGCGCGTGGTTGGCATCTGTATCAGGCTCCACTACATTACGTATCAACTATTAGTAGCCGTTAACAGATCCACATGCACCAGGCACATTCAATCAAACAGGTGAAGTCAGTTGAAGTGGTAGCAACATAGGCGAAGTTCCATCATTCTTATCCTTCTTATGGACCTCGTGGACTTCTAAAGAGTTATGTGACGGTTGAGTACAAGGAGAAATTGTGTGCAGATGAACATATACCAGGACCACAATGCGTTACTCTCATACACTAATCTGTTACTGGATTCGCGCTATACACGCAAGTTAAGAGCTCAGAAGGGAGTGGCTGGATACTTCCAGTCTTACTGCTTGGCACCTCTTTCCCTAATTACTTATGAATCCATTCTTCAATACTTTAGTGCGCAATGCACTGATATAGGCTCATGCTGGGTTTCTCATACATAGAATCAAACTTACTAAGCAAAAGTTCGCTTGAACATCCAACTATAAGGCAAGGGTTGGTTGTTCCTCCGACACAGTGTTTCACTCGGAAATTTGTTTCATCTCTGGTGCGTGGTAGGGGCGATTCTGAGAAGATTCGTTGCAGCCACACTCAAGCAGTGAGTCACTACACCTCTGGGAAAGCGCAAGACGGCCGTTCCGTCCTATGGGGTCACTACAGTAATGCACCCCTGCTGAATTTTGCCAGATACAAACCAATGACTTAACTATTGCGAGTCAGCGACTTATGCAACTGGACCATGGGTGACGGTAGGAAATTGCCATGACTGATATCTAACTGCGATGTAGTACGGCTCATTCTCCATTACCATGCGTGTTATGAATGTTCAGAGAACAAGTCCGGCCCCCAAGGTTACGGCTACCTTTGCTAGCCTCCACCAATCGAGGTGGTAAGTTGCATCCTTGGTTTCATCCCTGTTCACACGAATGAGACTAATTTAGAATTGTCAGAGATGGAAGTTGAACACGGCAGAGGCAGCCTGCCCTCAAACGACTTCAACACCACACCAATGAGCTGTGCAGACAGCACTTAACACGGTAGTTAAAAAGCTAAAACTACATTTTAGAGTTTCGTCTCCGTGTATGAATGGTGACATGCGATCCCAGTTTCTACAACGATTGCCCCCAAAACTGTGATCTCTTTGATTAACCTGGCTATATTAGAACACGTAGTGCCAATTTTCTCCAGAATTAACCTAAGGTCATCATCATTCATTATTATACACGTTAGCTAGAGGTGGGAAACACCTCAGCAACTGTGCCGCAATACATAGAAGAAAAAAGAAGAGAAAAAATGCAACTGGTGCAAGGCAGCTGAGCTAACGGTAACGGATGGGCATCGTTCTGGTAAGCTACCAGCCGGCTACCATGCAGCAAAAGAAATTACTATACAAAGTGTATAAGGCTAAATAGTGAGATCCTGGTTGGAGTGAGAGGCTAAGAGGGATGGGGTGGGACAAAGAAACTCACAGCATGAACGCCACTGAGGTCGGCTCCTAGCCATATCAGCAAGTGAGTCCAACCAAACGTGTTCATCGTCTTTCGGACCCCAACCAGGGAGCCGAGACGCTCCAACCGAGGCCAGCTCAGAAGTGAGGGCCTTCATTCCTCTCGACCAAGTCATCGCTTGGCCACCTCTCCTCTTCTTCCATCCACACCCACGGTGCGCAAACAACACACGTCGCGGGATCCCGTGAGCTGACAAGCGTAACAAGTGGCCCAGCCATCGGAGCCTGGTGCGTGAAATAACTGTGCTGAGCGGTTCGTTTCCTTTTCCTGTGCATAGACAAGGCGTCGAACACGCTAGCTGCTCACTCGGTGTTCCCACCAGATGTGAGCCAAATTACGAAGGCACCGGTGGTTGAAGGTAACTAGCCTTTTTATGTCCACTGATCTAAGTGGCCAGTTTTCACAACCGCACAGTAGGGTCGAACGTACGGCTACATTGTACACTCTACCCTTCAGGGCGACAGTGATGTCGCGCCGGCGTCATAAGTGGCGAAGGTTAACAAAACCACTCCCAGCTTTTGCTATACGGTTCGTGATCTTATCTTCAATCCCAGGAGCACTGATACAAGTTCTCAGGTAGTTGGATTTTTGAACGACTTCTAGCTGCTCCCCACCAACGGTAAGCGTATGAGGCGGTCCAAGCCAATTTTGGAGGAAAGCTTTGTACTTCGAGGGTGCGAAGCAAAGCGGAAGTGACGGACAGCTAGTGCTAATCTGTCCAGTGCCGCTTGACGCGTTTGTGAGCTGTCACAGATTAGGGCAATATCATCAGCATACTCCAAGTCAAGAAGTCGTTCTCCTGGGAAACAGATCCACACCTTCTAAGTCGTGTCCTGTTGACGCGATTTCCATGACTTCATCAATAGCGAATTTGAAGAGGAAAGGTGACAGCGGGCATCCTTGTCTTACACAGCTGGAGATATTAAAGGGCGACGACAGCTTGCCGTAAGCCCTTATTCTGCCCGAAATACGCGCGTATAATGTTCGGATAATATTTACATATTTTTCAGGCACACCTTTCCTGACTAAACAGTCCCAAAGTGCACGTCTATCAACCGAATCGAATGCACCTTTGATATCGAGAAACACGACAACGGTGTGCCGCCAATATGTGTGACGGTGCTCCAACAGCTGACGCAAAGTGAAGATGTGATCAATGCAGCCACGACCTCGACGGAACTCGGCTTGCTCTCCACGAACCACGAGTGCCAATCAGTCTGTGAAGGATGACAGAGGCAAGCAATTTGGAGGCGATGGAGACTAGACTGATTCCACTATGCTTGCCGCAGTCCGATCGTGAGCCTCCCTTGAAAATTGGGACTATGACGGAGCGGCTCCAGTTGGTTGGGACAGTTTCCTGCTCCCACAGTTTCCCTAGTAACTCGTATAAATCATCCTCAAGAGCAGGTCCCCCAAATTTGTAAAGGTCTAGAGGAAGACCATATGGTCCCGCGGCTTTATTTAACTTCAACAGTGCGATCTCACGTTCAACTTCTGAGCGAGAGGGTGGATCCAAAGGGACAGCTCAGGGAGCGGGGCGATCAGTGGCCAGCTAGAAATCTAGAAATTCCGACTGAAATCATCACGTGCTTTAACGAGGTGCGTTTCAATATACCCTTGCGGTGTACAAAAACTTACTCCAAAGTAATAGTCACTATAACACAAAACAATACACAAACGCGGCCTGGTGTCAATGATTGCAATAAGAACCCATTGTGTGGTGTACGCACACTCAACACACATACTATATAATAAAGCCGTGTCGACTTACGGAATAAGATGCCGTCGCCTCTTTCTTGCATACGACGCTGTGCCATCCATGTATGGCACATGTGCACGCCCCCACTACAACACACGTAGGTGTCGTCGTACGCGCTAGTCTGTCGTAACGTGCGGTTGAACCAGCTCTCACTGCTCTCGTCCGCATTCTGTCACCAAATAAATGAATCTCTCAGCGTACAATGTCTATACAGAAAAACACAGGATGAGGTCGAAATAGAATAGAGTAGAGATGACGCATGAAAAAAATCTGGCAAATGCGGCATAGTGTGACACAAGACAGGTGTAACTCGAAGTACAAGATACATCATGAGAGAGAGTTTAAAATCGAGACATACGAAAGTGAACAGTGAACAACAGTAAACACAAAAGAGAAAAGAAAAAGTGTAGAGAAAAGAGTGAAAAGGACAGTGGAGAAAGAAAGCCGAAGACAGACGAACAAAATAAGGTAATTAGAAAAAAAAGTAGGAGAATGCAGTTGTGACACATAATGAAAAATAAGAATGCATGACGGAGATAGAGACTGTAGTTGCGTAGAGCAAACCGTCGAGAAAATGTACATATGTGAGTGGTAGATATACGAAGAAGAGGCGAAATTCGACAACTGAATGTGTCATAATAGTCTGAGTGTATGTTGAAGAGATCTGAAGAGAATTGTGTAAGGAATGTGTGAAGTGACATAATGGAAGATAACACAAAGGACAGGTTAAGTAAAAAGGAGAGGGGAGGATACAACAACATATGTATGTGTTAGAACAACAAGTGAGAAGCACAAAATATAGAGGGAAAGCAGACAAGAGAAACAGAGAGAACAGAGACGTTCTATATTATCTAAAATGTCATCACATATAACAATGATAAGACAGGTGCAGATTACACATTATAATATTTGCGTCTCACAGCAGAAAGTATACGTAGAAGGAACATAGTAATAAGAATACCAGTACAGCAAAATAGAGTGGACGTGTGATCCACTGTCTACCAAAACACAGGACGAAGTACTGCTCGCATGGACGCCACTATGTATACGACGCACCCTCGAATATTGGCCTCGACATGAATGGTGGCACAGCTTCATAGAGCCGAGCTTGTGATAGGTAAAGAACCGTGAGTAAAGTCAACGACAGATGGATGCATACATAGCACTGGAAGTGAATGTGAAGAAAGGCAACTGCGTTCGTAACTAAATAAATTTCGTTTCACACACAATTTAGTAGCAGGTGTACACAGCATACAGGGCATAGAGGACAACAGAACTGGACAAGGTGTGGACATACACGTGCGGAAGCAGTACTAGAAATATACATCATCTGTGGTATCTGACAGGGTCTGCAAAATTTCTCACACCAAATAAACAGAAAATAGGTGGCAATAATACAGTGTAAGGAGCATATAGACAACATCAGGCTACAACAGACATGGTCTTAGTGCGTGAATGTGTGACAATGAAAGCGATACAACGGACCAGAGTGTATCATTGTGAGAATAGCGAATACTCTGTTACATACACTGTCGCGGGTTAATGAGTACATCAGTCTCAGCACGATAGTGGTACGATGCGTGCACAGCAACTCGCGACAGCACTACACATGAGAAACATACGTGAAATATAAGGTCCAAAAGACGTAAGATGACACGCACAACCAGACTACGTGGCACAACGACAAGGACCGTGAGATAACAACGAGCAATGCAAATGAGGGATATAGAATAAAATAAGCGACAATCACAAACAAACAGAGACAGCAGAAAAGGAGAAGAGTCATAATACAGAAGGAATGAGAGTATAGAAGATACAAGTGTCAATCACTGTTGTATTAACTTGTCACTGTATATTCATCTATCGTATGTCGTCTCTTCGTACTTACAGAATGAGCTGGCGTAGCGTCCCAATATGCGTGCCAAGAACTAGACGCGGCAGTATATCTCGCACCACGTAACACTATATGATCTGGCTTCCCTACAGCGCACGCATATTCTTCGACGCTGCCCTAGTGTCAAGCATCGACACACAAAACCTCGCCTAGGACCATCTATGATCGAGTCCTGTCATCACGTCCCGAGATGCTGTGCTCTGTGTTCTCTCATGACCATCAATCAAGCAAGGGCATTCTGTGTGTCGAATTTTATATGATAACGCGTCCCACCGCTTCTCTCCAATTTGTAGAGTGCGACTGTCGCGTGCTCATAGTCATCTAACAGCGACTCGCGTGTGCGGTACGATACATCCTTGACGGCTAATGGCAGCGACGCATATCTTGTGTCATTGCCGGCTTAACGCTTCGAGTACAACCGTAGTGAGTGTGCGAACTGCAATCTCCTCATTCTATATTCATTAGTGTTGTCGCGTGCGCCTGCATACCATGTAATGTGCGGTGGCTAAAATCCTCGGTACTAACTGGAACGTGCCGTATCGCGTTCTTCATCGCCTCAAGTACGGGCTGCTGTCAAACTCTCGGAACGAACTGCATGCATTTCGTCGCATAGCTATCCATCGTTCTAGCAGTGTTCTCATCTCCATGTGTCTGCGGCGATATGCTGGTGAGAACTGCTTGTCGTGCAGTTGGCGTGCATGTCGCAGTAGTGCAGAAGTATCGTATATATGGGCGTATAAGGCAACGCCGAGCGCGGGCCTGGGCTACAGTAGGTGCTAGTGGTGGATGGACAGCAGTGACGTTGTACGTGCACAGGAGCCTGCCGTGATGCGGTGTGTGCTCATGGCAGCGTGAGTCGGGACGGGCACGAACCGGAACTTAAAGTACTCAGACGTACACGGATGAACCTCACAACATCGATACTTAGTGAAGGGCTGGTGCTGGCGGACGTTAGTTAAGGGACAGTCCGTGGGTGACAATCAGCGCGTCTGCGTAGAGAGAGAAGCACCGAAGAGTGCTATGTCTACTCACGTACCTCCGAATAATCGGATGCTAGTCGCACGCACTTATTCGCACAATCTAGAGTTGCGAACTCGGTGACATCGACAACGGCGGGTGATCCGTGCTGCGTGTGCGCACGGGGTGCTGCTACATAGGCTAACACACTATACAGAAAGGTGACATGATTGTACTGCACCCCGCTGCATGTGAATCGAAACACACACGCGTCGCAATAGATTAATCGCAAGGACAATTGCGGTCACGCTTGTGTCTGGTAGCGTTTCAAGCCACACTCATCCTGCCGCCGGTGGTAGGTGTATGCGTCAATCAACAGTGCGAACAGACAATATGCCATAGGCTGATACAGACAACACTGCGTCGCGTGTCTCTGTGTTTGGAGTAGGCAGCCAAGGTACAAGGGACAACAGTGGCATAAGAGAGGCCGACTGCAATGAAAACGTTCACGTCCGTCGTCGAGCTCGCTTAGAGGATAGCCATGTCAAATACGCCCCGTGTCGTGCTCGGTCCCATTGCGAATGGGTGAAGTGGAATGCGATACGATACAGACAAAGAAACATTTGTTTGCACAAGTAGGTGCGAAGGTTCAGAGGAAGAGGGGTTTTTTATATGGAAAATGGATAGACAGGTGAATGTAGCACAGGTAGAACAAACAGTCGTAGAAGGCAAAAAGGAACAGACGGAAAAGTAAATGACTACAGGGGTGAAGGGGTGTACAGTGTGTAGATGTTAGTGCGCTAGTCAGGTTCGCGTCAAGAGAAAGAATGTAGAGGGAAAATGAATAGAAGAAAAAAAGAAAGGTTCAACTAACAGTACAGAAGGAGTAGACAAATGGGGGACAAAAACAAAAGAAAGAACATCGGTGATGCTACTAGTAAGTGAAGGACAGCAAAAGTACAGTGTATGCCAATGGAATCCAAGCGTTATGTCGCAAACCTGTACTTACGGCGTTATGAATAAAGCACGCATTAGAGGAGTTAACTAATAATGCATAATAGAGTGGCGATGGATGGGTGGATCGATAATGCGATTTTATGAGCTAAAAACACACACAGCTAATTCCGTTTTTCATATTGCGTACTAACATGTAGATATCGTACCTGTAAGCATATCGCAATTAAATTTTCTGCTAACAGCCTTTCGTACGTCTCACGCCACACATTTGTGTCAGTCTCTAGCACTCTTAAGCCAATTAACTTTTTGGCTGCGCTTTGAAGTGTGTCGTAAGGTCACACATCTACAAGTTTATAAGTAATAACAAGGGTAGGAAATATACACGAGAGAAGTGAACTAAGATAGGATAGGGTGTTTTGGTGTGATATAAATCGTAAGTATGATATGTGAAAATGTTGTAATCAAATAAGGCTAGAACTATATGTTGGTCACATGAGAGATACAAATGAGCAGAGAGGGGAAAAGAGAGTGGGTGAGTGTCAGGTGTGCTGAGCTGGTGGCACACTATACCAGAATAGAGTCAGCACGGGATGGGTGCGATGTTAGGGGGGTATGATGCACACGAAGGGGAGTGCAGCATGATAGTGTCGTGAGGGGTTGGTGATGTGAATGTGGAAGAATGGGAGTAAGAAAACTCGAGAGTAAAGCACATATATAAATACGAAACAAGCACGAGAGGGATACACACGCATGTGAGGGAACAGTCTGTAGGATACAAGCGTGCGTGCACGGCGGAAGGTCGAAAACAGTGGGAGTGGTGGGTGCAGCACGCGGGGCGTGATACGCAAGTAATACAATAGTAAGGTACTTACAATATGTCTGACACAAAAGTGTGGGGGACACATACACACAAAGACGAAGAAACAGGAACAGAGCACACAACATGACTCGATCATAGGGAGGGGAAAGAGAAGGGAGTAAAGTCAGCAGACACACACAGAGTGCAGGCGCACGACAAAAGTAGTGTGGTTCACAGCTACACAAACAAAACTTACACTTAAAGAGTCT